>BSBK01001914.1:0-425000 GCA_027943335.1 Chamaecyparis obtusa
GCACACACACATGATTTCAACAAGCATTTAACATCACATTGAATATTAATGGTTAATGGGTAACAAAAATATATTCGATATAGATAAGGTAGATGTTATTCTATGAAGGAATAAAAGAGTAGTATACATTCTTTTCAATAGAGTGAATGAAACAAATACAATGAAAATAAAATACAAGGATGAAGAAGAGACTAAAAATGAGGGGAATAAAGCATTACACATGAATGTTGCAATAATTGTGAAGAAATAAGATGAAGACCCCAATTTGAAATGTCAGATATTAAGATATTGAATGTTCTTCAACGAATATTGATTGATGTTTGGTATCTTATTATGATATTGCTATCAAGAATTAGCTATTTCCTATTTATCATTTTGTTTTGCTATGATTTATTGTTATATCAAATTCTCTTTGTACAAGAGTTAGGGCCCTTTAAATATCCCCTTTTATTAATCAAAACTAATATGAGTGATATGGTAGAAATTTGGGTATGGGAAAAGCCAAAAGGTGGGAAAAGAAGATATTAAAAATAAGGAAAATCATTATGGCTAGAAAAATCCTTAAAGCTACATAAATCGATATTAGAAATCAAGTGGACATACTAAAAGTTAAGCTAAACAACATATAGATATCAAAATCACATGCTAAGTTACCCACAAAATAATAAAATGAATATACGGGCACTTGAAAAGATTTGATAAATTTAATGAAAAATAAATATCTAGAAGAACAAATCAGAAAAATATTAGCATATTCTTAGATAATATTTATTATGTTATTTATATTTCATTCTATTTTTTCTCTTTTCCCTTATCCCTATATTTTCTTTCTCTTTCTTCTTTTGTTTCCAAGTATTCATTTTCCTCTTTCTTGAGATTTATTTTTGTTTCACCTTCTCTTTTTACATTGAAATACTTTTGCTCAATATGTTCTCTAAGTGTTCTTCACTCAAATATATTGGTTTTAGTTTTAAAATTGGGGCTACTAAGCCCTCAAATTATTTATTAACTATCAATTCAAGGTTTGATATATTTGGATTGAAATATGGCCCTAATGAGTAAAAAAATGAAATGGTGAAGCACCCCTACTTCTACATCTTGACTAGGCATTGTTTCTTCTAATCCTTCTATTGATTGGACCCTTAAATTTGATTCATAGTTCATTACTTGATTTACTTGTATGGTAAAACAATTTCTTTTTCTTTTAAAAAGATAGTCATTAGTTCCAATCTTTCATTTTTATTGAAAGAAAAAACTATCTATGAACCCTTTGTCAATAGATTGTCACCACTATCAACAATCTTCATATTATGCTTATTTAAGGCTTTCCTATCCTTATATAACATTTTGATTATCTTTCTTTACTGTATTTTAATTTTCTATATTCATCTTAATTTTTTAAAAAAAATCTCTTAACCTCTTATTATCTCTTTTTGAAAGATGTATATTTGATTTTTAATTTTCTTAATCTTTCTTCGTAGTAGATCCATTAGACTTTCTTTATGAGTCACATATTTCAACTCCATTCTATTTACCAAATTCAAGGTTCATAATAATACTACTCATGGGTTAGGTCCCAGTGTATGTTATCACACATCTAATTTTTCACAATAATCATTATTATGAATTCTTTCCAAGTAGTATTATTTAATGAAAAATTATTTCCTTATTTCAATTTTTTTCTTCTTATATACCACAAACTAGAGTCTTGACTATAGAATCCAATAATGAAAATAAGATATAGGCACAAGTTTTAAGATTATATATATTATAGAAATTGATCATACGGTCTTATAATAAGAAGGAAACCATGATAGTGAATTAGATATCATATCCATACATGGATATTCAATTAACTTCACACATTTATGAATATCAAAAGATAGATCTACTTATATATTAAATTTATAGATAGTGAAATTATTTTGATTTTTTTATTAATATTATTAAAAGCTAGATAAACTACATAAGAATTTATTTGTGACTATTAGAGCATGAAAAATTATTTTATAGTTCTTCCTAGAAATTAGTTTCCTCTTGAAGGAATTTGGTTCCTTCAATCTAATTAAAACCTATAAATAAGTATTGGATTTGTATGCTAAATGGAATATCTAAGCCTAAAAGTGAATGAAGCCTAGAAAATTTTCTCTAGTATTGTATTTCTTTTGGCACTCCCTCTAGATATAATACTTGGTACATTTATTTAATGAAATAAGAATAGGATACATAGTAAAACATTTCAAACTATATAATCCTTATTAAGAGGGATCCTTTGTACATTTATACATCTTTGTTTCCATGAGAATCTTACATTCTTGGGAAGCTATTGAGTCATGACTAATTTGGAATGAGAATTTATTTAAAATGAGGATTTTTGTCAATCCACACTTTTGATTATGGTATCTAGTGAGATCATAATAGAAAATAAATTCATTTCCCAAATCTCCTAAGTTTACTACATAGTGCTTTACATAGCTTGTAATATCCTAGTATTTTCTCTAGAAATATTATGATGTGGCTCTATAGATAAATTTTGAAGCTAAAAGGTATTTGGTACTCAACATTTTGATTCATATTAAGACATATTGGATTTAATTCCCCTTAAAATGGTCCATAAGCTGAAATATTTTATTCAAATCCTTGGTGGGAGTTTTTAAAATGGTTTTATAGATCCTCCTTTAAGCATTTCAAAAGATGGTGGTAGGATTCCTACTATTTCCCTATACTTTCCAAGACTAATGTGATACATGGAAGATTTAGTCCTTTGCCTCTTAATGGTGATGTATATTTAAAAAATTTAAGATACAATGCCAATTCTTTTAAGTGAACATAATGTATAACCATTTATTTATTTATTGAAGATGAAATGTATTAGTGGTTAAAAGAGGTATTCACTTGTTAAAATATGGACATGCTATAGGATCACTTTGGTGGAACCCAAGCTAACTCATTTTGCTTGATGTATTATTTACCAAGGCCTTCCTATGGAGTTTTAGGCTAGTTCATTTAGCAGTGGTTGTTCTTCATTGTCCCTTTTATATTTATTTAGAAACTATCAAGTATCTTATTTCATTATATGCTTAAGCTTAGGAAGCCTAGCACTATAAATACAATTTCTTCAAGTCACTATTCCTTGATCCCTTCTCCTAGTATATAATATTTAAGTGTTAATAGATCTAGGTTTAAAGCTAGATACAATCAGATCTAGCTTGACTTTAAATTGGAGAGGTGAGACTATTCTTAATTTGGAAGACACGATATTTTTTCTATATTAATTTGGATACAGATAATAATTTATATATATCTATATTAAAACTAGTGTACATTTTAATGTTATGTTACTAATCCAAAGTAAAGTCAAGAATGTGGCTTTGGAGGTTTCTCATGTAGTACATATGATTATTTGTGTTTCTCAGTCCTCTACTAGGAGGGATGTTTTTGTGTCATGGGGATGCCTCTCCACCACATTGACATTGATGTGCTTGTAATCATCTCTCTAGACAAGGCCATTATTCTTTGCAACGCCATTCATATCTTTGAAAATCATAGATGGACACCCCCTCCATGTGGACATTCCTCTACTAAATGTGGTCATGGTGCCTAGCTAGATGAAAAAAACTTTCCCCACATAGACCTTATTTTTTTTCCAAGCATGCTATTATTACCTGGGCGAAGACACTAGGTGAAGAAGATTCTATTACAAGTTGGAAGCCCATTGTTAATAGGCAAGGCCTCTTTGATATATGCTCCCTACTCCCAATTGTATCCCTCTTTTTGCTAACATATCCTTGGCAGCGTAGCAATTTGGTGATTCATTTTTTATATTTTTTGTTTCAACATGAATATTTCAAAATTTGATTCAATTTCACCCACTTTTATGTAAATTATACACTATATTTTTTATATATTAATATCAAATATGTCATCTTAACCATGAGAAAAAGAAGCTCAATAATATTTTACAACAGCAAAATATAAATCCCAGAAAATGTTTTCCTTGAACCCAATTAACTACATGAATAGCTAATAAAACAAATCACATAGGAACCCAATTCTTAACATTGTTAATCCTTAAATAGCTATAGCTTATCAGTTCCTTTCCGCTGCATGTGACTCGTACCTACGGGGTTAAAGCTTGTTATCTTGATTTCAGACAGTGCGCGGCTTCAAAAGGTACGACCCAATGTTCAGACAACTAATTTTTCCCGAAATGTTGTCTAAATGATATGCTTTCCTCTCACTTGCGTCTATATGTCTGAAAAAGCTTATGACCGTGGGCTTCCTCTTATAAAATAGGATACTCTGGTAAGATGAGAAAAAAGCCGTGCTGCTCATATGTAGGAATGAAGAAAGGGCTTTGGACACCGGAAGAAGATTTTCGTTTGATAAAATGCATCCAAATCCATGGAGAAGGGAATTGGCGAACTCTTCCTCTGAAAGCATGTTGATAATTTATGTATCTTATTCTGCGATTTGTCTGCTACTTATTAATTGTTACAAATGTTCTGACAATGCTTTCTTCAATATTTGTGTTATTTGAAAGGGTTGCTGCGTTGCGGAAAGGTGTGCAGGCTGCGTTGGATGAATTATCTTCGTCCTGACATTAAGCGTGGCCATATTTCAGCAGATGAAGACGACTTGATCTTAAGACTTCACAAGTTGGTTGGCAATCGGTGAGCACTTCTTCACTCGTTGTACTCCCTGTGTTGTAGTTATTGCGCCATAGATATCAAATGTGATATGAACTCTCAACTTTTTAAGTTTAAAACCTAACTTTAGCAGTAATTCTCACGGTCTGTAAATTTTATTTCGAACAATATGAATATCATAATCATAAAATATAACTAGAAAGTTCACAATTGTAAAAGCTCTTCCCTATTCCAGTGAATTGGACGTTAAACTTTTTATGTGAGCTTCCCTCCTTTGCTTTCTCTATTACTGAGTAAAAGAGAACTTGTTTCCTGAAACGTAGGTGGTCGTTGATAGCAGGCCGCATTCCTGGTAGAACGGACAACGAGATTAAAAATCACTGGAACACTCATTTGAGTAAAAGGCTTGAGCCAAGGTCTCACGGCAATATTGGTTCTCGGATTGTTGGCATTCAAGAAAACAGCCGCAGTCTGTTGGGAACCAAAGAAGTTCATAAAGAGCCCATGCAAAATTTCAAGCAAATAAGTGATGGTTACGCTTTCAGCATTGCCTTCAACAATGTGGGTGGTGCGCCATGGCCACCACCATTCACTTCTACGGTGGGCACTTCAGCAGGTTATGAGAACATCAACAATTCTGAGAATCTTGCGGGGAGTGGAAACAATTTGCAATTAGACTGCACAATGTTAGGAGCAGAGTGCAACATTCAAATTCCTTCAAATTCCAGCACAATGTTTAGAGTCGAGTATGACAACTCATTAGAACCCATGCATAATTTGAAGCAAATAAGTGATGGTTATGATGCTCACACCGCCATGAATGATTTCAGCAATTCCTTCAAGCAAATAAGTGATGGTTATGATGCTCTCACTGTCATTAATGATTTCAGCAATTCCTTCAAGCAGATAAGCGATGGCTACGGGGATCACTAGTTTTCTTCGATGCCCATGCCATTCATTTCAGCGACGGGTACTTCAGCAGGTTATGCGAACATAATAGAGGACATCAACACTGGCGAGAATCTTCTGGGGAGAGAGAGCAATATGCAGTTACGAAGCACATTGCTTGGAGCAGAGGGCAGCATTCAACTTCCTTCATGTCGAGAGGAAATCGATGACGCTGAAGCTAACAAAGGGAAAACTATGGTTGTTAATTCAAGTACAATCACCGCTGAATGTTGGGAACCCTTCTCTGCTTTGTCTGATTGGCTGAACGCACCGAATGATTACATTCTTTCTGTTGAAGACTACTGGTGATAGACTGTGTTGAGTACCAACACAAAAATGTTAGCAAATTTGGGGCTGTTTTGAAGTAGTGCAAACAGTAAAGTTAACTGATCCGAGGGTCTCAGTGGTCAATAGCAATGATGTTTTTGTACCTGGTGGTGAGTGGTGGAGGTTTGTCGCATGCTCGCATAGCCCTTTTCCTGGCTATGTGATCATGTGACAACCATTGTTTTGCGGGGTTTTCAAGCAGTTAGCTGTTTGCGATGAAAGTGGTAGCCGATTACTGTTGTTTACAATTTCTAGCACTCTGCTCTGAATATTGGGCCTACAGAAATGGGCTTAAAACTGATGATAATTCTGTTAATATTTGCTTTTACATATAAATATAAAAACCTCGGCTTCGGCCCTTCATCGATAAAAAAAAAAAAGAAGAGATAAGGATGAAGTGCAAATATCTTAAATATTTGCTATTTTGGGTATATTGGTCTAATATGTAGAATTGCCTTAAGATCTCTATATAATAAGATATTTGTAATGACTTTATTATGAGGTGCTTAGCTGATTAAGATGATCAAATAAATGAATTTCATAACATTCTAAATATTTGTAATATTTCTATAAAGAAATAAAAAAGCTAAAAAGTTTTGAGTATTTATGTGTTTCTATATATATTTTGAATTTATGTGTTGTTGGTCTATCCCTATCCACGATCAATAAATGTTTCATAAAGTACAATATCTTAGTGAATCATAATATTAAAAGAAAAAAATTATAAAATATTTCAATTCTTGTTCTACTTGAAATAATTTTACCTCTTATTAGATGAGAGATCTATATTATAAGGTCAAAAAATTAAAAAAATAATGCACATAAGATTTATGTATATTGTTTTTGAAAATGTAGATTCTCATTTGTTTTATCAAGTCATTTACATTTATAGAATTAGTATTCCTAAAATCATACTTTATTGTAATGGTTAAAAGTGCATGTCTTACTCCCTTCCCTTCTATTTTGAGTTGGCTTTCGCTTTATTTTTTTAAAGTAATGGTTCTATATAAAATGCAATTTATGCTAACTTGAAGTCTAATTGATTTTGTTTGTGCACACTTAAAGGAACTAGTCTTGATATTTAATTTTATTCATTCTCTTACTAATTTTTAGTTCTACGATTTTTTTAAGTGACTTAGGTCTGTGTTATTTGTGCAATTGAACAAAAAATCAATATTTAAAATTTAAATTAGGATTCATCTTTACCTTCCCAATTAATCGACCCTCATTTATTTTTTAGATCATTTGATATATATAACTCTTCCAATTAATTGCATCTTAAAGATAATTAAAATAAGGAAAACATTACTACAACATCTAGGTAATATCTTACACACTTTTGAGTTGAAGAAATTTTTTAAAATTATTCACTTGATATTTTAAGGATTTGACTAAGGATAAAAATATTGTGTATCAATAAAGACCCTTAACTAGAAACAAGCATGTTTTTGCACACACAAAAAAAAGATTTATGAAGTTAGGTAGAAGATAAATGTACATATGTATTTTCAAATTTATGATCTCGTTATCTTCCCATATTGATTAAGTGATTGATAATTATAAACGTTAAGTTTTCAAATCCTAATCCATTTGTCTATTTATTCCTAGTTTTCTTGCATATTAATGCATGAATGACATATAATAATCTAACATATAAATGTGATATTCATAGTCAAGTACATTAGTTATATTTATTTATGTGGTTTGATCATTGCAGTTTTTTATTAAGAATCAAATAGGTTTTGAAGGGATCCAAAACCATTTACACAAAATGTTACCTATAGAAAAGCATCAACAAACAAATAGCCAACCATCACAAAAATTTAGACAAAACCTATAAGATATAATAGAGGAAGAGAACAATGAGAGAACATCTAACTAAGATCTTTTAAAGCGTCAACAACTTCATATTCTAGCTCGAAAGTATTAAAAGCTAGCTTCTTGAGATCTTGGAGGTCTTGAGAAATGTGAGCTATTGTCCTTTTCAAATTGCCACAAGTCCTTATACATTGTACTTTTTTATCCTCATTAGACACCTATTTTTCTTTTTTTAACTATCTCAACATCAACAACTTTTTGTTGGTTTTGAGAGATCTTCTTATACTTATTTAACAAACTCTTGATATTCATTATGATATCCTTAGTCAGAAATTGCAATCCAACTCTAGATTAAAAATTGTGTGAGTATTTTTGCTTCAACATATTGGATCACAAGTTTTGTGATCCATCATAATGATGATAATGATAAACAACATGCGGAAAAAATATGGATTCAATTGTGTGAGTAGTTTTATCCTTATGCTCTCTATCTTTATGATACTAATGATAAAGAATAGGGTGTAATCTAAATTGTTGATGCAAAAATACTCACACAATCAAATCTAGAAGAAACTTGCAATTGATCTCACAAATTGTGGAAATATACTTTCTCTTATCCTTACTCTCTGGTTGAACAAAACCAAAGTGAAAAGATTTTCATTGATGATTTTTATCTTATTTTCTAATCTCATAGTTTTCTCCCCATAATTAGTTTACGTTATCTTTGCATCCTTGACAACTTTTCAAAGAGAGACAACCATATTTCTAGCCTCATTTTCACCCCGAGGAATATCATGGTTCTACATACTATCCATCTTACATTGAATAGCTAGTAATTTGATATTCATCTAATTAATTTTGTGGAAAATCCATTTGCTCATCCTAAAAGAGTCCACAACTACATTCCTAGCAATGCCCATAATATTTAGAGGACTTTCATGATAGGAATTGAGAAGGAGAGGATCCTTGGATAATTCATAGGGCAAGGTTGGTCTTCCATAATGTTCTGAATCATGCAATGATTTCCAAGGCTTGCTACAATGAGAAGAGTCCCTTGAAGCATCCTTTGAGGGAACCAAAATAGTGGAGCATTTTTTAGTTTTAGGGTTTACTCTTGATAGTTACTAACACAACGAATTTTAATTCTTGAATAGTTATTTTATTATTAATATATAATTTTATTATTATAATATATTCTTTAATTTGTATTTTATTCTACCTTTAGTTTTGGTAAAGCCTTGTACTCTTATAAACTTAAAAAATTTATCTTTTAATTTTTATTGTCATTTTACTTATTATAGATTAATTATATATTAAACATTAATATTCATAATTACTATACTTATATTTTAATAGTTTGTTAATGCCAATTACTAGCAAAAATCCTAATTTACTTTTGAGAACGAATTCATTAACACTAATTTTCTACAATTCTTTATACTTATTCTTTCTATTTCTTTCTATTATTTTTAAAACAAATTTATCCTTAATTTATATCACATGTAACTTTCCATACTACCAATTTTGATATTCCCATTGAGATTAAACATAATGAAAGGTATATTATTTTTTTATCATGAAACACAAGCATGCAAGAGAAGAGTTTATGTAAATGTCTTTAACTTTTCATTCCAAACAACAATTGATACTAATAAATCTATCTTTTTATTAAAGTATACAATAAAATAATAATTTTTTATATATCTTTTTAGTAATGTATTTTCTAAATTATTTTAAATAAAAGACTATGCATCAGATAAGATGAGGACTTTTCATAGTGATATGTACATAAATTACTATGAATATGTAAGAGAATATCATCACACAAATCCATATCCTTAGATATATAAATATAATTTGTATTAATATCAATTGGTTATCTATATATAATACATATATATTATGTATATGTATGTGTATGTGTGTATGACTATATGTATAGAGCTACATACATACATATACATGCATACACATATATGTCATGTCCATATTTTAAGGTAGACATAACACACAATTACAATAATTTTAACCCTTAATTTATTTAATATTTTCTTTTAACTTAATTATCATATTATAAGGTGAAACATAATCCTAAATGAAGATCAACCAATCTCTAACAACTATGATTTACTCCTTACTAAAAAAAAGTACAAGCTAATAACTACAAAAATAAATTAGCTTTAAAAAAAAAACACTTATAGTTCATCTTGAATTTTCTCACGGTGAACAACTTGGATTAAATTAACCCAATATGTTAACTACTTATCTTGAAATATTAGCTCATTGCTATAGTTAAAACATATTAATTGGAACATTATAATTAAATGATATGTTTCCCTTGATACAAATTGTGCAAATTAAACTACTAAATTTCAATAGTGGAATAATATAAACCACCCTTACAAATTCAATAGTTTAATTTTTTTACTAATATCCTTAACTTGTTTTAATAATAAATTTATTTTTTTGATTTATCTAACGTGTTTTCTAAAAGTACAAATACCATATTTAGTTAACTATTGATATATATAATCTTTATTTTAGAAGTGTTCTCATAAATTTTCTCACAACTTCATTTTCTTGCATAGTTTTCCCAATACCTTTAATTTTATTCACTACTTCAATTACCTAGTGCAAATAATTATCAATGTTCTCTTGTTTTGATATCCTTAGATTCACAAAAGTTTAATTTAGAATCTGCATCTTGACTTTTTTGATCCTTACATATCCTTCATAAATACTTCTTAGCTTCTACCAAACACCCCTTCATAAATTCTAAATTACTCAAGCCCTTTATAATTGCATTCCTTATCTTGTCATTGTTGTCATGTAACCTGATGTCATCTAGAGTTGAAAGAATAGAAGTAGGGAAACATAACCTTTCATAATATATTCTTATTTTCAAAACAACAGAAAGTTCAATTATGATTCCATCCACATATTCTTAAAAAAATAATCTGTGCAATAAAATTTTGGTACTTTGTAACCTCCTTCTTGCATATTCACAAATCTTCCTCAAGTGGTTAATCTTTTCTTAGACATGAACCTTACTTTTATAGCTATTTTTAGATACACCACAAGATTGAGAGGACAAACAATGAATTATTATTGAACATATACTTAAAATTTTCAATCTTAAACTTGCATTAATACCAAAGAAAGATAAATAAATGAACAACATATACATCAATAATATTATACTTTGAAATGAGGAGCAAGAGTATGAGTGAGAAATCTAGGGTTTTTGAAGGTAAGGGAGTTACAAAGGGGGATGAATTCTGAGGATGAAGCTATAGATAATGATAATGGAGATCTACTTTTTCTCTTTTCAAATTGTTTATGGAGGGGTTCTTTTGTTTGCATTTTCTCTTTGTAGAGGTGACATGTCTTCAACTAGGTTTCCATTATTTTTATCCATAGTTGGTTTTTGGTTCGTGAAGCTTCTATTCTTACTAGCTTTGAGTTTTCTTCTCCCTTTGTATTTGGATGGGGTGTGTGGTCCAGCATGGAGATGATACTTTTGTGGTAGGGTTTTCTTGTGGTGGATTCCTTTCGTAGCTTTGAAGTGGAGTTGGGGGTTTTTCGTAAAACCCTTGTGGTGCCTATTCTATTGGGTTTTTCTTTTTCATTTATGAAGTTATTGATGGATGATGTGTTTGTTTTCCATTAGTGGTTGAGGTGGTTCGAGGGGGTCACTTTATTAGGGATTTAGTTATGCCATATCTCTTTATTCATAGTGCCCCTTGTACTTGGAAAAGTGAGGTTTGTATTACCTCTTGTTGGGTCCTATTTGGGAGTTGTGGTTTTGAGGAATACTACCCTATTTTAGCTATTATTTTATTATTGGTGCTCCCACCCCACTCCCTTTTTCTAAGATTTTGGTGGTAGGAATGAATTTTTTGTACCCAGTTATGGGTTTATGGTTCTATATTTCCTTGTGGGGTTTTTCTTGTGCTGATATTATTCTCTTCATGAAAAATATTTTGAGTAGTTTCTTATTGGTTTTGGGGCTATGCTCAGCCTTGTTGAAGCCTGGTATTTTTTGCTTCTATTTTTTTTCTTGAGAGGACTTGTGTTTTTCTTCCCTTGGTACATCCTTGTGTGACTGCTATGGAGGTAGAGTCTTTTCCTATTGAGATGTGTATCTTTCATGTGGCTAGGCTTTGGGTATGGACCATTTTATCCTTTATTCCTCTTTTTCTATTACTATTGATTTGGGAGCTTCCCCTATGGAGGTGGAGATTTGTCTAGTGGGAGAGACTGGAGGTTGATTTATGTGGCATTCTCTTCTCTTTAGTTTCTTGGATTTGTGGTTGTATTATGGGTGGCTATTTATTATGGCTAAATTTCATTTTCTATTATTCTTATTGAGGTTGAGAGGGGCTTTGTAGGAGAGGTTTGCACTTACTATTCGGGAGTATTTATTGATTGCTACATGATATTTATTGATGAAGTGTTCTCCCCTTAATACCACAAATACATAAGAGAAATGGAGACACAACCAAAATTTGCAAGAACAAAAAATGGGCTTCTTATTATCTCCACAAATGTGGAATTAAAAATTTTAGAATTACAATATGCAAAGCGACATGGGCATTTTCCTTCCAATATTCTATCAGACATGACGAGTCAAGTTTATGGGATGTTTTGTTTATGATTTTCTAAGTTCAGACTTAAATATCTTATGGTTTTTCATAAACATTAAACAGACTTTTATGTTTCTAAGCTTTAGCCATATGTATATTTGATACTTTTGAAACTAAAGGACAAGACTAAATATATATATAGATTAATGAATGTTATGATAAAATTTGGTATCTTTCTTCTCTAGCTTTACTGGGTAGACCTCCTGCAGCCATGTGACAAGGCTACGTTAAAATAGGAAAACATATTATAATCTCTGCCTTGGATTTTTTGTTGTGGATTCTGTTATGCTAACCTTTTGCAGGAAAAGAATAAGTCAGCAAGGAGTGTGGACTCAAGGATGAGTGGGTCTTTTAAGGTGAATAACTGTTTTAGATTTCATCATAGCTCCACTCCTTCCATAACTTTGTGGTTGCTGATTCAGACCAAGTAAATCTAGTTACCAAGTGTTCCTATATTCTCAAAGAATGAAATATGGCTTATCTTCTTGCATAAATGATGTTGTCATTCCTGTAACTAAATTTGTTATGCTATGTAATGAAGGACCTAGTTTGTAGGTGTTATGTTTTCTTAGTTGCTTTCAAATAAGTTGGAACTTATGATTCTAGACTAGTTAGATGTTTTGAGGAATTCATACTGTAATCCAACAACAAAGTGAAATACTTTGATATTCCATATTGTATCTATGTTTTGTTAAATGAATATATGATAGTTCCATATTTCAATCTCTAATTTATAATTCATTCATACTTCTATGGGGGCTCACATTGGGAGGTGAATCCCATGTTCATGTTAAAGTAGGATTCAGTTAAATTTCTTTGAAGTTGTTAAGCATTGTTGCTCCTGCAGCCACTGGTAGAAGAACCACTGACTATTTCCTGTAGCATAGGTTTACTTTTGAAGCATTATCTATTTACTGTTAAGTTTTTCCTTCAAGTTGAGAGTTAATCTATAGTTTTGGTTTCTAGTATAAATCTCCTGTAGCAATATTTTTTACTTTAGTAGTGATGACTCTTGAAGAGAACTAAAGCATAAACCTTGCAGCCATCATCTCAAGTTCATGTTCTGGGATTGATACATTTAATTAAGTCTAGAATGATGTTCTAAGTAGATATGTGATAATTTTAAGTAATGAATCACTATCAAAGGATGTCCAATCCTTGGAGTTCCTAGGATATTATTCTGACTAGTCATTTTTGGTGTCATTATTGGGGATGGTGTCAATTTAGTTTGACCCAGAAGTCATTAAGTTAGTTTGCATTCTGCATCATTTTGCATACATAGATGTACGGATCATCTTGGTTGATTGCTACCTAACCTTAGTCAAGAAGAACCATTTGAGGTTTTCAATCCAATGCTTGAGGAGCCCCAATTAGATAACCCACAAGAAGAAGAACCATTTGAGAACATGTTTGTTTATGCCTATGATGAGTTGCCTTCACCACCATCATCTAAAGAGTCTTACCATTTAAATGCCCTCTTTTCTTACCTAGAATATCTAGATAACATAATGGCTCATCCTACCTTCCCTTTTCCTATTCCTACTCAGCAAGGTAACCAAAATCTGAAGAACATTCCTGCAGCTGCACTGCCTAAATTCTATGGACTCATCATAGACGATCCAAAGACTTTCCTCTTTGAGTTTGATGTCCTCTACCAAAGCTATGACTACACCACTAATGGCCATAAGCTCAAATTATTTCCTTCCACTTTAAAAGAGGCTGCTCTATGGTGGTTTATGAGTTTGGGTGCTGATGCTATAGCAAATTGGAATGCAATGTGCAACATGTTTCTTGATATATACAAAGATTATTGCAAAGGAGGGGACTTAAAAGGAGATGACATATTTAAAATGTCATAGAAGGAAGATGAAATCTTGGAAGACTATGTCTCCAGGTTCATGTTTAGCCTATAGTGTAACATAGAACATGAGATGAATGAAGAATCTCAAAAGAATTTGTTTTTGAGAGGTGTGAATGATGGAAACATAGAGGCCCTTGACCTTATGACAGGGGGGACATTACTCAGAAGACTTGGGATGACATAAAGAGCATATGTCTAAACTATTCTAGAGCTACTGTTAAGAAAGGAAGAGGCTTAAGAGCCTTGCCTCACAAGTCTAATGATGCAGGGGTGTCCAAAATGGAGCTATCTAAACTATTGTCAAATTTCAAGCAAGACATCATCAATGATGTCGCTACTCAGTTGGACATAATGCAGGCAAGGAGAAAGAAAGATGAAGCTGATGCAATGTTAGCAGAGTACTGTCCACACTGTAGGGAGAAGAAAAAGAATTATCAGTGTAAGTCTGTTGCAAGCTTGGAGTCCCAACCTATGCCTACTAAGTTCAAAGCCATTGATGAGAATGGAGAGGTGCTCTACGTTGCCTAGCGAAGGCCATGGGCTCAGAGACCAGGTATTCCCCAAGATCCTCTTCAAAATTTTAATAATAATGCATGGAAAAATCAATAGCATAGTGGATTTAGTGGGTATAATAGTTGGCAGCAGCCTCAGCAAGGTTGGCAACAACCTCAGCAAGGCTGGCAGTAGCATCAACCAAGATGGCAAAAGCCTTAGCAAGGTTGGCAACAAACTCAACAAGGCTTGCAGTAGCATCAGCCAGGATGGAAACAATCTCAATAGGGTTGGTCACAACCTCAACAACCCTGGAAACAACCCCAGCAGGGGTGGAAAAAACCACACAATTGGATGAACCAATCAAACCAGCAAGCTTTGATGCCACCACCTCAGTAGTAGGCTTTGATGCCTCCTTTTGCAGCCAACACCACTTCCCTTAAACAGACTCAATTTCCTACTCAGCCTAATCCTAATCCCAACAATGCTAAACTAAAAACATAGCAGTACAGGTATGCTATTTCCTTGAATAATATCCATTTAAGATCTAGCACAACCCTTCCTCCTCTACAATAGCCTATCATTACCAAAGTTGAGAATGTCTCGGCAGAGCCAACTAAGGTACCAATCAAACCTACTGCTCTTGCTGCTCCTGTAGCACAAGAACCCCCATTTCCTCATAGGTTGGAGGAACAAGCTAAGCCAGTGGAAAATCAAGCAGTGTTGGATTTGCTTTCCCAACTAAAGAAAATGACAGTAAAAATTCTCCTGTTAGATGCCATAAAGGAAGTGCCTACATATACTAAAGCCATCAAGGAAGCTTGTATCAAACAACCTGAGAGAAAGAAAAAGGATCCTAAAACCATACATGTCCTAGGCTAGTTATCTGATCTAATGTTGGAGAAATTAATAGTTCCAAAATATTTTGATCCTGGTAGCCCTGTGGTCACTGTCACTATTCAAGGAATGCAAGTCCAAAATGCTCTAGTTGACTTAGGTGCATCCATAAATGTCATGACCAAGGAAGTAATGTCTCAATTATATATCATTGGTCTTAGGGAAACCCCAACCATCCTTTAGCTTGCTGATAGTTCCACCATTACACTTGATAGGATGGTAGAGGATGTAATAGTCACCTTGAATTTTTGGGAATATCTGGTTGACTTTGTTGTCCTTTCTCCAAAGGCTAACTTGGGAGGGTATCCAATAATTCTAGGCAGGCTTTGGCTAGCTACTATAGATTCCTATATAGCTTATCGGTCAGGAAAAATGACTATATCCAATGGAGTCAACACTAAAAATCTGACTTTATATTCCCCAACTCAACCTTTGTTGCAAGATGACCAGATAATCTAGTCAGTGTGGGATGATACTGAACCCGAGGTTAATTCCATTCACCAGTTAATGATGATATCCAAGGAACCTTTTGTAGCTTCGAGGGGATAAGATGAGATCATTTCCTCCATTATTATGAATGAGTATGGAGTGCAATCCCAAGTGTGTTTGCAAGAGGACTGTGTTCTTGAAACTTTGTTACTACCTTCCGATGCTCTACAATATTCAAAAACTTCAAAATTCCTTCATACATTATTGCCTCATGAAATGGAGTCTTCCCCAATTTCTCAGTTGTCCATGGTAGAAAAGGTCACTAAGCTAGAGGTCATCCTAGGACGGGAGTTAAATGTAAATAGTACTTTGACACTCTCACCAGATAGATGTCCTGCAGCTTCTAAAAGAACATCAACAAGCCTTTGCTTGGGATTATACTAAGATGAAAGTTCTAGACCCTAGGCTTTGCACTCACAAAGTTTATATTAGCCCCGAATTCAGACCTATTTGTCAACCTCAGTGAAGGGTTAAGCCAGCTCTAAGGGATATAGTTAAGAATGAGTTGTAGAAGTTGTTAAATGCTGGCTTCATCTATCCCATTTCTGATAGTCAGTGGGTCTCCCCTCTTGTTATAGTACCTAAGAAAGGAGGGAAGTGGAGAGTTTGTGTCAACTATAGGGAGCTTAACACATCCACTAAGAAGGACCACTTTCCATTACCATTCATAGATCAAGTCCTTGATAACCTAGCTGGAAAGAAATACTTCTCTTTTCTGGATGGATTCAGTAGTTATAATCAGATACAAATAGCCCCTGAAGTCTAGGAAAAGACAACATTCACCTACCCATGGGGTGCATTTGCCTATTCAATGCTTCCTTTTGTGTTGTACAATGCCCCTGCTACTTTCCAACGAGCTATGATCAGTATATTCTCAGATATCTCTACTTATTGCATGGAGATTTACATGGATGACTTTACCACATATGGGCATACTTTTGATGAGGCCAAGGAAAATTTGGAGAAAGTTCTTCAGAGATGTCATGATTATAACCTCTCTCTCAATAGGGAAAAATGCTTTATGCTGATGGAAGAAGGGGTTGTCTTAGGAAATTTCATATCTTCAAAAGGTATTCAAGTGGACCCTACCAAGATTGAAGTGATTAGCACATTACCTACTCTAGGAAAACAAAAAGATGTGCGAAGTTTTCTTGGACATGCCAGGTATTATAGAAGGTTTATAAAGGATTTTAGTAAGCTTGTTGCACCACTATATAACTTGCTCAAGAAGGATGCTAAATTTGCTTGGGACTCTAAGCGTGCAAAGTCTTTTCTGTAGCTTAAAGAAGTTCTTACTACAGCACCAATTTTGAGAGGACCTAATTGGGGCTTGCCTTTTCACATTCATATTGATGCCTTAGACTATGCTATTGGTGTTGTACTTGGTCAGAAGGTGGACTCAATTTAAGCTAAGTTTATTTACATTGTCACTGAAAAAGAACTTCTTGTAGTCATCTATGCCTTGAATAAATTTAGACACTACATTACTGGATATGAGATCTATGTGCATACTGACCATTCTGCTATTAAGTATCTCATGAACAAGCCTACAATCTCTAGAAGATTGGCTCACTGGTTGCTGCTTATGCAGGAATTTGACATTACCATAATAGATAAACCTGGTAAAACCAATGTGGTAGCTGATTTTCTTTCTAGGTTGCATGTACCTGATGATCCTGCAACCATTGATGATAGTTTTCTTGATGAACATCTTTTCTTGCTGAGTGCACACAATCCCTGGTATGCCGATATTGCTAATTATCTCACCACTGGTAAGATACCAACTCATTTCTCTGCTAAAGAAAGAAGATTATTGACTAGAAAGAGCTTTACTTATTCATGGATTTCTAGATTCATGTTTTATACTGGTTCTGATCAAGTAACTAGAAGATGCATAAGGGAGGATGAAACCTATGATATCCTCAAGGCATGTCATGATGAACCTTGTGGTGGACATTTTGCTGGGCCAAAAGAACAGCATTGAAAATTTTGACTATAGGCTACTATTTTCCCAGTCTCCACAAAGATTTTGCTCAGTACACCAAAAAGTGTGGCAAATGCCAACACATGGGATGGCCTACTAAGACAGATGAAATGCCCCTTCAGCCACAAGTAGTTGTCGCACCTTTTGACAAATGGGGGATTGACTTTGTTGGTCCTATTGAGCCCTCTTCCCAAGGTAAATCCTATATCCTTGTCTGCACTGACTATGTTACAAAATGGGCTGAGGCTAAACCTATGAAGCACCCTAGGGATAACAATGTTGCAAAGTTAATTTATGAATTCATCTTCACCAGATTTGGAGTACCAAGGGAGATTCAATCTGATCAAGGTCCTCAGTTTACTTCCTATTTGATTGCTACTCTGATAGAGGAATATAACATCAAGCATGGTAAATCTTCACCCTATCACCCCCAAGCTAATGGGCAGGTGGAAGTTACCAATAAGGAGTTGGAATCTATTCTCACTAAAATAGTATCCATCCATAAGAAAGATTGGGCTATCTGACTTCCTGAAGCACTTTGGGCTTACCGAACTGCATGGAAGTCTACAACTGGTTTCACACCATTTGAGCTTGTCTATGGTCACTCTGTAGTCATGCCTATAAAGTTCAAACATAAGACACTTAGGACAGATCTTGATCTTGGGATGGATCTCACTACAGCATAGCAAGATAGGATTCTAAGTTTGAATGGCCTTGATGAGTGGCCAAAATATGCCCTGTACAACACATAATTGATACAACACTAGCACAAGCAATGGCATGACAAGTATGTCAAGGAAAAAGTGTTTTCAGTAGGTGACTAGGTGCTCCTCTATGAATCTCGGTATCAATATAATCTAGGGAAATTCCAAACTAGGTGGCTCGGACCATATGAGATTATTGCAGTCTTTCCAAATGGAGCAGTTCAGTTCTCCACAGTTGATCCAGTTCATTTCAGAATATTGGTCAATGGTCACAGATTGAATTTATATAACAAAATCTAGAGTAAGGATGAGTTCTTGTAGCAATTCTCTTCTATCATTGGTGACACACTTCCTACAACAACTCGTAATGAGCATTTTGTTGATTTTCCTTCCTCACTCTAAAAGATCTTGTCACTTTCATAATAAATACTTTCTTCACAAAAGTCACTTCTCTGTAGTAAAATTTTGTTTCATTTCTTGTCTATCACCCATCCAACTCATTTCTTCTTTCATTCATCGATAGCAACAACTGCCACCTCAGCAGCAATTCAGGTTAGCACACATTTCAAGGTATGTAATTTTAATTTGTTTTCCACTTATTTTTATCATATGCCTTGTCACCATTGCAAGTGTGGGACCACTTGCTATATTTTAGCTAGGGGAGGCAGTTATATTAGTTTTTTTTGTCATTATGTTTATGAAATCTTTATATTTATTCCTTTCTAGTGTCGTACTTATATTTTTTGCCATGATTAGACACTTTTGAAAATCATTATGTTGCGTTGTTATTTTTCGCACGTATAAAATAAGGTGGCAAGTTATGTTGAGTACAAGTTCTGCGGAGAGTACTTATGAGTAATTATGAAATGTTAATATGATAATTTGCATTTATGTTACTCATAAGCTCATTTCTCGAGCTGCATTGCTACAAATTTCCAAATTTGAAATCATCCTACAACCTACCTTTTCAAGCTTTCTTGTTCAAAATTGTGGTTGTCTATTTTTTATCTCCTCCAACTCCATTTTGGGTATCTCGGGAACCAGATGATGGGAGGTGACCTCATTCGTAGGGAGCCCATTGTGCATAATGTTTTGCTGGAAGACCAGAACTGTAGGCCATATTTTTAGGCAAGGGGTTGGATAGATTATATCCAGAAGCTAACTAGCTGGGATGACAAAGTTGCACTACAGTTTCTGAACTCCTTAAAGGATGGAGTGGCTACAGTTAAAGGACTGAAGGTGCAATTTTCTCAAGAAATTTTGGTAGAGGTTATGGGGTTACCACAGGAAGGTGAGGAATTTGTAGAAAATCTTGATCAAACTACTTCTAGAGCTCAGTTCACTCTACATTCAGACCCACTGCTTGAAGTTGATTGAAAATAAGATACATTTAGACTATCTCTTCCAGAGTTGTTTAGGCAATGTGTGTTTCATGTCATTAGATATTTTACTTATGAAGGGTGACATTCATTCCTGCATTTCATTCAGTTTAAATTCTTGAGTTGTTTAAGACATGACAATAGGCCTATCAATGTCCCTAGTTTTGTGTTTGGCATCTTGTCAAAGAAGGCCACTCTAGTTCAAGAGGGTAAATGAAATTTTGTCTCTCACCACTATTTAATCAAATTAATAGTGGAAAAACCCTTAAGGGAGTAGTTAGAAATTTCCTGGGATGAATTTTTGCTGCAAGGGTGTAAGGAAGCAACCCCATAACCAATTGGGCATAGAGTGGGACAAAGGATTAAAACCACTAAAGGGGTTAGAAATTTTTATATTGAAATTGGACAATATTCTTCATCCAAAAAGAAATCTAGAGTTAGGACCCCTAATTCCCCTAATTCCTCTACTTCAAGATCAACTCACGAAGAGGAATTGGAGACTTTTGTAGAAAATGCTGAAGTTGCTCCTGCAGTGGAAACAGTTTCCCCAAAGGACAAGAAAAAGAAAAGTAACCCTGGTACTAGTTGGTAGGCTAAGGCATCTCTTGCAGCCAGAAGAACTTCCAGGAAAAGGAAAGCTCCAGAAAAGAAGGAGGAAAATCTGTTAAGGAGAAGCACTAGGAGGAGGTCAAACACAACTACAGAGATTCTTGTTGATGAACTGAATGTGGAACAAGATTCTAGATGGAAGGAAGAAGACGATGAAAACATTCAGCAAGAGGCTGAATTACAGCCTGAAACTTCTCAACAGGAAGAATAATGGACTGAGATTATGGAGCAGGAAACATTTGAGGGGTTTCCTAATGTTAAAATAGAGCAAGTTCCTGGTAAGCTAGTAAATATAGAAGTCATTATAATCGGAGATGAGTCCAGCTTAGAAGAGAAAGCTTATGTGTTTCGAAGGAGAGGATCAACCTCTAGGAGTCCTCAAGAAGATGTTTCAGATAGTGATGACTCTGATAGTTACATCAAGGAAGCATATGACATAATGTTTTCTCCTACAGTAGGATCTCTTGCAGCAAAAAGGGGTTCCTATGAAGAAAATCTAGATATTGATGCAGACCTTGTAAATAAGGTAGTAGAGAAAATTTTGAATGAAGGATTAGATACATTAGCTTCAGTGGCGCAACAATGCTACAACACCGAGAGGGCTATGATCATCTAGATAGATCCTTTGAAGAGGGAAAGTGCTAACAATGGTAAGTCATTTGTTCCTCAAGCAACAGACAATTCTTGTCTTAGTTCAATAATAGATCAATCTAGATCAACATCTTTGTTATCTATTATCTTCCAATTGTCTAAGCAATTAAATTCTGAGAGAGAGCAATGGAAACAACAATGGAAATAACTAAATAGGGTAGTAGACTATCATTATTAGGAAACACTTGTTCAGGAGGAAAAGATAGAACAACTAAGTGTGAAACTTAACAAAATCACATCTCTAATTCCTGACCTGATGGGTTGTAGATCTCCATCACCTGTCTATGCCTTGTTTCTCAAAGAACAACTGTTAAACTATTAGATGACCTATATTATGCAAGAAAAATATCTGTTATTACAAGAGCCTACTTAGTTTTCTCAAGCCTTCCATAACTCTCTTGCAGCAATTCAAAATCTATTATGTGAACTCTATCTCCACAACCTAGCAGTCCCTAATGACCGAGTTTGGAATCCCTTGCTTTATGTTGGGGATATTCAGCTCAGAGCCCTTATGTCCTGGGTACATAATGAAATTAGTTGGGACATTCAAGTCAAAGTGTATAGGGATTTGGAGGTAGAAATTCCCCTATATCTAAGGCCTGAACCCAAAGATCCTTGAACTTACTATTATAATTGGTTAAGAATTGCCCCCTCTGAATCAGGTAGCAAGGTCATCTATCTGATGAGAAATGAAGCATTTAATACATATAAACAAATGGTAGATTCTAAAATTCTTGAGGCTAGAAATGCCATTCAATGGTGCTGGAACAGTTTATCTAGGGAGATGGGAAACAAAGAACCGCATTCACCTCTCAACTTTTCTATGGCAACCCAACGCGCACCTTCATATATTTCCTTGGGAAGAGAGAGGGAAAGTTTCTAGATTCCACTAACCTTTCAGCCTCCATTACTGATGTCTCCTCTACTTACAAACTCAAAAAATTTGGATAGTTTTGATATGAAGAAGGAAAAGGACAGGTGGAAGAAACATAGAGAAACAAAGCGGTTCTATTGGAGTCTTGCAGGAGGAGGTAATGTGAAGAGAATAGCTGTTGATTATAGATTGATAGCCAAGTTGAAGAATTTATTTGTTGCAGGACCAACAAATAGCTAAGTTGGGGGAATGATGAGTAAAGTTTATGGGATGTTTTGTTTATGATTTTCTAAGTTCAGACTTAAATATCTTATGGTTTTTTATAAACATTATACAGACTTTTATGTTTGTAAGCTTTATCCATATGTATATTTGATACTTTGGAAACTAAAAGACAAGACTGAATATATATATATATATATATATATATGAATGTTATGATAAAATCTGATATTTTTCTTCTCTAGCTTTAATGGGTAGACCTCCTGCAGCCATGTGACAAGGCTACGTTAAAATAGGAAAACTTATTATAATCTTTGCCTTGGATTTCTGTTGTGTATTCTATTATGCTAACCTTTTACGGGAGAAGAATAAGTTAGCAAGGAGCACAGACTCAAGGATGAGTGGGTCTTTTAAGGTGAATAACTATTTTAGCTTTCATCATCACTCCACTCCTTCCATAACTTTTTGGTTTTTGATTCAGACCAAGTCAAACTAGTTACCATGTGTTCCTATATTCTCGAAGCACTAAATATGGCTTATCTTCTTTCATAAATGATGTTGTCGTTCCTGTAACTGAAATTGTTATGCTATGTAATGAAGGACCTAGTTTGTAGGTGTTCTATTTTCTTAGTTGCTTTTAAATAAGTTGGAACTTATGATTCTAGGCTAGTTAGATGTTTTGAGGAATTCATACTGTAATCCAGCAACAAAGTGAAATACTTTGATATTCCATATTGTATCTATGTTTTGTTAAATAAATATATGACAGTTCCAGATTTCAATCTCTGAGTTATAATTCATTCAGACTTTCATGGGGGCCCATATGGGAGGTGAATCCCCTATTCATGTTTAAGTAGGATTCAGTTAAGTTTCTTTGAAGTTGTTAAGCATTGTTGCTCTTGCAACCACTGGTAGCAGAACCACTGACTATTTCCTGCAGCATAGGTTTACTTTTAAAGCATTATCTATTTACTGTTAAGTTTTTCCTTCAAGTTGAGAGTTAATCTGTAGTTTCAATTTCCAGTATAAATCTCTTGTAGTAATAGCTTTTACTTTAGTAGTGATGACTCTTGAAGAGAACTAAAGCATAAACCTTGCAGCCATCATCTCAAGTTCACGTTCCCAGATTGATACATTTAATGAAGTCTAGCATGATGTTCTAAGTAGATATGTGATAATTTTAAGCAATGAATCACTGTCAAAGGATGTCCAATCCTTGGAGTTCCTAGGATATTATTCTGACCAGTCAAGAAAAATCCTTGAATAACTATGAAAAACTTCCCTATAAAAGACTACAGGCCTTCCTTATATAGGAAATTTTCCACCGCTTAGGAAGGTTCTACAATTTTAACAATTGAGGCCAACCACCCCTAGAATTATTTTATTTTTCATTTTTAATACATTAGAGTCGTCTCAAAAAAACTTTTGGAACTCAAAAATAAATTTTGAAGGAAATTCATTTTCTTCCATTTTAGGTAGCGTAACTTTTGGAGACCATAAGTCATCACACATTGATCTGATCGGCTATTATAAAACCATTTCAAAAATTTTGTGAAGTGTTCTACAATGCTTGACTCGCATAAGCTCTAGTCAGCGAAAGTTTTGACCCCATTTGGAGGCCGTAAATCCTACAAAATTGAGTTCAAAGTTTTTGTAGCCTGCTGTCGATATCAAAAATTTCCAATATCTTCAAAACTGGACTTGATCTTGCAATGAAACTTTATTGGTAGGCTTATATGAAAAAAGTGAACCTCTAGGGAAGAAAATAGAGCATTATGAACTCAAATGAAAAACTTATTAAAAATAGTAAATTTCTAAAAATAGAGGCTCTACATAAGATAGCCCTTATTGAAAAGAAACCAAAAATATTTTTGGGTGATGCAAGATTTCCTTTATACCCAGGATTCTCCTACATCAGACACCCGGGGTAATTTGAGAAGTGATCCTGTCACGTCTCAGGTGTGTAGTGGAAATCCAATACGGTTAATCTTCTGCCTTGTCAACCATGGTGAATCTTCTATAGGTTGTCCTTTCTATTTGACCATATATTCTTCATATGTCATGCTCCTTGTGCTTCTGTCAACATGACTATCTAGTATATCCTCAATCTCTTTAGTAGCTAAAGTAGTTGCTAGAATACTCCACTGTGCTTCTATGACCCCATCTTCAACACCCCCTTCATGATACTATATTAGATCTGAAATCTTAAATACTAGTCAAATATTCAGCTCAGCATGCAACTCAACTTTATAGGCATTTCTTGAATCATGCTTCTTTAGTATCTTACATGGCCCAAACTTCTTCATTTTCAACTTGTTATATGTACCTACTTGAAATCATTCCTTCTACAAATGAAACATGACTTCATCCCCAACCTAAAATTTCTTATGCCTCTTTTTCTCATATGTCTTATCCTTATACTACGTATTCATCTTGGTAATGTTCTTCCTCACCTCCTCATGGATATTTTTTAAATATTCTACAAAATCCTTAGCTTCAACACTTCTTATCTCTCCTTTGTCTATCTTCCTCAACTTTGAATAATTTATGGGACTACTTCCATATAAAATCTATAATGGTGATTTACCACTGCTCCTGTTGATAAAATTATTGTATACAAATTCTTCATGTCGTAAAATCAAATCCCATCCTGTTGGCTTATCTCCAACCAAACATCTTAGAAAATTCCCCAAACTCCTATTCGCCACCTCTGTCTATCCATCATTCTGTGGATGACATGACGAGATGAACTTCAAATCTTTTTTAACTTTTTCCATAATGTGTGCAAAAAATATCCAACAAACTTAGTCTCTTGATCTAAAACTATTCTCTTTGATAAACCATGTAGTCTCACCACTTCTTTGAAAAATAATTCTACCACATGAACAACATGATTAGTCTTCCTGTAGGAAATGAAATTTTCCATCTTTGAAAACCTATCAACTACTGCAAAAATTGAATAATGCCCCCGCTAAGTTCTTGGTAAACCAAGAACAAAGTCCATACTGATAACCTCCGATGACTTCTCTAGTACAGGTAATGGGTGATACAATCATGTATTCTTCTTTTCTCATTTTTTTCCATTTGACATATTCTGCAACTCTATTCAAACTTCTTGACATCTTGCTACAATTGTGACCAATAATAATTATTGCTAACCAAAGGAAGGTTTTTATCTCGACCAAAATGTCCATCCAATACTCCACTATGCTTCTCCTTGATGAGATTCTCCTTCATAGAACTTTGTGGAATGCACACTAATTCCCTCTGAATAGCATACCATCCTAGATGATGAAATCCAACCACTTTGTTTTGTCTAGAGTAATAGGTTATGTACAAGGTTTCCAAGATTCACTAAAATTAGGATCCTCTAGATATAGACTCTTGAGTTCCTTGAACCCAACCACCTCAATCTGCATCTCTGTTAGAAAAAATTATCTCCTATTAAGTGCATCTGCAAACCTATTTGACTTTCCACTCCCGTGTTTCAAAAAAAAAATGTAATTTGCAAAAACTCAACCCATTTCAAATGCCTCTGATTCAAATATTCTTGACCCTTCAAATAATACAAATCTTGATGATCAGTATTTAAAATAAAATCCTTAGGAAGTAGATAGTGTCTCTACTTCTTCAATGCTTGAACTATAGCATAAAATTCCTGATTATAAACTTAATATTTTCTCTTGGCATCATCTAACTTTTCACTAAAATAAGAAACAAGTTTACCTTCTTGGCTCAAAATAGCTCCTATTGCAATACCAATAGCATCACAATCTACTTGAAACACCTTATTGAAATCTAGAAGTGCTAAAACAAGTTGTTCTATAACTTTTTGTTTTAACATTTTAAAACTCTTATTTGCCCCAGTAGTCTACTTAAACTCTTTCCTATCCACTCTCATTGTTTCGGTCAAGGGTCCACAAATACTACTAAAACTCTTGATAAAATTTCTATAAAAGCTATCCAATCCATGAAAATATCTTATCTCAGTAGCACTCCTTGGAATAAGCCATTCAAGGAAAGCCTTCACTTTCTCTGGGTCCATTTTTGGACCCTTTACTGAAACTACAAATCTGAAATACACTAACTCCTTATTCATAAAACTGCACTTCTTCAAATTAATCAACAATTTCTCTTCCCTTAAATTATCAAACACCCTACAAATATTGCATTATATGCTCATCTAATGTCTTACTAAAGATCAAAATATCATCTAGCTAAACAATGAAAAACTTACCCAAAAATTCTTTCAGAACCTATCTCATGAGCCACATGAAAGTGCTCAGTGCATTAGTTAGCCCAAAGGCATGGATAACCACTCATACAACCTTCCTTTTTCATGAAGGAAATATTCCATTTATCTACTTTTTTGATATGAATCTAATAATATCCACTCTTTAGATCTATCGTTTAGAAATACATAGCTCCACTCAAATAGTCCATAATATCATCCATCCATGGCAATGGAAACCTATACTTGATTGTGATCTTGTTAATATACCTATAATCTGTACACATCCTCCATCCTCCATTATTCTTTGGTGCTAATAATGCTGGTGCAACACATGGAATTAGACTCTCTTCGATCAACCCATTTAGCAACAACTCATGTACTTATTTGTTCAACTCTTCACATTTTGTTGGTGTCATTCTGTGTGCTGCCTTATTCGAAAAATTGGCTCCTAGGATCGAGTCCATCTAATGATTGATCTTCCTTATAGGTGGTAATCCATCAGACACATTATCAAATACAATATCCTTAAACTCATTCAATGAATTTGCAACTTTTGGAGGTACATCTTCTACTTCCTCTTTACCACCTTTTGGAATTAAAGAAAAATATATTCTCATGCCTCACACCCTCTAGAAATTTTCTTCCATCAACAAAACTTATTCTTGTATTAGTACATACCTTTTCTTCTATGTCCTTCAATGGATTTAGCTTATGTCATATTCCATCCTTTGTTAGGGAATAGGTATTCGTGTGACCATTGTGCACTTGACACACCTATAAAACTGCCATGGCCTACCCAAAAACATATGACATGCATCAATAGGTATGATATTACATAGTACCTCATCATGGTATCCTCGAATCTTGAACTTCATCTGACACTATTCATTGACCATTACCTTGTGGTTATCCTGCACCAGGCAATCCAGTAGTGACATGGGTGTTTCTTCCTCTTGAGCTTTAACCTTTTGACCATCTCTTCTAATACCAAATTGTCAGTGCTTTCATTGTCTATAATAACATCACAACACTTCTCCTCAACTTTTCACCTAGTATGAAATAAGCTCCTCCTTTACTTAGGTTCATTCTCACCACTCAGCAGGACTCTTTCGTTAACTAGGACTTCTCCTCTTTCATCATCTTCATAATTTGATGATTTTGCATCTTCATCCACACGTGAAACTCTATCCTATCCTTTAATTATCCTATATGTCCTTCCTAGGCATTGAGGACATTCATATGACCTATGAACTTCTTCTCCACAGTGAAAAAAATGTTCCACCGAAGCCTCCTCTTCTCGGTCCTTTCCCTCTTCCCATTCCTCTCTGATATCTATTATTCCACTCATGGAAACAATTGAAATTATTTCCCCTTTTATTTTGACTACTACTGGGCCCATCCTTTTTTAATCTTCATTTTGGCCTGCATAAGATCAGACATTAGATCTTCCACCATGACCTCTTTCGTTGTGCCTGCTCTCAAACTTTTTGTTAATTTTTTATTCTACTCTTAGGGAAATTTGGTAGGCCTCTTTAATACTATTCATTCAGACCAAATTCAACTCCTCTTGAATAATCGACCTCAACCCATTAAGGTAACAAAAAACTTTCTCCTTATCAGCTTCCGCATGGCCTCTTCTAATGAGGACTCGATAGAACTCCTCCATATACTCCTGAACAAATCTCCCTGCTTTCTTTAACCCATGCATTTTCTTTAATAGATCAAGCTCATAATAAATTTGAATGAATTGTCACTTCAATTTATCTACCATTTGATCCCATCTTGTGATTTTTTTCTTTCCTCTTCTATTTCGCCCGAATTGAATCTCCTGCCACCAAATTTTTGCATAACCCTTCAGTCTGGCCTTCGTAGACTTGACCCTGTCAGGATCCTCGATATCTTCATACTCAAAATATTATTCTAATTCATTGATCCAGTCGATCAAATCCTCTAGTTTAAGATTTCTTGGAAATCTGGGGACCTAAATCTTAGGTCTTTTTACAATCTTGGAAATGACTCGAAAAAGCCTTTCTTCCTCTTGATTCAAAATTTTACCTTCTTCCTACTCAAAACTCCTTTAGATTCATCCTCATTTTCATCTCTAACCACAAGATTCATTCCTCCACGAATCTCTTATTGCAATGCTCGCACTTGTCTCTGGAGGGCTCTAACCTTAGGTGGCACACCTCTTGCTCTTCCACCACATTCCCTTCGTGCAGGCATTTTTGTGCTTATTGTTAAAACCATAAACCATGGTTCTAGTATAAATTTTCTCATAGTCAGTAATCTACCTACACACTTAGGAACTCCTACTTTGATACCACTTAATGAAGGGCGCTCCCATTAATACCACAAACACATAACATAAATAGAGACACAATAACAATTTTCAAGAATAGAAAATGGGCTTCTTATTATCTCCACAATTGTGGAATTACAAATTTTGGAATTACAATATGAAAAGCCACATGGACATTTTCCTTACAATATTTTGTGAGACAAAGCCTTGAATAAGTATCCATAACTTCCCTACAAAATACTATGGGCATTCCTTATATAGGAAATTTTCCACAACCACCCCTAGAATTATTTTATTTTTCATTTTTATTACATTAGAGTTGGCTCAAAATAACTTTTGGAACTCAAAATAAATTTTGAAGGAAATTCATTTTCTTGCATTTTAGGTAGTGCAACTTCCGGAGACCATAAGTCATCGCCTGCTAATTTGATCCACTATTATAGCCCCATTTTGAAAATGGCGCGAAGTTATCTATAGAATATCACTCAAAAAAGCTCTAGTTAGCCAAATTTTTGACCCCATTCAGAGCCTCTAAAGCCTTTAAAAATGAGTTTAAAGTTTCTGTACCCTGTTATCAATATCAAAAATTTCCAATATCTTCAAAACTAGACTTGATCTTGCAATGAAACTTTATTGGCAAGCTGATATGACCAAAGTGAACCTCAAGGGAAAAAAATAGAGCATTATGAACTCAAACAAAAAAATTATTAAAAATAGTAAATTTCCAAAAATAGAAGCTCTGCATAAGATAACCCTTATTGAAAAGAAACCAAAAATATTTTTGGGTGATGCAAGATTTCCCTTACGCCTGAGATGTTCCTCCATCATCTATGGAAGCCACTATAAAACCCATTATGAAGGTTTGGGGGGCCTTCAAAAACCTCCATTCCTATTCATGTGCTCTTGGCTACATTGGAGGTTCACTTTACTCTAGTCAGTTTAATTTGTTTTAAGTTACTGGAAGTGATGATTACATAAGCTTGGTTAAAACCCATTGTTTAAGATAAAGGAGCCTAGGAAAAATCTTGGATTATGTTCAAGGTTAAGGGAGCCTATAATACCCTCCATATTGTATTTGAAGGCTTCATCATATCAATGTTTCATCTTGTTTTTTGATTGATTAGTTTCCTTTAAGATTTTTTATTTTGATATTTGTGGGGATATTATTTGGTTTTGATCTATCTTCTATAGATACTTATTTGAACTTCTAGATCCCACAAGAATCTACTTGTATAGTATTGCAAGGATCCTTCAAAACCTATTTTATCTTAATAAAAATAATAGATTTTTATGTGGAAAAGACAAGATGGGAAGAATCATAGTGAGATCTAAGTTACTTTATGAATAGTTTATTATAATATTATTTTAAGCTCAAGGCTAAGGTATCTCACTTCTTCTAATTTGACTTGTAGGGTAAGGCACATAATCATAGGCAAAGATACAAGGGACTTGCAAGCTAAGACATATAATATCAAGGAAAGATACAAAAGACTAGCAAGCTAAAGCTTTATTCTTTAGGCCAAGATACATATTTGCACAAAGCTTCCAAGAAGGATTCATTTTATTCCAACCAATAGTGGGATTATATGAATTTAACAAAAGCAATCTTGAGGCATAGAATTGTCCTTGAATCACTTTCTTAAGTAAAATAATTCATTCCAAAAAGAACACACACATTCATTTCTTCATTCTCTATCAATCTAAATGATATAATCATGAAAGAATATCAAAAACTAATATTTTCACTTCTTCTTCAACACATACTCTTCCAAATGACTTACATTTAATATACCACATCAACATACTAAAATAATCTTCAAAATATATTGACTTCATCATCAAAACCATCAATTAGGCCAACAAAGTGAGAACACTCATAATTCAAACCAAGTCAGCAATCAAATATAATAATGGTAATTTTAGTGCACTTGAAGAGACTAGAAAAGATTCTGGGCACAAGAAGAAAACACCCTTAACTAAAAACCCAACATAACTAGGCAAGGCCCTTAAAAAGTTCTAGCATGACCCTGGCCAACAAAAAAAATACAATGCCACAAAAAGAAATAATACTAACTGAAGAAACACTAGAAGCCACAAGACAAGAAAATATCTTCTCAAAATAACTGACAACACAACCACTAGAGAAGAGAAAGAAAATCCTCAACAAAAGGTAGAAAACCATGACCCCACATCTACCGCCAATAGCACCAAGCCATAGAGAAAACCCTATACCTCCATTGGAAACAACCAGAGGGAGATGATAGAGCCAACTCCTTACAAACATCTCAGAGATAAAGTGTGAAATGCTAATAACTGTGAAAATATTACCTGAGATAGAATGGGAGGAACCCATAAAAACCAAATGTCACCACCATAACTGCTCCACAACAAACAACAATAAACTTATGTGGTTTCCCACTACAGAAGCTATGAAACACAAAGAAGGAGATAATAATGAATCATAGTCCTACAAAAAGAGGAAAGGAAAAAGGAGAACAAAAGATCTAAACCAAAAATTCCTAGATCTCCCAACACAAGCCAATGACCACAACAAATAGAAAGTGGAGAATTATTGACGGCTACGGAAAATCACATCCTAGGGAAGAGCACAATCATAGAGACCCTAGAACAAATATTTCTTTCCAATACCACCAACAGAAGCCATGCTAGAACAACCAAAAATAGAACAAAACTCTGCTCCAAGATCATTGGAAAATAAGAAAACTCTACTCCCAATCTATGAAAAAAAATAAAAAATCCCAAAATCACCAGGAAAAGACTCTGAGATAGGGACAAAAGATAACCAAAAATCCAAAAGACCAAAACCCCATACAACGTGACTGCCAAAAACAATGGCATCATCCTCCTTATCATCATCTTCATCCTCTTCATCATCAGGAGCGTCCCCTAAAGCACCCCTGAAGCAACAACAAACCCTAGGATTTAAAATCTCACAATCACTCCAGCTCCTACCTCAGAATAATTATGTTAGCATAGTACATCAAATACTATTTACTACATATTAAACTTTAGATACCCTTTCTTTCATTTTAGTCTTCAAATACTCTTTACTACACATAACACTTCATGTACTCTTTCCTGCATATCACATGCCTCCATACCCTTATACACCTCAACATTATGTCTTCATACTCCTTCTGCACTCCTCAACATTCGGTTGACATTAATGCACAAATTTATTTGACATCAATGACAATATTGAACACATAATACTACTAGTAGATAATTTATGGGTAGAAATTTGGAAGTTGATGAGGTTTCTTTAAATCATTTACATGCTACCTATGCTTGTATCTTAGTAGAGATGGATGTGACAAAAGATCTACCAGAGAATATTTTGTTGAAATCTACGAATGGATGTTGGAAGAAACCTTTGGACTACAAGGGGATTCCTTTGAGATGCTAAAGATCCTTTTAATATGATATATTACTTCTCATTGTTCTAAACGTAAATAAAAAAATAGCCACTTTTTGGAAAGAGGGTCTCACCTTTATCATTTGATGGAGAAAGAAAATGATCACCAAGATATCTCCCCAAAGGTGTTGAAGGATAAGGGCCATGATAATAGAGCGGTTCAACAAACTTGAAAGGCTTGAGAAATGAGGTTGAATGTGAAAGTAGAAATGTTAACATTGAGTGTAGAGCGATGATGGAGATAATTTCTCAGCTAAAAATCAAAGAGAACCCGAATAAAAGAGAAATAAATTCATTTGGAGAAAGTTATGAAGAGATTCAAAATATAGTCATATAGAAGGAATGATGGAAGATAGTGACAAGGAAGAGAGATAAGAGACCAAAGAATGAGAGATCTTTCAATACACACGTACACTCTCATTCTAAAGGTGAAGCAAAGGTGCAACAATGAGTCATTAAAATCTATTGATGAGTTTTACAATTGGTACTTTGTTTCTTTGGGAAGGTGACACCCCATTTGTAGGCTCACCTAGTCTAGGCCAATAATAAAACCTGATATTACTAGTAAGGATCTATTTTACTTGGAAAAAAAAGTGGATGCCTTGCTCTTTCCTTCTTAATTTTGGGCTCAATTAAAATTGGTTATTATTTATTTAATAAAAATTTATAGAATGCAATTCATGATAAATGTTTTTGATTAAGTAAACCGGGTTTTACAGGGATCCTAAAACTGACAACAGTGTAAGATAAAAAGATAATCATGAAAACAAAATAGAGTATAATAGTGCAGAGTACCAAGGAACAAACCACTACAGGGCCAAACAAGAAAAAAACTAAGAAACAGTCAAAACAAGGCAAAGAGGAAAGGTACTAGAATGTTATGCCAAACTCCTGAGCATGATAGTCACGTTTCTTTTGACGGCGTCCATCAGTTGAACAGTTTCTTTCACATTCTAAACTTGGGATCCTTGGGGATCGATTTTCTCCATGTTTTTCCTGATTCTTGCCCTAGTTCTTTTTCCTAGTTCTTCAACAGCATCCTTCTCATCCTCCCTAGTCGACTGATCAGTTGTGGTTTCCATTTTTTCTTCCATTTTTTTTATTAACACCTTTAGGTTCTCATTGGACATTTTGAGGATATTGAAATTTTGCTCAGCTATTCCCTTTAGGGTTTTTTCTAGGCTTATCATTTTGGATTCCAGGTGCTAGAACCTAGTTTCCAGGCTTAGCTTTCTCTTTGTGGTGTGTTCCTTGTTGTCTGAGCTCTAAATTTTTTCTTTGAGGTCCTCAATCTCATGGTAGATCCATTTGAAAGATCTAAATTGATCCAACATGTTGTTCTTGGTGTTGTTGAGGAAATCCATATCCATTTTCCTGGCAAGTTATCACTTAAAACAACCAGTGCAGGGTCAATCAACTCTTCCTTGTGGACTTTTCCTTCATTTTCCTCTAGAATCTATGGGTAAACGGCCTCCCTAATTATTCCCATTTGCACTGTGTTGATGTTAAAATTTCTCTAGACCTTTTTCCCTTTCCCAGTATCCTGACTATTATACTCCCCCCCTCAGGCATCTTCAGCTTCATCCATCCTTATAGGTGACTGGTTAGTACCCTACTCGTCATTATGGTCTTCGGTAATAGGGTCATGATTCTTAATATTGGTGCCAGTAGGGGACTAAGGAGGAGAGTTTTCTCCTCACTTATAGTGAGATCAACTAACAGGTGGCCCAAGAAGTCCTACATTGATTTGGGGATTTCCTCTTTGACCTATTCCTGCATGTCTGCAGCTTCCATTTCAGGATTACCTTCATCATCTTTCATATCCATTTCTTCCTCCTTGTCATTTTACTCTTTCTTCGAGTGAACCTCCTTCCTATCCTACTTTTTTGAGGGTTTTTCAATTTTGATAGCTTTTAGGGGACGCTTCTTGGAAGGGGATCCCTTGTTCCGTTTCTTATTTTTGACTTCCTCACTATCTTGTGAAAGTTTACTAACATAAGTGCTCGAAGGAACATAATCCGACCTAGAGTCCTCGCTATTAACTTTTCTATCCTCAATTTCCTTGTCCAAGATTTGGGCTTTAAAGAATTCATAGATCAGGAGAAGCAATTCTTCATGCAGGGTGGGATTAGCAATTTTCTTATCTCTAAAACCACTGATATTCTTGTTTGTAGAAGAGAAGAGATAAAAAGGAATGGAAATCTTAATACCATGCCTAAAATGATTAAGCAAGATGAAATGACAGGTGTGGATTCTGTCAAACTTGGTGTCTAGGGTGACATACAAGATGAGGGCCTTTAGAACATACTGCCAAAGCATCTTCAAGCTCCTAGGAAGGTAGTAGGTGCCCAACTTAACTATGGCTTTCGTCTCCTTGTCATCCCTTGAAAACTTTTTGACAGTAATGTTTGATAATTTTTGGTCTCTGTAGAATTTATTTTCGACGATGGGCAGGTTGATGACCATTGATATAACTTCCTATGTGACAATAAATGATTTTCCATCAATCTCCACCATCCCTTCATTCCAGGTTTTGACAAAGATTTTAGTGATATCCTTCCTACAACCATGGAGTCTTTCAATAAAAGTTGTGATATCCCCTTTTTGTAAGGCATTCCAGACTTTTGTTCACTTCTTCCATTTCTCACTATCACACTCTGGCTCCCTTCTTAACCTTTCCCCAACCATGACTTTCATGTAGGCTCTGGTTTTCCTCTGGTTTAGCAAAAAATTGTTGCTTGCCTTCATTCTAACTTCCTTATTTGAGAGCTTTCTAAAAGTTGGCTTTTTGATATGATTACAAGATTTGGGGAAGGGGGCCCTAAAAGCATGTGGAGGTGACACATTATTATAACTCATGCAATTTCTCCCCAGCTTGACATGAGTGAAATAACTCCTCCAAACAAGCCCTTTGCAATAATAATTATATTTAATTATTGCATCGGTACTTTGAAGATCATCTCCATCCAGAGAATCTGACTCTGCTTGATGGAAAGTATCGGCATAGGTCCAAATGATGTAAGCTTCCTTGATGGCAGCCAGAAAGGAAATCCAGTCAGCAGCCTAGTTGGTGATAGTGGTGAACACATGATGAATCAAGTCAGCCTCAGAAAGATTGGTTCGCATAACAACAAAAGTGATGACTAAGACGAGACCATATATAGCCACATCTAGGATCCTGGCCTTGGGAGAACCAGTCATTGTTGCCCCATTGAGTTTTAAACATGGCTTTCACTCCATTTTTTATTGCTACAGAGAAGATATTTGAGGTGTTCCTCAACTGGGTTCCTACTAGCTTAACCTTCTAAGATAAAGTGCCCTGGTGAGTAGAGATGAGAGGTCTTCAAATAACAATCAACTTATGTGAGCTAATGAGCTCACTAGGGTCCTTTGGAGTTACTAAAATTTCTTATTGGGGGTGCAGGTGGCCTGGATGGCTTTTTGGGTTCCATCCATGATATTCCTACTGGCTTCCTCTTGCCTTATCTGACGATCTTTCTTTATGCATGGGGATTTGATTTTCGCCCCAACATCGGCTTTGTTTCTTCTCCTAGTATCTGCAGGAGAAACCAGAGAAGGGTCTCTGCTTTTGGTTCTCTTTTTACTTTGAACCTTTGACCAGCCCTCTTTTTCATCTTTGTATTTGGAAAAGAACTCATCCATCTTGGTGAGTTGCCTTGGAGAGATAGTTCCTAGAAGAAAATCCATTTGTTGGACTTTGTTTGAATCCTATGTCTCAGGGCAAAGGCGAGAATCCAGGGGGCCACCAGGTATGACCCTAGCCGGTCTTGAAAAACATTCTTCCAATGGGGATTCAAGGGAGTCCAGGATGAAGGAGACAAAGATAGAACCTGGGCACGAATCACCTCCTTCCCCTTGACCATTGTCTCTGGTTTCAATCATGGAGTCATGCTGAATGTTGACTTCCAAGTCTATGCCTTCTGAGTGGGGAGACACCTCTCTGAGTGCAGTGCTTTCTTGACTTGACTTGGTATTATCCTTTTGTTCCTCTTCATTAGGATTTTTCTTATCTTTAAGTGAGTCAAGAATCGCCAAAGTGTCCTCTGGTTTGTTCTTTTTTTCAACACTCTATGAGTCTTGACATCTGAGTTAGATTTTGGAATGGCTGTCTCCCTTGGGAGGCTATCCTTTTTAGTGGATTTACCTGACTTGATCTTTTTTACCACTATAGGTTTCCTTTCTTTTTCCAAATTCATGTGCACTAGACACATTTTGGCTTTATGTCCTGCTTTCTTATAGTGGAAGCAAGAAAAAGGGACACTTTCATAGTCCAAATTTTGTAAATGTTTGCCTAGTTTGGATTGGAGCATGATAATTTCCAGCATGTCTTGGCCCTCTTCCACCCCTATGCAGATCCTAGCATAGGTAAGGCAGCTTTTGGTAGCAGTCACTGGATCTATCGAGAGTAGGGTACCAAAGGATCTGGCTATACCTCTGAATACATCTTCAACCCAGAATTCCAAAGGGAGTTCTGGGAGCCTTACCCATGCTGGGGCTTGGACAAAGAAATAATCATTGAGATCAAGCTTCAGAGTCCATTTTTGCAACACCAGAGTAGCCTTGCCGATAGACCAGATGTCTGCACAAAGGATTTTGTCTAAGTCTTCTTTACAAGAAAACTCAAAGGATAGGAAGCCCTTAGCCATTGCCATGACAAGGACTTGCTCCTTTAGCTCCCATTTCTTTTTAGCAAAGATTCTCACAATATCAATATTAGGTCTAGACCTCACAAATTTGCCTACAAGAGTATGGTCCATTGAGGCGATATTGTGATCCACCAACTCATCAGGTATCTCTATGATAAAATTACCTTTCTCTTTATCAGAAAGATCCTTTATAGTAGGGAAAGAAGACTTGCCTATAGGTTGAACTCCGAAAAGAGTAGACCACCGGCGATGAATGATGTTCTGATCCCTTGTCTGTGTCTTCGAGGCCGAGGAAGAAAAGGGAAGGTTCCCTTCTCCCACCCCAACCTCCTTACCTGGATCTTTTTGCTTAACCCTTAGATCCCCCTCCTTGTTCTCTAAGTTCCCCACTCCCTGATCTGCAGAGACGCCATTACCAATAGTACCCACTGCCTGCAACCCTAGTTTCCTGCCCGCTTTCAAATTTGAATTCAAACGACCTACCGCTCGACTGTTGTCTCCCATATTTGTTCCATATGTTGTTTTTAATTCATGATAAATATTGACATATAACCTAAATCTTGATTCTATTCATACTCAATTTTAGTTCCATGATTTGTGCGAGTGATTTAGTTCAATTCTATTATTTATCGAATTGAACAAGAAACTACTAGTTTATAAATTTTAATTTAGAGTCAAATTTACATTTCCTATTATTTGTTTCTTTCTAAAATAAATTGTAAATTTATTTGTTTGCCACTTTAAAGTTATATTTGATGACTAACCCTAGTTGATTTTCCAATAATATTGTACCTAGATATCATGACTAACTCATATACATACTTATCTCATAAGTTAAAGAAGATTAAAACAAAACATTCATTACTACATCATCTAGAACATCTCTTGCATGCTTTCTAATTGCCTTTAATAATTTCCAAAACTCATTTACTCAATATTGTAGATTTTTGATAATAGAAGAAATATTTATTAGCATTAAAGAAATATTAAATACATGTTTTTACTAAAAAAGGAAGATATATACATCAAGACAATCTAAGGGAAAACCAAAAAAAAAAACATTATATACGTCAAATCTGCATAGGTACATTAGTTCCCACGAGAAAAATCCGGGTCAGGAACTAATGGTACAGGAGGCCAAGCCAATCAAGAAAGATAGAAGTGCTGGTTGGGTGTAGCTCGATTCCTTCCACATTGGAAGGAATCGAGCTACACCCAACCAGCACTTCACAGCAGGCTATTATATCCTGAGGCAGCTTTAACAACCCTTTGACCAACTCTGAAGACTGAAAGTCGAACCACTCGCACCGCTGGCAGTATGTCACCATCGTGAAGCAAACTGGTATCATTTGGTGAGGAATAATAAAACAATCAAGTATATGCCGTCTTATGTGAGGGAAGAGCAGCTCAAGAACGACAAATTGTACCAAAGCATTCAACTGTTTCATTAGGTGAAAAGTCGAGATGAAAGGCTATTGAGGGATGGGTTTTCACGTACCAGTGTTAGCTCATCTCTGCCATAAACATCTCAGACGAGCCATTCAAATGGGAAAGATTTTGCTAAGATCAAAATGAAACGTTTCCATGTTAACTAGATACAGTAATCTTGGCAAAATTTTCAGGACATGCCACACGATGAGATCGTCACGAATCTACTTTCTCTGTAGTATGTTCACCCAAAGAAAAAGATTATTCTTTGAGTTGAAATATATCTAAATACTATGTAGATTGCGATGCATAATAATAAACATAGCCAATTTTTTATGGAAACGGTAAAAAATATTTTATCGCTGCTGTGATTTTACATGAATGACATGGTCGGATTTTGAAGTATGGAAAAGGTTCAACGACATGCTATTTTAAATCACCAACAGTAATACGCTCATGGTATAATAACCCACATTATTAGACAAATCATGTTGAACCTTTATCTTGATTCCAAGAGTTGTTAATCAGGTACATAATTATTTTCCTTTTAAAGTTTTTTTCATGAAAATATTGATCCAATTCTATTAATTCAAAAATCAAAAGTAACATAATAGAATTAAAAATGGGAGGAAAGAACCTCTCCCCAAAAAGTCACATTGGGCAATCCCCGAGTCACATGAGCAGAGCCCAAAAATCAAAAGCCTAAAAACAGAGTCACATGGGCCTAGCCCATAAACACTAAATATCAAATAAAAAAGGGCTCTTGAAGAGAAACAACAAGAAGCCAAGGCAGTAGTCGAAGGAGGTAAAGAGCTGGTTAAGGGTCTGACACAGTTCAGTTGTCAGCATTTTCTTCTTCATTCTCCAATTCGTCACGCCAGGAAGAGATCACTAGTCGTATCTTGGGGAAGCCTTTTTTAGAAGAAGGCCAACCTAAATCATTTTCCTTGGAAGGCCAATTAGTAGTAGCTGAAGGAGCCCTAGTGGAAGTAGAGGAAGGTGAGGTGGCCTTGTAGAATCTTGTGGCAAAAATTGTCGATGAGGAGAATGGCACTGAGGTGGTTGTGAATGAGAATCCGATGTTGGAAGAATTCATCCATGCTGCCGCCCATGAGAAGTGGATCGGTCGTTGGAAGTGGATGCCTCTGGAGGAACCCTAGCCACAGTGCAGAGACCATTGCCCCAATGCTGGAGAAGTTCCTGCAAATGCGCCAGCTCGAGGGAAACCTTATCTACCTGGACTTGAATCTTTAGCATGACATTATTGAAAATACAAGCTTTAGCAAATATAAAGACATTAGTATCAATAATGGCATTTGGAGAAACCATGTCATTTCCCTTTTAAGTTTTAATGATAAGAAGATAGTAGTTTGGTATTTTTTAGCATGTAGATAAAGCTCCATGTCTAGAGGTTTTCATTCTACCACAAGTTAAAAATAATAGCATTCTTTACCTTATTTTAGCTATATATAGCTCATGGTGTCCTACTTTAAATACATGCGTTCATTGGCTCAAATTTTAATGGAACTTATAATTTTTTTTTGAAAAAGTGAGAACAACTAAGGGCAACGGGGAAATCTTCCTTTGAACTTCTTGTCATTCTTTGACATATTATCTACGAGTATAAGAAGGTTTTCTAGGTATAATTAGTTTTTTTAAATTAAAAAAAGAGGGTTTTGTAGGCATAGTCACTTTATTTAAATGAGATAAAGAAGGCTTCTTATGCATAATTAACTTCATTTAAATTGAAGAATCTCTTCATCAACAATAAATTTACTAATAAAGAAGTCTAAAAGATTAAAGTATTGACCAGCTTCATAGAAGAAGAAATCTTTGTTAAACAACCTAAATAAATTAAACAAATAATCAATTTTATTGGATGTAAAATTAAAAGATAAAAAAGTCAAAATAGACTTACTAAATGCGGTGAAAAACATTAATATTATGTTTGATCTACAAATCATTTTTCAAATTTCACTTATATGAGACATAAACAATATTGCTAAATATAAAATTAAAGTTCTCTATGGCTCATAGAAAAATTGAGGAATGAACAAGTACATTTAATGAAAACTAAAATAAAGGCTGATTTTGAATACATATATTATTGAATAAAGGGGTGAATGACATAAATATAAAGAAAATAGTATTCAAGGAAAATAAAGACAGGAAAAAATGAGGGAAATAATATATGCTACATGTGAATATCAGAATACTTGTGAAGAAATAGGATGGATTCCATTTGAAGGTGAGATATTAAGATATCGATAGTTATCCAACTAATAGAGATTATATGGTAGAAATTTGGGCACAAGGAAGCACCAAAAAAATAGGAAAATAAGATATTTAAAATTAGGAAAATCATTATGACTAGAAAAATTCCTAAAACTGCATAAATGGATATAAAAAATCAAGTGCACAGATTATGAAATAAAAGACTAAACAACATTTAGATATCAATATTACATGCCAAGTTACCACATTACTTAGTCAAAGGGTATTATGTATGCATGGTGTTAGAACATCTCTAAGATGAGTATATCCACTTGAAATAAGAGACTAAACCACACCTAGATATCAATATGGCATGCCAAGTTACCATTGTACTTAGTTGAAGAGTATTAGGTATGCATGATGTTATAACACCTATAAAATGAATATATCCATTTCAAAAGACTTTGACAATTTTAATAAAGTATACATTACTTGTATGTCATCCTATTTTTCTCTTCATTTTCTTTTCGTATTTCCCTTATTCCTTTGTTTTTTTCCCTTTTGTTTTAGTTCCTTTTATTCATATTTCTCTTTGTCCAAAGTCAATTTTTTTCATCTTCTTGTTTTGTACTCAAATAGTTTTATTGAATATGTTATCTAAGCATTCTTTACTCAAATTCATTGGTTCTAGTTTTAAAATTGAATTACCAAGCCCTCAAATTATACATTAATTATTTGTTCAATATTTGATAGAGTTAGTTTAGAATATAACTTTAATGAGTAAAACACCTCTATTTCTACACGTGATTGCTTCCAATCCTTTTATATAATATATCTCTTGATTCATTATATTACTTTACTTTAATTTACTAATATACGAAAAAACAAATCATAATAATTAATTAAATAATATATCCATAACATAAATGTTCAAATATATTCACATTCATAAGTGTGAAAAGATAAATCTACTCATATATTATTTATAAAATATATAATAATAGTTAACTTTTTTCCTTGAATCCAATAACGTACAAGGATGGATGATAAAAAAAATCACATAAGAAGTTACAAAGAGTGTTAAAAGATAGATCTACTCATATATTATTTATAAAAGCTATAATCCTAGTCAACTTAATGGATGATAAAAGTTATCACATAGTAAGTTACAAACTGTTCATTCTTAAATAGTCTGTCAATTCCTTTTCACTGCATATGACTCGTACCTACGGGGGTAAAGCTTCTTATCTTGATTTCAGACACCGTACGGCTTCAAAAGATACAGCTCAATGTTCCAGACAACTAATTTTTCCCGAAATGGTGGCTAAAATAATATGATTCTTCTATAAATTTGTTCGCATTGTCATCTACTTTGTACTAACAAATTGCAAGAAATATCTAGTCTGAAAAAGCATATGAATGTGGGCTTCCTCTAATAAAATAGGATAGTTTGATTAGATGGGAAAAATGCCGTGTTGCTCAAATGTAAGAATTAGGAAAGGGCTCTGGATACCAGAAGATCTTTGTTTGATAAAATGCATCCAAATCCATGGAGAAGGGAAATCACAAACTCTTCCTCTGAAAGTAGGCTGGTAATTTATATTTCATATTGTGCGATTGTCTTTTGCTTACTGATTCTTACAAATGTTCTGACAATGCTTAAAAATCACTGGAAATCTCATTTGAGCAAAAGGTTTGAACCTTCTCATAAACGGCCAAGCTCTCCGGGCAATATTGGCTCTTCGATTTCTGGCATTCAAGAAATCAGCCGCAGTCTGTTGGGAACCAATAAAGTTCATAAAGAGCCCATTCAAAGTTTCAGCAATGTCTTCAACAATATGTGTGGTGCACCATGGTGTTACGGGAATCACCAGTTTTCGTCAATGCCCGTGCCATTCATTTCTGTGACGGGTACTTCAGCAGGTTGTGAGAACATAATAGATGACATCAACAATGGTGAGAATCTTGTGGGGAGTGAAAGCAATATCCATTTACGCAGCACATTTCTAGGAGCAGAGTGCGACATTCAAATGCGTTCATGTGGAGAGGAAATCGGTGATGCTGAAGCAAAGAATGAGAAAAATATTGTTAATAATTCAAATACAATCTCTGCAGAATGTTGGGACACCTTCTCTGCTTTGTCTGATTGGCTGGATGCACCGAATGATTACATTCTTTCTGTTGAAGACTACTTGTAATACATTGAGTGTTGAGTTCAAATTTTTTTAGGAACTTTGGGGCTATTTTGAAGTAGTTTAAACAATCAATTTTATGCTTTGTAATTTACATCTACTCGAGGAAGTAATAAATTAACTGAACATGTCGCAAGACTTATTCGTTTGTTTATTTATTTATTTTAATTTTTAATATGTAGAAGTCTAATTATTTATATTAATTTAAAAGCATAAGTACAAATAAATCAAAAATAAAAGTGAGAGGAAAGAGCCTCTCCCTAAAAGTCACTTGGGCCTTGCCCAGAAACGAGTAGTCTCTAAAAAAACAAGGGTCTAGTCCTGAAGCAGAAACATGAATTGAAAAGTCACATGGGCATTGCCCAGAAAAAAGAAAGCTAAAAAGAGAGCTAACACCTTCAAGTGGCCAAAGTTGTAGCGGAAGGAGGAGGAGGGCTGGTTCATCCTTCTTTCTCCATCCTGGCGTGAAATCTAAGCCAGGTTCTGGTAACATCTAGCCATCGGCATTATACTCCTCAACCTTTGTCACTTCTTGATGTTGTGAAATTGCCAATGCCAATCCAGGAAAGCCTTTGGAAGATGAAGGCCATCTTGACTCTCCATTAGGCCCTCCTGAATCTCTACTCTGAGAAGGCCAACTTGAGGCTAGTGAACTAGCACCACCTACCAGTGTCCAGCCCAAAAGGGACCCACAATGACATGGGAGACCTGCCAAATAAATTGTGAGGTAACTTCCAATGATGGGATGAGTGTCGCCAAGGAACCTGGGAATGTGAAGTTTCTGATCGTTGGCAAGAGGTTCATTCTGACGTCGATGAAGACCATGGGAAGGAGAATGACCACTAGAAATAGAAGCATTTGGAAACTATATAGGGGGCATTTTGCCAAGTCTGCAACAATTCTTTCAAATATGCCACCTCAAGGGCCACCTTGTTAGCTTGAACCTGTGTCTGTAACATCACATTATTACATATGCAATCTTTAGCAAAAATAGATACATTAGTATCAATTGTAGCATGTGAAAAAAATACTGCATTTCTTCCTTTCCATATAGAAAATAATATTTCTATTCTGAAAGTATTCCAAAGCTACAAAGAAAGTGAAGTGAAATTTAAGCTTATCTCCTAATAGAACCATTTGCCATGAAAATATCTCTAGATGAAATAGGGAAAAGAAAATGTGGATCCAAACCCAATAATTGTGAGCTCTTCTACAAAACCAAAACAGATGAAGAAAGGACTTAGAGTGGCCACAAAAAGGACAATGAGGATCTAGAAATCCCAAATGGTGAAAGAGGGAACCTAAAGGAAAGCCTTGTAAAAGAATACATCAGGCAAAATGTGTTATTTTGGGTCTTGTAATAGCATAATAGATAGTAAGAAAGTGCAACCTCTAGGTAGAATGTGAGGACAATAAATTCCACTGGTTTAAAACCTCAACCATTGGAAAATGAGCTGAAAGACAATGATATCCCTATCGAGGTTTGTATCTATGAAAAGTTGTTTGAGGATATCACCACCAATCTCTACACAAACACCGTATTAAAAAGAGTCATTATTGATGGAGGGGCTAGCCTAAATATTTGTACCTTGAGTCTTGTGAAAGCTTTAGGATATTCCAAAGAAGTCGTTGATCCTAGAAGAAAAAATATTATCAAAGCTTATGATGATGAGGAAAGATCTTTAAAAGGAACAATGGTTCTTCCCATTCGAGTTGGTCTCATCCAAAAAGAAACAGTTTGGAAAGTGTTTGATCTAAAATTGACATACAATATTTTTCTAGGGAGGCCATGGATCCATGAATTGCAAGTGGTGCCTTCAACACATTATCAATATCTACAATTCCTTATATGGGTCAAAAAATCATGGTGAGTGGGGATTTAAACCCATTCCAATATTGCAATAATATTAAACCCTTCAATGACTCATTGGTCCCATACAATAGTGAAGGTATTACATCAAGCAAATAAAAAAGAGAAATTAAAGATCAAAGTTTCATTAATAGTTCCCTAGAAAGAGGAAAAGAAAAGATGGAAGAAGAAAGTATTCTTGGTAATTCAAATCAAGACCACACTAACTTATCTACACCTAAAGGAAAAGAAAAAGAAGGAAATAATAGTACTAATCCAAGTACCTGACACCAAGAAGAGGATAATTCAAAATCTTCTAAAATTGGAAAAGAAAAGCATTATCAAAGGATGGATACAATGATGAGAAATTTTGAGAAATAATGAAAAATCAAGTAAAAAAGTGTGGGGGAATATTCCTTATCAATGATAGACTTATCTCTTTCTCCTAGATCTCATAGAAAACCATCTAGTTCTGATCCTCCTCAAGAGTTAAATGAATATTGTGTAAGAGATAGTCCCTAATCACCTATGAAAGAATATGATAATGAGATCTAATTTAAATGCATTTATAAAGATGAAGAAGCATTAAGTTCAAGTCAAATTTGAATGAAGAAAGGGTTCAAAATATTAGCATCCCAACACACCAATATGGAAAATGATATAGAATCGTGCAAACAATCATTTACAAAGGAAAAGGGCCCTTGGGAAAGAAAAATGAAGGTTTGTTGGAACCCATATAAATGACTTGGAGAGAAAGTAAAGCGAACTCGGAACTAGGGTACCTAGAGCAAGCATATACTAAAAAGAATCATCCATAATTTTATGAACAAATTTCATAATTAAATTCCCAAAGTGATGAAGATTCTAATGAATGCGAATGGGATTCTTTATCTGAATGATCTTTCCAAGACAAAGAGGTGGATGCGATTCATACCTATGCTCCTATATCTAGTTCAATTAAAGGACAAGATTCTAATCAAGAGTATGCTCAAATCAAGCTTCAAGCTAAAATCAAGGGTTGAATTCTAGTCAAGAACCTAAATCAAGACAAGAATCAGGAAGATCTCAATGGATATGGGAGCCCTATGTACCTTCGTTGTTACCATGAACAGGTGAAGAGTCATATATATCACAAAGATTAGAAGAATATAACGTTAGGATTAACCCACAAGATTTTTATCCTCAAGAAATCCAAGAAGACTTGAGTGAGGAGAATTCCAATCCAAGTTCTATGGAACACCTTGAGAAAACACATATCATAGATTTAAGCAATATAATGTAAGAATCCTCAAATGAAGTCATGTTCTTGAATCCTATAAATTTGAGTCTATCCAATGATGCCTTATCTCAAGTATGTATTCAAAACTAATTGATTGGGATTATATTGTGACAAATGACATGCCCACATTTCCAAATGATAATTCCTTGGTCCTATACTTAAATTTAGTTAAAGTCTCTTTTATCAACAAAATATATGAAAGAGATATAATGGTGGAACATGTTCAATCTCTTAGTCAAATTAAAAAAGAAAAAAAGTTTAAAGAAAAAATCAAAAGGTCTAGTGATGAAAATCAAAATGTGGCAATGCTAGACCAAGAAAAGTAAAAATAAAAGACGTTTCCAAAGGTGAAAACATAACTATGGCACCTAAGGAAGTGACACTGGAAACTTTATCCAAGAATTATGAGGAAAGATCATCTATTTTGGGCGAACCCATGGAAAAGGTCAACATTGGTACAAAATTAGAGCCCAAGATTATACACCTTATAGCTTCATTATCAGAGGAGGAAAAAGAAGAACTTAGTGAATTTTTCAAAGCAAGACAAGTGATTTTTTCTTGGTCTTATGATGACATGTCAGGATTTGATCTAGATATCATTATGTATCATTTGAACATCAAGCTGGGAGTAAAACAAGTCAAGAAAAAATCAAGGAAAATGCATCTACACATTGCATTACTAGTCAGAGTTTAATTGGAAAAGCTATTGAAGGTTGGTTTCATTAGATCCATTGATTACATGTTGAGCTTATTTCCTACATTGTGCCATTTGCAAAACTTGACAAATCAATTAGATAATGCACAGACTTTAGTGATTTCAATCTAGCATCTCCTAAAGATGATTTTACACTACCAATCATTGATGCAATAATAGATTTGATGGTTGATCATTCTAGATGTTTTCTCTCATGGATGGATTTAGTAAATACAATCAAATCAATATTTATCTCAAGGATCAAGACAAGATGGATTTCACATGTGTTTGGGGAACATTTGGTTGGAATTTGATGTCATTCGGTCTCAAAAATGTTAGAGAAGCCTATCAAAGAGCTATGACTACGATAGTCCATGCCATGATGCACAAATTGTCTGAGGACTATATGGATGACATCTTGGCCAAATATTATTCAAGAAAAGAACACTTTCCAATTCTAGAAAATATTTTTACAAGGCTTGAACAATTCAAAGTAAGATTGAATCCTAAAAAGTATACATTTAGGGTACAATTAAAAAAGTAATTGCTTGGATACATACTATCAATGAAAGGTAATGAAATAGACCCCACAAAAATTAAAGTAATAATGGAAATGGGAGAACCAAGAAATATAAGCCAAGTGAGATGACTTCAAGGATGGCCACAATCCATAAGAATATTTATTTATTAATTAGCCAAAAAAATTCATTCATTTACTCAACTCCTTCATGCGAGGACGTAGTATTCAAGTGGGATGATCAATGTGATGAAGCCTTTGTACTTCTCAAGAAGTATCTTCTGAGTCCACCTATATTGATTCCACCAATAAGAAGAAATCCTTTACTAAATTATACATTTCAGCAGCAAAGTATTGCTTAGGTACATTACTAGCTCAAGAAGATGAAAATAGTAAAGAGAAGGCAATTTACTAAATGAGTATCTAGCCTTGGTCAAATATGGGTTGAATTATAGATTCATTGAAGGAGCATGCTTGGCAGTAGTTTTTACTTCACAAAAACTATGAAATTATATGTTGGCACACTAGATCTGACTCATAGCTAAAATTGATCCTTGAAGTATCTATTAAGCAAAACATCCCTAACAGGAAGATTGGCAAAGTGGGTCATGGCGTTGAGTGAATTCGACATTGAATATGAGGATAGGAAAATAATAAAAGGCCAAGTCATAGAAGAAAATTTTGTAGAACCACCTTTGATAGATGAACATCCTATTCAAGTAGAATTCCTAGATGCAAGAATTATAAACATTGAATCCAAGACATGGAAACTCTACTTTGATGGTCCATATATACAACACGATTCAAGAGTATGTATCTTATTGATTATACTTAAAGAATATACTATTCCAAAGTATTACAAACTTCCCTTCCCATATACAAATAACATTTTTGAGTATGAAGAACTTTCCATAGGCATGAAAATATCTTTAGAATGGAAAGTAATAGAATTATATGTGTATGGTGACTCACAACTAGTAATAAATCAAATAAAAAATGATTACCAAAAAAAAGATGGCAAGGTGATGCCTTATAATAGGATGGTAGATGGCTTAAAGAAATACTTTGTCTTGATAGAATTGGACCAAATACGAAGAGAGAAAAACAAAGAAACATATTCCATGGCAGCACTAGCTTCTCTCTTACAAATGCCAGATCAAACTGCATGATATGAGTTCTTGGTAGAAGAGTTGGGATAACTCACATTTTACCTTCTTGAATTCCAAATTATTTTCCTAATAGTTATACATGAATCTCCTTGGTATGGACCTATTTATACCTACTTAAAAGATCAAACCTTACCCTTGGATCAATCCAAATTCAATTTTTTTTTTGATGAGACAAGCTTCCCACTATAATCTTGTTTCAGATACATTGTATTGTAAGAGTCTTGATGGAATTTTTCTTAAGTTTATATCTAGGATGAGGAATCTAAAGTAGCCTTACGAGATGTCCATGGGGGAATCTATAGATCAAATTGAAGTGGTTCAACCTTGGCTAAGAAACTTCTTATAATGGGATATTATTGGCCCATAATGTAAAAAGATGCTTGTCATTTTGTTAAAATTTTCCAAAAATGCCAATACCATGTTGTAATTTGATTAATGTGCTGGCACAAGAATTACACCCAATGACCACACCTTACTCGTTTTTATTAATGGTGGTTATATTTAATTGGGATAATTTATCCACCATCATCCAATGGTCATAAATTCATAATCACAACAATAGAATACTTCATTAAATGGGTAGAAGTCATGCCTTTATCTACTGCAATGGATAAAAAAATTGTAATATTCATTTTGAATCACATAATTTATAGGTATGGTATTTCTGATGCCATAATAATAGACAATGAAAAACATTTCAAGAAAAAGGATATTAATGAATTGTGTGACAAGTTTTACATCATCAAGCATTCATCCTCTATTTATTATCCTTAAAGAAATGGACAAGCAGAAGAAAAAAACAAAAATATTCTTAAAATCTTGAAAAGAACCATTGATAAATCAGGAAGGGATTTCCATATACAATTGAATCTAGCATTATAGGCATATTGCACAAGTATAATAACACCAAATGGAGCCAAACCCTTCTTATTATTAGTCTATGTGGTAGAAGTAGTATTACCCTTGGAATTTGAGATTCCATCTTTACGAATCTCCTTACATGGGTTGTTAATAGATGCGGATTATACAATGGAAAGACTCCAAGAACTCGAGTTACTTCATGAATGTAAAAAAAAACATATGAAAATCTAAACATATATCAAAATAGGATGTTAAGGAACTATAAAAAAAATATCAAGTGAAGAGAATTTCAAGTGGATGATCTAGTGTTAAGAGAGAATCCAAAGAGCTAAGTAGAAAGACAAAAGAGGGAAAATGGAAAGAAAATTAGCTAGGAGTGTTCATTATCACATCTTCCTTTGAGATAGGGATATATAAGTTGTTAGCTTATGGTGATTGATCAGGAAAGTACTATCCAGGAAAATACTGTACACTTTTCATTCATTTCGTCGTGGGGTTCGGGGCATCGACCTAAAATTTTTTTGGGGGTTAACTCGTCAAGCGTTTTAGAGTTGACACGTCAAACATTTCCCTAGGTTGACTCATGAAGCCTTTTCTTAGGCTAACTCGTCAAGTATTTTAGGGTTAACTTATTAACTGACATAAGCCTTGTTATATTGGCTTAGGGTTAGGGATTTCATTATGATGTATGATTTTAGTACTTGCAGTGGAATTGAGCTATAAAAGATTACAGATTGTAATCAGGTTGTAATCACTGGATAATAAAATATTGGACTCGTTGTTGGTGGACATAGCCCAGGGATTGGGTGGACCATGTTAAATCTTTGTGTCTTGTGTTCTCTTCTGTGTGGTTTATTGTTTTTTGATATTGGTTATATTTGCATGTAATTATTATTTCTCCCTTATTAATCCTAACAAGTGGTATTAGAGTGAGGTTATTTCATTCATTCTTTCATCTATTCTCTGAAGCAAGTCTCACGAGTTAGTGGGAGAGTCTCTTGGTTAAGTGGGAGAAATGGCTGATGAGGGTAGGCTGAAGGTTGATAAGTTTAATGGGCAGAACTTATAGTTATGGAAAATGCAAATGGAGGACTATCTCTATCAGAAGGATCTATGGCGGCCATTAGAGGGAATAGCCAAGAAAGAGGCAACAATGTCTCAGGAAGAATGGTATATTTTGGATAGAAAGGCATTGGGGAGTATTCATCTATGCCTGGCACAATCGGTGGCATTCAATATTACTAGAGCAACGATAGCTCAAACTCTGATGGAAACCCTAGCGAACATGTATGAAAAGCCTTAAGCTTCAAACAAGGTATTTATTATGAAGTGTTTATTTAATATGAAAATAGTAGAAGGTGGATCTATCACTGATCATTTGAATGAGTTTAATATAGTTACAAGTTAGTTAGCCTCAATTAAAATTACTTTTGATGAAGAGGTTAGGGCTCTCTTGATTTTGTGCTCTTTGCTAGAAAGCTGGAATGGCTTGGTAATGGTTGTTAGTAATTCTGTTTCTAGTTCTAATACCCTAAAGTTTGATGATGTTATTGGTGTTATATTGAGTGAGGAAATTCATAGGAAAAGGTCAGGGGCATCCACATCAGGTAGTGTATTGAATGTAGAAAGCAGAGGCAGAACAAGAGATAGAGGAAACAACTCTAGAAATCATGGGAAATCAAGAGGAAAATCAAAGGGAAAGAGGTTTGAATCTAAAGGGCCAAATGATTGCTGGTACTGTGGAAAACTAGGTCATAAGAAGAAAGATTGTTGGTCTCGGAAGAAAGATCAAGGAGACAAACATGATGGAAACAAGGAGGCAAATGTGGTAAGTAACAAATCTGAAGAGGATGCTTTTCTCTTGTCTTTAGAAAATGTTGATGATTCATGGGTGTTAGATTCGGGGGCTTCATTTCATGCTACACCCCATAGAGGTTATTTTGTTGATTATGTCCAAGGGGATTTTGGTCTAGTTTATTTGGGAGATAATGAACCCTGCCAAATTTTTGGAAAAGGGAAAATCAAGATTAAGTTGCACAATGGGAATCATTGGCTACTACAAGAGGTAAGACATGTTCCAAGGCTAAGTAGAAATTTAATTTTAGTAGGGCAACTCACCGATGAGGGTTGCACAATTACTTTTAATGATAAAAGTTGGAAGGTTTCAAAAGGTTCCTTAGTAGTAGCAAAAGGTGTGAAAGTAGGCACCTTATATCTTTGTATAGGTCATAATTTTCCTTCTACTTTAATTGTTTCAGAAGATAATGAATGTTCAAGAACAATGGTTGTAATTGAGCAGGAAGAACATCAAACCATTGCTGTAGATTCTGACACAGCACTGTGGCACAATAGACTTGGGCACATGAGTGAAAAAGGTATGAAATTACTTCATTCAAAGAAAGTTTTACTTGGTCTAAAATGTGTCAATATGGATTTCTATGAAAGTTGTGTTTATGGAAAACAAAAGAGAGTTAGTTTTGTGAAGAGTGGGAAGGAAAAGAAAAATGAGAGATTAGAGCTTGTGCATATAGATGTATGGGGACCAGCTTAGGTATCTTCCCTTGGTGGCTCTCAATATTATGTTACATTCATTGATGATGCAACTAGGAAAGTATGGATATATTTCATTAGACATAAATCTGATGTATTTGAAACTTTTAAGAAATGGAAATGCTTGGTTGAGATTGAGACTGGTAAAAGATTAAAATGTCTCAGATCTGATAATGGTGATGAGTATTGCAGAAAATAATTTGAATATTATTGTGCCTCTACTTGTATTTGTAGACAAAAAATAGTTCCAAGGACTCCATAGGAAAATGGAGTGGCTGAACGCATGAACAGGATAATAATGGATCATGCTAGGAGCATGAGGTTGCATGCTGGGCTTCCCCTAAACATGTGGGCAAAGGCTATAAATACTAGTGTATATTTGATAAATAGAGGCCTCTATACTCCCTTGGGTTGTGGTATTCCAGAGGAAGCATGGGCAGGTAAGAAGGTGAGTTATTCTTTTCTCAGAACCTTCGGTTGTGAAGCATTTGCACATATAGATTCTGAAAATAGAACCAAGCTGGAAGCTAAATCTAAGAAATGTATATTTGTTCGATATGGCATTGATGAATTTGGTTATAGGCTTTGGAATTTTGAAAATCATAAAATTGTAAGAAGCAGGGATGTCATATTCAATGAGAAAGTGTTGTACAAAGATCTATTGTAGTAGCATGAGAAGAAAGAAAATGATTATGTAGTGTTGGATGATATTCCAAATGATAATGTTCTAGAAATTCCTTATGCTCCACAACAACAGCAACAACAAATACCACACACCCCAGTGAATGTTAGACAGTGAACAAGGCTAAGTAGACCTCCAGAGATATTCTCTCCCTCTTTGTATTCTATTTTATTAACAGATGCTGGTGAACTTGAATGTTATAATGAAGCTATGCAGGTGGATACAAAGCTTCAGTGGGAGTCTACAGTGACAGATGAAATGGACACTTTACTGAAAAATCAAACATGGGATTAATGTAAGTTACCTGCAGGTAAAAAGGCTTTACATAATAAATGGGTTTACAGGATAAAAGAAGAGGATGGAGGTAAGAAAAGATTTAAAGCCAGGTTAGTTGTAAAAGGATTTGCACATAAAAAGGGCATTGATTTTGATGAGATTTTTTCTGCAATTGTTAAAATGACTTCTATTCATATTGTTTTAAGTATTGTGGCTACTGAAGATTTTCATTTAGAGTAGATTGATGTTAAAACAACCTTTCTTCATGGTGATTTGAGTGAAGAAATATATATGGTACAACCATAGTGATTTGAGGTCAAGGGTAAGGAGAGTTTAGTGTGCAAATTGCAAAAAAATTTATATGGCTTGAAGCAAGCACCTCGGCAATTTTATATTAAATTTGACACTTTTATGAATGAGCATGGATATAGTCAGTGTCATTTTGACCATTTTTTTTATTTTAAGAGGTTGGATGATGACAACTAAATTATTTTATGTTTATATGTTGATGATATGCTTGTAGCTAGGTCTAACATGGATCACATTAAGGGGTTGAAACAACAGTTAGCACATTCATTTTTTGTGAAGGATTTGGGGGCAGAAAAACAAATCCTTGGTATGAAAATTTGTAGAGATAGGAAAAAGAGGAAGTTGTCTCTATCTCAGGATGAGAAGGTGTTGCAACGTTTCTCTATGGAGAATGCAAAATTTGTCAGCACACCTTTGCCTGGTCATTTGAAATTGACTAAGGATATGTGTCCCAAGACACTAGAAGATGAGACTAAAATGTCTAAGGTACCTTATGCTTCAGCTGTAGGGAGCTTAATGTATGCTATGGTATGTACTAGGCCAGATATTACACATGCAGTGGGAGTTGTTAGCCGATATATGAGTAACCTTGGTATTGAGCATTGGAATGTAGTCAAATAGATTCTTAGATATTTGAGAGGTACATCCAGTAAGTGTTTACACTTTGGGGGCTCTACTACTACTACTGTACAAGGCTGTGTTGACTCAGATTTGGTAGGAGATATAGATAGTAGAAGGAGTACTATAGGTTATGTATTTACTGTTGGTGGGACAACAGTGAGTTGGATTTCTCAACTACAAAAGGTGGTTTCTTTATCCACTATAGAGGTAGAGTATGTTGCTGCTACAGAGGCAACCAAGGAGATGATATGGCTTCAATTCTTCATGGAATAATTGGGACATCCTCAGATGGGTAATTTTTTTCATACAGATAGCCAAAGTTCCATTCATCTTGCAAAGAATTCTACTTTGCACTCAAATACAAAACACATATAGTTGTGGTACCATTGCATTCGGTTAGTTTTGGATGATGGGAAGTTAAAGCTGGAAAAGATACATATAGATGATAATCCAAAAAATATGTTTACAAAGGTAGTAACAAGGGAGAAGTTGAACTCTTGTTCAACTTTCATTGGTCTACTAGACTAAACATAATACATGGATAGTTGAGTCCAGGGTGGTTGGATCCAGTGGGAGCCTCACAGGGTAGCGGTTTAGCTATATGATCAGTCTCCAAGTGGGAGATTGTTGATTGGTGTGGAGTCTGATTTGTCCTCAAGTGGGAGATTGTTAGCTTATGGTGACTAATCAGGAAAGTACTATCTAGGAAAGTAATGTACACTTTTCATTCATTTCATCAAGCATTTTTGAGTTGACACGTCAAACATTTCCCTAGGTTGATTCGTCAAGCCTTTTGTTAGGTTGACTCGTCAAGTATTTTAGGGTTAACTTGTTAACTGACATAAGGCTTATTATATTGGCTCAGGGTTATGGATTTCATTCTGATGTATGATTTTAGTACTTGGGGTAGAATTGAGCTATAACGGATTATGGATTGTAATTAGGTTGTAATCACTGGATAATAGAATATTGGACTTGATGTTGGTTGACGTGGCCCAGGGATTGGGTGAACCATGTTAAATCTTTATGTCTTGTGTTCTCTTATATTTGGTTTATTATTTTCTAATATTGGTTATATTTGCATGTAATTTTTATTTCTGCCTTGTTAATCCTACCATAAGTTAGTTGATTATGCTTGAGAAGAGTTGCAATAACCTATCAATAGAATACATATAAAGAGAGTTTATACCTAGATCAGTTAAAAGAGTATAAGTTGGAAATAGTATTAGAATATTAGATGAGATAGCATCAACATTACATATATAAAAAAATGACCATGAAGAAATCCAAAAACATCAGAAAGAAGAAAATAAAAAATAATGAAAAAGAGTTCCTACAAAAAATAAAAACTAGCAGAAAATTGATCATGAAGAAAGAAAGAATATTTAAATATGGATTCTTAAAAAATGGTTATCTTGGTGAAAACCTGGAAAATAGACACATTGGTAATATAAAAAAAGACTGCCTTGGTGAAAACCTAGCAATAGGTGCCTTGGTAAAAAAAAGGAAAATAAAAGAGAAAAAGAGTCATAAACTCAAGTGGTGAAAACCTGGTAAATAGGGACCATTTTCCCCTAAGTTATCCTAAATTAAGTGAAGCCTAGTTTCATCTTTCATTTTCATTTCTCTATCATCCTTGTATATATTCTTAAGTTAGCCATCATGTGTAGATATTACATAATAAAATCTCAGAGCTACATTCGCATATACCCAAGGATTTTGCCATGGTTTGGAAAATTATCTAATTCCAACATCGTTGTGGAATCAAACTAGGGGAAACTTATCCTAAATCAAAGAGGTTCAGAAAAAGAACACAAAATGACACAAATCAATGCAATAAACCAAAAAACTTGAAACTTGAACTTTTGATTTACATCAATTACTAATTCAAACACATTTTATCTCAAATATCGATGATTGACACTTTAATCCTTGACCTAAACATTGACTTATCTTTTTCAGGATTGAAAATAAAAACCAAGAATGAAATGGATGGAGTTCTACTTGAAATATGGATTTAAAAATAATAGAAAAATGTTCAAAGTGTTACTTTATTGTGGAGTCATGTCTTTTTAGAGAATCGATCAGGTCTTTTGACTAGAGGAGTGATGATAAAATCATGATAATTTTTCTTATTCCTACATGAATGTCTTGAGGTTGATTCTTCAAAGTATATAAAATCTATCTAATGAGATGATCATCAAAGTAACATCAAGAAAATTTACATATGGAGAGAATCATATCTTTGTCTATTTACACAACATAATACCTTGACCATTTAGATCTTTCATATATTAATGCCAAAATCCACTTGCAACATTGAAACTGATGAAATTAGTATACAACTCATCATGATTGTAAAATAAAAACTAGTAAGGGTTGTACCCATTTCATGCATAAAATCTGAGTGAAAAAGGTATTCAGACCATCATGGTTGAACCTGTGATGATTTTACCAATTTCATGTTTCAAATAATGATGAAAAGAAGCATCCTTTTGATTAAAAGAGATATCTATATTCATCCATGTATAGATTAAATTTTCATGTTAATTGTTATCGATTTATCCTCAAAAGAAAAAGGGGTAGACTGGAGTGTAATCAAAACCATCATGATTTATTTACTTAATTGAGTATGTTGGACTAAATAAATAATATAGTATTGCATTTAGTTATGGGTTAATATCATGGTAGTGCATCCCTTCATTACATGGTAAGTTACATTTTAAATATTTATTTATATATATTTCATTAATAATTATTCATTAAGTCCTATAGTTACATTTATTATTAAGTTGCATCATTAATCCTTAATCATCAGGTTTCATATCATTGAAGTTTACTCATTAAGTTACATATCATTAATCATTAATCATTAGGTTGCATATCATTGAAGTTTAATCATTAAGATCATTTTAAACTACATATTCATTTAGAGTCATATAGGTGGTAATCATTAAGCATCATAAATTTCATTCAATTAGATCCTACATTACATTCATTCATTAATCTATTATGTTGCACATCATTGTATCATTTCCTGACATTAATATCATCATCATGGTAGTAATCATAAATAAATCAAAAAGTGCATTCATTCTATATAGAATAACATCATAAATTCAATCATTAGGAGCATATAGAATCATATTAGAATCATGTATACATCATATAGGTACATCATTAATCATTAATTATAAAATAATAAATAAAATTATTAAGTGCATTTCATCAACATTATGCATCCATGTAAACTACATCGCATCTAAGGCATCGATTCAAAGCATGTAAGATAAAGGCATTCATAACATTTTGCATCACGAAACAAAAACAAACATATGATAGGATATGTAGAGCTGCATATATATCATCAAAAATTAAAAAAACTCCAACATATAATGACTTAATAAAGGAGAAGAGTAAATCAGAGAGCTAATCAAAGAGAATGTCCATCAATGTCTATGAAATACATTACATCAATGAATTTATGATCAAATATAAAGATATATATGATATGATACAAAGGTGGAGGAATCAACAATCTCAACTAGCACCACCTAAACCACCTACACTGGTGCTACTTGAACCACTTGTACTTGTACGATATATACTTGTACTTGCACCTCTTCTAGAACTAGGCTATGAACCATGCTAAGCCATCATAGCCATAAATATCTACATCATCACACTAAACTGGTCCATTTGACTCCTAATCTGAGCCACACTAGCTTGTAGAGTCCTAATCTCTTGCATAACTTTTTTTGGTGCCTATGAAGTCGATACTTCCTATTCTATTGAAATAGGCACCTATAGAGAAGGATCCTAGAGTACCTATATCTATTTGAATACTCTCTATCTATGTATAATCCAATCTGTAATCCTGATATGAGGAGAAGCTCTCCCACATATTCCCTACCTTGCATCCTCATTCCTCCATCTCTCATCATCACTCATCCACCTTGTACCGTAGCACCATTTCCATCACCTCTTGGAGGACGAAGAGCTAAACATTGTCCACAACCAACTCAACCACCTCTCATAGATACCACTCTCCTCCTTCGTCGACCACCTCTCCCACCTCTACCATGATCATCATTTTCATCTCCCTTTGATATACCATCAATGTATGAGATCAACTTAGCTAGATTAGTGAAGCATGAAAATGGATTTTATGTGAACCAATGGTCATAATCATTAGTCATACGAGCATCAACAATGTGATCTCTCATATCCTAGGCCAAATGAAAAAAATAAAGAATCTCATCATGAGAAACATGATACTCTATCTAGGGTCTCCACTTTGATCTCTCTTCCTACACTCATGCATATAAGGCTAAACCATATGGAATTTCCTATACTTGATCAAACTGTTGACTGATTTTATGAAGAAAACCATCTAAATCATGAGAGGAGTCTGATCAATCATTGAACGAAGCATGAACATAAAAGGTAACTCTGAATCATCATCTCTCTAGGTCTCATAACCAAGGTAGGGTCACCATCAGTACAGATCATCCATCATGCGTCTCCACTAATCTAGTTTACCTAGGTGAGGCTGGACAATGAATCCCTCATATATATATGTATATTTCCACCCTAGATCTCTATCTCATGCTGCAATGGGCCTTATGAGGGAAATGTGCTCCCTAGTCCATAACTGTAACAAAACTACACCTGCTGATAATGAAGCACCATGGAAATATACTACATGATGAAGCTCATGGTATAATTGCGCTAACATGCACAATACCCAATCAAATCACCATAGGTGTGAAATCATGTCCTCTAAAATGTGACCCCACCTACCAAAAAAATTGCGACCTTGTCTATTAGGTAATTAGAAACCACCGATCAAAATACCCAAAACTAGTGGAAGAGGAGGGAAAGAAACAAATTAAGGTCGAGGAATTCTCTCATCATTGATCATGGCATCTCTGAAGACCCATCAAAATTCTTAACCATCGTATACCTAATCATAATATGAAATCTCACCCCTTGTCAGAATCTTGAGTAATTTGTATATGTCCTCAGGGGTGACAATCATCTCAGCCATTGAGAAATGGAAAGTGTTATGGGTAGAGTACCAATGCTCTACCATAGTAGTGAGAAGAACATAATTAATGAATAATTAGGACATGAATAGAAATAAAAATAATTTTCAATGACCAATAAGTCGTACCTCTTGAGAACTGAACTGCCCAATCATCTCTAAGGGCCACATATACAAACCTTAGACATACAACTTCTAGAGCTGAACCTATTGAATCAAGTGACACCGCATAAGTAAAAACATCTAAGTAGATCATCACAAGTCAATCAAAATTTTCTATCATCCTATCGCTTGTTTAGAGAACATCATTTTTTTCCTACCTCTAATCAGAAATGACAAAATATCATCAAATCAATCTTACCAATCTATTAGGGTTGACAAAATTAACATTCATAAAAATTGATTAAACTAACACCACAAAACTTATTTTCATCATAGACATAGCATACATCATCAATCGATTGATCGCATAAACTAATCAAATCAGACAAGCTAATTAATCAGGTTAAAAATTAAAAAAAATAGCTATGCGTCATTTCATCATGTTATACACCTTAAAAGGATAAGCACTATTCTATTTATCATATGCACTGAAATAATTTTCATATGTGCTAAAACACCTTGAACATGTCATTTCTCATCATACATGCCATTCTAAATGGTGTACGCACTAATAAATCTATTATTTGCGCTAACCTATGCATATGCACTAAAATACCTATCGGATGTGCTAAAATATTTCTAGGGAACACATTTGTACACATTATTTCACCTATCGTACATACTATTTTACCAAAGAGACATGCTAAAACAAAGGTGTTTGTGCTACTAAACTACTTCTATGCTATATTTTGTATTTTTTACAAAAACTAGGTAAACTAATGCCTAAAATCTAAAATTTATCTGTAAAATAAAAAAATTAGAAATAAACAAGGATTGAGGTACTCATAGGATTTCCATAGTCAACTGGTTACTAGTATATGTGGCCTCTCCTAAACCTATTCTCATGAATGAGGATCACCATCAATGCAAAGTCACTGGAAGGCTCATAGCAAAAAGTCAAGAGTGAAAGTGAAAATGAATAGTGAAATTGACTTTTTGACTCCTATATATAGCCCTTTGGTCTAAAAGGGAAGGTTTTTTCTTCAAAGTTTGTACCCACGGTCAAAATTCAACCAAATTTTTGTATGACTATGACATTATATCATTAGCTAAAGTGAAATTAAAATTGTGTAACTTTATTGCAAAAATTTGGAAAGACATTGAAAAATTGCGCATTGATCAAAATTTATCAAATCAACTTCTATTTCATTTTTGAGGGGGAAGGATATCAAAAAGGATTCAAATGAAGAAAATTAGTGAAAATTTTCAAATCAGGGTCATTGAGAGCAAAAATTTCTCAAAATTAAAAGTGGGGCATAGAAATTAGTGGATCTTTCCAAATTGAGCATCATATCCATAATCTCTCATCAAATCGGGGTTTATCATCCAATCAGGTGTAAATCAAGAAATCTTTTATCAAGATCAGATCGAGCATAAGTGAATCATATATTAAACATTATATGGATCGACATGAGCTTTGCACATTGATTCAAAGAGGGGGCATTTGTATACACCTAAAAATGGTCAAGTAGAATTAAAGTAAGAAATCAAGGACAAAATCATGAATTAATTGAAATCAAAGCTATTGGATTAATTAAATAAAGAGGATCAAATAATTGTGCAATTTATTTTAATCAATTAAATTGTATAGTTAAATAAAATTCAATCCAACACATTCAAGGGTACACATAGCTAAGATAAGTCAATTATTAATTCTTATTATTCTCACCAACCACATGATGAAAAAATCAAAATCAACCAATGCCAATGAAGGGAATGAACTCACATGAATCAAGTCCAAATCAATTCTACATCACTCATCTTGGAGATGCATCTTGACCATTCATTTGTCTCTTTACTCCAACCTTTGAGAACAAAATATTTACTTTATCCCAACATTTGAAACCATTAACTTGACTCAAATTTGATCATGGTTAACTTTAGTCTAGCCCCTATACTTGGAAAAATCTATAAATAGTAAGCATTTATAAGATAAAATCATGAACTAACATCCACTTGCAATTGCATCCATATTATAGGCTTTTAAATTTGAATTCTTAACATAATTGAGCATAATTGAGTTAGATTGGTTAAAATATATTTAGCGTATTTTAATTCTCATTCTAGAGCTATCTCTAATCATGCTTAAGATGAGAGCTACTCATTATCTTCTTTAGATATAGAGAGATGAAACAATTTTAAGAGAATTTTCTTGAATTAGTTGATTATTTAGCTTTATTTTTTATAATTCAAGTAGATTTATCATTGTAATGTTTCATGAATGTATTTCTTACACACAGCTAGCATCAAATATTATCCTAACATTTTGGTGAAAAAGAACTTCCAAATCCAATTACTAGATGTAGGTCTTAGCGAGAGCGAGTTCTCTTTGAGATTTTGACTAAGAAATAGCATTGCCTCCTATCAAGGACCAGTTGAGGATCACCATTAGTTGGGAATAGCCTTGACAAAAATCACTCTTGCCAAGACTGATAAGAGAAAAGAAAAAAACACTCAAGCAACAAGGAACAAAGATGAACACACTAAAAAAATTAGAAACAAGAAACAAGAAACAAAACTAACTAAGACCTACCTAATAATGAGTAAAGTAAAATTATGTACAAAAAACTTAGAACAAAAAGTAGATGAGTTGTGAATTAATTTTTTTCTTTACATTTAGTAGCAATAATGTACTCTGAATAGTTCTAAGGAATGCAAACTCATCTTTGTACTCAGATGAATAAAATTTAAACAAGTTTTGTTCAAATTCTATTTACAAATTATAAAATTTATAGAAGTTGTGGAGAATCTCCATGATCATGATTAATCCAAACAATAGTTTTTTTACCATTAACATCATATTAAAACTAAAAAATATCAAAATATATGGGACAGTGGAAAGATACAACCTAATTTAGTGAGCTCCCAACTATGGGTGTATTATTACACAACATGATTTCTTATTTTGGAGGTCTTAACTCATGGTACACCATTCCATCCTCCTCAAGTACATGCATATGAAAATAAATCATATTTATTAGTGATGTATTATACCCATCATTACAATAATGTTCAAAAGGTAAAGCATCAATTATGTGATCCTTGTTATACTCATCATTAGTCCAAAATAATAAATCATCATATTTAACCTGATTAGGACTAAAAATTCAATCATAAACATGTCTTTTGACCTATAGAAATTTGTAGTATCATAAATCAAATCATTGTCTCCCTTAATCCTTTTAAAGAAACATGTTTAAAATTTCCCTTACCTTCTAAGGCAATCTCCCAAGCTAGCAAGAAGTCAGGACAACTTACTTTTGGGTGTAGATCAAATGAATGAAGTAGAAAATAAAGAACTTTTTCTACCTCATTTGATGATAGAGATAAAGAATAATCTTGTTTGTCCATAGGTAAGTCTTGATAATCCTCGTCCTCATGACATGACCTAAAGTCTTCATCACATTCTTTAAAATTACCATCAATTGAATATATTAGATTAGAAATAAAATAATTATGAAAATACTCCCTCGTTCCACTTTTCCAGTCATGTGTAAGTGGTTCAAAGTATAAGATACCCCTTTGATCATCCTTTTGAACCTCTTGCATCTCCTCCATTTGAGTTTCACCATGATTAACACTGAAAAAAAGAAGGGCATCATAACCCATGATTTTATGAGAAGAGACTTCTCCATTTTCACTTGTCATGTGTCTATGATTTCATTCTCTATATCATTTTGAACTATCTCACCATTGTTCTCTTGTATGTTTATCACTTTATGTTCCTCATTATACAAACACATATCTTCCAAATCCTCACGTGTTCAATCACATTCATGTTCTTTCTTCCTTGATTGGCTATCCAAGTTCTCCTCTATAGGAATTAATACCTCTTCAATAGTCATTTTTAATTTCAACTAGAAGTCCATCTTTAAAAGAAAAAATGGTAATCTATCTCATTGTGTTGATTTTTGAGGTGTATCCTATATCCATCCATCGACCATGAAACATCTTATAATGACATAGGAATACCCAATCCTTCCAACCCCTCATTCAGTCTACATTGTTCAAGTCGAGTATTCACCGAACATGGCTTATGAGTATTTGTATCTTCTTCTTGTAAACCTTTCTCAATCTTAAAAGATCCTTGAAAATTACCTTGTGAAGATGTCAAAGATACCCCACTCATTGGTTGTTTGTGAAAACAATTCTCCAGTAACACCGTATATGTCTCATTCTCTTGTATTTTTCCATAATTTCTTGATACCTCATGACCAATTTTTGTGGAAAAATTATTTGGTGATTTGAGTTCTTGATTCTAATAAGATTTTAGACCCATTTTATCTTCATTTTTGGATAAATTATCATCATCATAGGACTAACCAATAAGTTTTCTAGTTGAAATATCATCATGATTTGATGCATTGAGCATTGGAGTATAACAAGAATATGGAAATATAGTCAAAGGACCATAATTGGGAGGTAAAATACTTGCATCAAGGGTTGTATCATTGGAATTTTGAATCCAACTCCAATATTGAAAGATATTGATCTGATTCTTTGTATTGAGGGTTTGCATAATTTGGTGATCAATATAGTTGTAATTTGTTGAATGAGATGATTGTAATTGATTTTATGTATTGACTTGATTGACATAGAGTTGAAATGGTTGGAAAAATTTAATCAATTGAATATTAAAAATTCCATCTAGATTATTTGTCCCATTTTAATATAACGTCCACATTGTGCCAAAAAAAGAGCCTTCCTAAATGTGTCATGGAAGGTAGCAATATCAACAAAATATCCAATTGTGCTTGCAAATGAGACATCCAAACACCCTAAATAATTCTCGTTTAACATCAAATCATCCACCATAATTTTTGAATCTTGAACCCCTTCATATATGAGCATAAATACATGATTAAATTAGGCAATAGACTCTTGAGGTATCCATCTCACAGTAGAAAAATAAAATAATGAATTGTGTACACTCACATTTAGATGAAATTGAATTAAGAATAAATTTTCTAATTCAACCCATGAGAAGATAGAATTTGGTGGGAGTCTCACATACCACTCAAGCACTAGACCTTGAAATGTCCTGACAAATAGATTGCAAAATATATCTTCATATTCCATTTTAAGAAAAAGCATTAGATCCATGCAAATCCTAACATAATTGTTAGCATTTTGTCTATTATTGGGGAAGAACAAAAGAACCCTATCCTGTACATGTAAAGAAATATAATGGAGACCTCTTGGTATACACAAAGGACTACCCATTAAATTTATGTCTCCTCATGATCTAACTCAATAAAATGTATTTGCATCCATGAAAACCTTTAGTTCTACCCTCCTTCTAGTGCTACTTTTGTTGGTGTGATGATGAAGGGTTCACATACCACCAACGCTCAAATTTAATAAGTTGTTCTAAGAATGAATTTCAATTTGGACCTCCTTCTAGTGCAACTTTTGTTGGCATTATGATGGAAGGTTTTTATACCACTAATGCTCTGATTTACTAAGTTATTCTGAGAATGAATTTCAATTTGGTTCTTTTTCTAGCACCACTTCTATTGAGTGCCCTTTCTGCATGATGTAAGAGTAGGGAGATATTATGAAAATCTATCTCTTGAAAGAGTGACCATGTCACTCCCAAGGTTCTCAATGGTAGTGGTACAATCATGTGGAGACTTAATTGAAGATAAATGTGAATGTTCACAAGGAGGCGTTTGCTAGTTTTGAACTTTTCAATCTAGAAACAAATACACTTGACAACCTTTTTCAATTTTCAGATTTAATATTACTAACATGTGTATGAAAATTTACTAATGCAATATATTTTAATTCCTATGATGATTTTTAATTCTAACCTTGTTTTACAAAAAAATGTTAAAAGATAAGGTAAAAAGAATTTAAGAAAATTACTAAAAGAAAATTCTAATAGACATAAACCACAATAAATCCCACTCACATATTGAATATTGGATTGGATAAAGGAAATCCACAAGCATATAAAATTGAATACTCATTGTATGCACCCTAAAATGGTTGCCTAGACTTTGAGCCCCATTTATTTGATTTATTTATCCTGAATCATTTTTATCAATAATCAATATTTTCAACAATATCAATTTCCTGATTAAATCTTAAATTCGATCATATATTGGGTTTTTATCCTATGGGCTAATCATTTATCCTAAGACTTTATTTAATTAAAAGTAATATTTCCTCCCCTTTTGATTAAATAAAAAGCCCCACCTTTTCCTCTTATCCTAAGTTGCACAAATAAAGCATTATTCCTATTTTACAAAAGGAAAAAAAGCACTTTTTGTCTCACATGAGGCTCAAAAGTCAACACTTCACTCTCATTGGAGGATACTTGTGCAATTGGATTGCTCCTCTTTCAACCTCCACCACTGATTAAGACTTTTGCCTCTTAATCTCAATGGTCCATTTCACCTCATTTCTTATAAAAGGAGAACTCTCTCCTTCATTTGCATATCCATCTCTTTCATGCTATTGTTATGCTGCAGGTTTTCTAAGTACATTTGGAGCTTTTGAAGACATTGAAGACTTGCTTCATTTCATCATTTAGTTGCATACTTGCTTTCTTAGTTGCATAATCATGGCATTCATAGTATAGATTTTCTTTTACGTAATAGAATAAGTTCACATAGTCTAAATAGGAGGCATTGTAACTCTTGCTATTTCCTTTCATAGATTACTTGCATTGTACTTTCCTTTCATAGCTTAGATTGCATTCTCATTTAAATTTGCATTGCATTGCATATTTGATTCTTGGAGATATTGGCATTGTTGCTCTTGTCTTCACTTGAATCTCTCATTGTATGGTTGACTAGCAAGGCCACAAGTTTGTATCTCTAGCTGAGAGCAAATTTATCATAGTCCCTTGCAACTCCATGCATAAAGAGCTATGAGCCACCTTGTGAGGCCTCATTCTTGAGAAACCTTACATGTAATGGTTCATAGAAGTGCACCATTTTAGTGTGTACATTTTTGGTGCCCACCGTGGGGCAGAGTAGATAGACTTTGTCTTTCTTTTTCTACATTTTCATCATTTTTGGTCAATTTTTTGGCATGTTTTTAGCGTAATTTTCATTCTCTAGTTTTCTGTCTCAGAATATCATGCGATACTTCTCAGTATATCACGTGATACTTCTCAGGAATATCGCGCGATATACCTTTATATAGTGGTGCGATACTTCGCATAAGAGAAGAATCGCCCACCAGTACTGAGGTATATCGCCTGGTGTTGTGTGAAGTATCGCCCGCCCATAGTGCAGAGAATCACCCAGACTAAGGTATATCACCTGGTGTTGTACGAAGTATCGCCCGCCCATAGTGCAGAGAATCACCCAGACTGAGGTATATCACCCGGCTATAGGAAACTGTGTCGCGTGATACTGGTGAAGTCTGAGGTATATCACCTAATCTGATAGAGACCTATATTTCCAGTTTTATCATCTGAATTTGATCATTTTAGTTTACTGGTTTATTTTACTGTATTTAGATAGGTATAACCTGCATCTTTTATCTTGGATCTATCAATTTATTGCATATTTACATTTGGATTTTGATTTTGCAACCTTGTTGGTCTAACAAGTTGTGCTTGTAGGTGCTCTCATTGCTTGAAATTTGCTAAAAATGCATGTCAAAGAGGGCTACTAACAATTTTTGCAGGGCTGCCCAAGCATAAAAAAAAAAAAAAAATCTTGCTTGTTTATTTGCTTTCCTTTCAAGTGTGGCATTCACTAATTGTATTAGGAATTTTTAAAACCTTGTGAAAGAGATTTTGATGTGGTAGGAGAAGTATGCTCTTCACCTTTAAGTGAATCAGAAAATCTTGACCCATCTTAAGGTTTTGGAAGCAAGGGAGTAATTGAATCTCTTTGCTTGGTGTGTTTGGGAGAGATTCTTGAGATAGGGGAGTATGCTCTTCAACCTTGTGATGAACCAAAAACCTTGAACCTCAAGAGTTGATCCACTTTTTGTTTAGTTGTTAGAATCCTTTAGTGGGCCTACTCTTGAACAATCAAGAGGAATGACTCAAGTGGGGACAACCTTGCTATCATTTTTCTTGGTGGCAAGTGATTCCAACTCACTATAATCTCAAGGCTATCAAGGACACCAAAAACCTTGGTAGACATAACACTTATCTTTGTTTGAGGTGAGTAGCTCATGGGATTGTGACCATGGGGAAAATAGTGAACAAGAATGCTTAAGGTACTCTTGAGGCCGCGAGGTCCTAGTCTTTTATGAGGAGCAAGAGGGGTGTTGTGAACAAAAATCCTTATTAAGAACCATTAGATAGAAGCCACCTTGTTTAGCCGCTTATCTTCTTAGTGCAAGGATTGATCCAAGTGGTTTACCTGGATCACCTTTAGATACTCACCATATGTGTCCCTTTGGTTGTGTCATTTGACACTTCCATGACAAAGCCAACATCTCTTGTGGGTAACCACTTGGTGTGAGGCAAGGGGGCATCAAGTTGTGGGCTAAGTTGGTAAGTATTGAGCCTTGACTTTTTTAGGATAGACTTGCTTGAATTGTCTTCGATTGTGTGATGCCAGTGCAAACTTTCTTACATACAAACAATCGGTAGCATTCATAGGGTGCTTTTTCAATTCTGATATCACAAGTGTTTATCTTGGCAAAGTTGCTTTTGCCCTTGTTTCAAGTGTTTGAGACATGTTTGATCCCTCACTGTTTGCAAACTTACCAAAATTCTGTTGATATTGTGATTGAAATCGTAAACATCAACCCTCAGACCAAAAATTTTGACCAAGCAGACCCAAAAATGCAAATTTTACACAGTTCTGGTCAAGATTTTAGTAATTTTGCAACAGTATCGCACCCTTTAGAGTGAAGTATTGCGTGATACTTCACGGGTTAGAAAAGTATCACCTATTTTGAGGAGAAACATCACATGATAGTTCACCCTTGGCAGACTATCGCCCAACCTGCCTGGAGTATATCGCTCGACTATTATAAGGTATATTGCCTGACATTAGGTGAAGTATCATGCGGTTGTAGGTGTATCACCCCAGTAGCCTGGAGTATATCACCTAGGTAATTTCTACTGTGCTTGCAATTTGGTCAGTTTCAGTTGCTGCTAATCAGGTTAGGTCTTAGAGTGGGCTTCTTGCTCTGACGTTTGAGACCTATCTTGACTCTAAATTTCTAGTTTTAGTCCTCCGGGATAGCATTATCCAATTTACGAAATCACTTTGGAATAATTGTCAAGTTAGAAGGTCATTCTTGGTGCCAAGGTTCATCCCTAAGATTGTTAGCTACATTCTTGGAAAATTTTAGTGCTCTTATTGTCCAAATCGCTTTCATTTAAATCTCAATTTCAATCATATTTTGGCCTAGTCTAACCTCCTGGTTCAAAAGTGCAAGGGTAGTCACCCTTTAATTTGAAGCACCTCTTTGACAGTGTTGGTAAAGCCCCTTTTCTATTTTCTCATTTCTCTTTGGACAATAGAGGACTTTGATTATCCTAGTTTGGTGCTGACACTTTGAGAGGTCACCTTATCATTGAGAGTATCTTTCTTTCATATCAGTTACAATAAGGTACCAAGTCAATCATGGGAAGTGACCCCCTATTGCCTTTAGCTAGTTACCACCCGTTAAGACTCGTCGACAGCATAAGGGAAAATGACCCCTTTTTGATCAATCACCTAAGAGTGAATCTGAGGTTTGTTTTAATCCGGAAGCTAATCCTAGTGAAGTGAGCACCTCTTTTGTACCACTTTCATCAAGTATGGATATGAGTTACACTTTCACTCGACAACAAAGAGAAGCCATGAATCAAACTCTTGAGGATATCTTCCAATGACATAGAAGAGAGTACGGTGGTTCTTCTCATGCTAGTCCACCCGGGTCACCTCCCAACAACGTGAGGTATTTTGATGCTCACCAATGAACTAAGAGACATCATAAGCAAGCTCACTCAGATTCAGGGTCACAACACGAGGACCAAAACAATGAATCTAGTGATCACCACATAAATGTAGCCAATGCAATAAGGCATTCGAGACCATCCTCCCCACTTTAAGACACCTCTCGATATGCAAATACAAGATTGCGAAGCATTGAGAGGGAGAAGCAAGCCTATTTGGATGAACAAGCTGCCAAAAAGGAAAAATTTAGACAACTAGAAGAAGAGGAACGTGCATTGTTGGATATACAGAAAAGAGTCACCCAAGAAGAAGAAGATAGACTCTATGCACAATAAATCCAAAGCCGATTCAACGGGAGGGGAACCAATAGTGGGACCAACTCACCCCCATCTACCCCTTCGCCAAGTCCTAGAAGAAAATCAAGGACACCCTCATGATCCCCAAGTCCTAGAGGAAGAAGGGTTTCAAGATATGATCATAGGAGATGATCACCTCATAGACATTCAAAGAAACCCTCCCAATGAGCACATCATGGCTCACAACATGGAGGAAGTTATGCCAAATTTGATCATATGAATTTTATGACTATGCAACAAGAACCATCCTTTCAAGCATATGTAGAATGATATGTGGAACAAAACAAGGATCAATTCCTAGAAAGCCTTATCAACAAAGGTGCTAAAGTTCCATATGATTTTGATGTCCACCAAAAGATTAAGAAACATAATCCTTCAACCAATGAGGTGATCATGCAAATGTAGAAGGACATAGAAAGGATGAGGGCTCCTAAGAGCACATTTAATTTGGACTCCATATGTCCCAACCTGATTGACAAGAGTGTGGTGTTGGTTGAGTTCCCTAAGAAAGTTGAGTTTCCAACCTATGACAAATATGATGGCGTTGGTGACCCTCATGACCATGTTCGACAGTTCTACATAATGAGCTTTTCTTTTCATCATGAAGACTCCTACTTGATGAGATTATTTCTGAGGAGTCTCAAAGGTCAAGCCATGGAGTGGTTCACCAACCTTACTCCTCCAGTAAAGTCATTTAAAGAACTTGTCCAGAGATTTTTTCACCATTTTGCTTATAATCTATCAAGGTCGGTCACAATGCTTGATTTGTGCAAGCTTAAACAAAATCAAGGAGAATCTTTTGTCACTTTCCTACAAAGATGGAGATGTTTGTGCTCAAAATACCCTAGTATAATTCTTGAGGAGGAAAGAATAGACATAATTGTGAGTAACTTAGTGCCAAAATTAAGATATGAGGTAAGAAAGATACCATTTAATTCTTTTGATACCATGGTAGAAGTGGCATGTCACATAGAGGATGTCCTAAAAGAACAAGGAATTTTGGCTAAATCAACTAATAACAACAATGGCCAAAACAACAACAATCATGGTTATAATGACAAAAAAAAATCCTATTGGAATAAGAATAAATGGGTGGTCAATGACGGAGTTGTTGACTCACCACAACCTAAGAATGAAGGAGTTCTTAATCTCTCCAATGCGGTACAAGCCATGAAGCTGCAAGCATCCTTAGGACAACAAGAGAATAAATCCAAGTACTAAGGTAAACCCAAGAAGGAAAAGAGACAATTCACCAAACTTGGGGACTCCTATGCCGACATTTTCAAAACACTAATTGCTCATAATTTGGTGCAACCTCAGGATCCTGCCAAGCACCGCATACCCAATCCTAAACCTCATTTGTGGGATGAGAAAGCCTTTTGTGTCTTCCACAATGGAATTGGACATGATATCAAAAATTATTTTAGGCTTAAACATCTTGTCCAAGACCTTATTGAAAGTGGGTGGTTACAAGTTGATGGTTTAACCACTAATGCAGATCATAAGGCTTTAAGGAACCCTTGCCCAAATATGAAAAAGGGGAAAATTCTAACACCAAGCATGGTAAGGCTGCTATTAACTATACATACACAAATGCTGAAAATGTGATTAACATGCTTGAAGTGGCTGACGATAACATCAACATGATGAGAGGGAAAGATCCTTATAGATATGATGTGGACTCAACTCTTATGACTGATGAAAGACCCGTTGTGGTGATAAGAGGTCCTCACTCATGAAGAATGCCCCAATCCCTCAATGTTGTCACCAGGGGTCAGGCCCAAGCTCCCATTATTATCAGAGGTCCTAGCACTAGCAAGTCTAAGTAGCCCATGTCCAAGGGCGTTCCTCCTAAATCTGTCGTTGGTCCTGATTCCAATTATAATCTTATTGACCAATTACAATGAACACCTGCACAAATATCTATTTTTGAACTTTTAGAATTGTCCCCTAAGCATAAGCGTGTCCTTGAAGATGCTTTGCGAGCAGCAAGTGTCCCTAACAACTTAGATATTGATCAATTCTAGAATATGGTCAACCGTTTGGCTAGCCCTCATTACCTCACCTTCTCAGAAGAAGATGACAAATCCATCAGTCACCCACATAACTTGGCCTTACACATCGAAGTCATGATTCATAAAACCTGTGTCAGGCATGTACTGATAGATGGGGGTGCGGGGCTCAATATTTGTACCATGAGTTTGTTAAAGGCTCTAGGATATTTCGAAAATGTCATTGACACAAGGAAAAAGATCACAATCAAGGCATATGATGAAGCAGAAAGAAGTTCTAAGGGATTGGCTATTTTGCCTATTCACATTGGTCCAGTAGAAAAGGATATCTTATTTCAAATTTGTTGATGTTGGACCTTTAGCCTACAACATTTTACTAGGTAGGCCATGGATTCACGAAATGCAAGCAGTCCCATCAATGTATCACCAGTGTGTTAACTTTCCCCATAATGGTGTAGAAATTTGTGTACCTGGAGATAGTACTTTGTCAGTTAATAACATTTCTACTGGATCACATGTACCTTTGAATAGGGAAGCTAACAGTCCTAGTAGTTCACTTGAACAATGCAAGTAGAAGTTTAAAATCATAGATCTTGGGATGGGAGATTATAAAATTGATTCTTTTACAAAAATGCCAATCTCTCCTAGGTCTTATGGGAGACCATCACCAAATATGAAACCTTCACCATTAGCAATGACATTATTTGGAAAATTTGTTGAGTCTTTTGTTCCTATTCAGGATGAGAAAGAGGAAGTTGCCATAAGGGATTGGATCTATCATGAGGAAAAATACCAACACAATGAAAACTTTGCTCCTTCACCTAAAGCTTATGGGAGAGGGTATACATTGGTTAAGAATATGGGTTATCCAGGATATGGTCCCCTTAGCCATAGGTTGGATGCTAAAGTTGAGCCTCTTGACCATGCCCTCTTTGGATGAAAGAATAAGTCAACAGTTGGCTTAGGTTTTGAAAATAAGAAGAAGAAAGGTGTCCCTATCCTAGCTGCGACGGACAGTGACAGTGATTCAGACTACACACCTGATCTTTCCAATCAACACGACATGTTTGATGATTGGGTGCCTTTGAAAAATATCCTTTGGGGAGATTTAAAAGATTTGATACTTGATAGTCCTACTATCCCATCTGTGACAGATAGTGACTATATGACTACTAGATCGATAATAGAAAGTGTTGCTATCCTAGCTGCGACGGATAGTACCAATGCTAGCACTAGAGAAGGGGAAACCCTTCCTAACCTTGAGGCTTATACATCACGAGGCCCAAATGATGATTCAGACATAGACTCCCATGAGTATGAATGGGACTCACTTTCAGATGCAACAGTTGATTTGGACATGGATGTTTTCCATGCTTATAGTACCCAACCCGATGCGGCTAACAAGCTTAGTGTAGGACTAGATGATTGTACTCCTCAAATTGCCTTAGTGGATGATGCTTCGTTTGGTAGGATGAGTCCTAATTCAGGTATCTTAGGAGAAGACTTGATGAATCCCAATTGTATGGTCACCAGAGATAACCCCTTTCACATAAATAATATTGAACCAGTCATTGACCTACCCCTTGTTCACTATGAGCTAATTGACTGGTCTCAGCACCATCAAGAGCCTATATTCCTCACTTTTTAGAATGATTATGAAATTTCCTGCTATCTAAATGCTCTTGAACCCATGGCTTCTTCCACCAGTGAACCAACAACAAGTATGACAGAGCCTGATATTAAGTACCTTAGTCTAAAAATAAAAGAGAAAGAAAGAAAGAAAAATAGGTCTGATGGCAAAAACCACTTTGTGGCGGTATCAAAACCAAAAATAGTAAAAAGAGATGACATATCTGAGGGTGAAAACCTCTTTGAGGCACCTAAGGATGGGGTACTTAATAACTTGCTGAGTTATTTCCAGGATAGATCATCAGTATCGATTGAGCCAACAAAACCAGTCAATTTGAACACAGAAGAAACTCCTCAAATAGTTCATCTTGCTCAGTCTTTATCAGAAGAAGAGACCAAGGCATATATACAATTCTTACAAAAGAAGAAAATTAATTTTAGATGGACCTATTCCGACATGCCAAGGCTTGACACAAATCTTATAATGAATCACTTATCCATAGCTCCAAGAGTCAAACTAGTGAAACAGAGACTCAGAAAAATGCATCCACATGTAGCTCTCCTTGTCAAAGCAGAATTAGAAAAACTTTTGAGAGCTAGATTCATCAGAGCCATGGATTATGCAGAATAGATCTCAAACATAGTACCAGTTTCCAAACATGATGGGTCCATTCGTGTCTGCATAGATTTTAGAGATTTAAATAAAGCATGCCCAAAGGATGACTTTCCACTTCCAAACATTGACATGATAGTGGACATGACAGTAGGCTATGACATATACTCTCTAATAGATGGTTTCTCAGGATATAATCAAATTAAAATAGCTCCCGAAGACCAAGAGAAAACAACATTCACATGTGCATGGGGAACCTATTGCTAAAATGTCATGCCATTTGGTGTCACCTCAGGCAAACTTTTAGGATTTATAATATCAGCAAAATTTATAGAGGTTGACCCCAAAAAGGTCCAAGCAATTTTAGACATGCCACCTTCGAGAAACATTAGTCAGATGAGAAGTCTTTAGGGATGACTCCAGTCAATTAGGAGGTTTATCTCACAACTGGCGGATAGAGCACAACCCTTTAATAAGACACTACATAAGGGTGCTTCTTGCGTATGGAATGAGGAATGCCAAAAGAGCCTTGATCAAATAAAATAGTATCTAGCTAATCCTCCAGTTCTGATGCCTCCTATTCCAGGTAAGCCTTTGATTCTATACATTTCAGCAACAAAATCTTCCTTGGGGGCATTTTTGGCTTAATTAGATGATACTGGGAAAGAATGGGCCATATACTATATCAGCCATACTCTAGTCTCCTATGAGATCAATTACAATAACATTGAGAAGTCTTGTCTTGCAGTGGTGTTTGCTTCTCAAAAGTTGCGACACTATATGCTTTCTCATACCATACATTTGGTTGCAAAAATTGATCCTCTTAAATACTTGCTTAGTAAGGCTGCCCTCACGGGTAGACTTGCTAAATGGATGATGGTCTTAACTGAATTTGACATAGAGTATGTTGCAAGGAAGGCCATAAAAGGGAAAGCTATTGCTGACCAATTAGCTGATTTCCCAACTCAAGATAGTATGCCTGTTCAAGTGGAATTCCCAGATGAACACATCTTGTATACGACTACTCGCACTTGGAAAATGTTCTTTGATGGTTCCCGCATGCAAAATGGATCAGGTGCTGGAGTATTATTCATTTCTCCACATGGGTACAATATTCCAAAGTCTTACAAACTTTTATTCCCATGTACGAATAATATTGCAGAATATGAAGCTTTAACCAATGGCTTGAGAATGGCTATAGAATGGAACATCACAGAGTTACATGTCTTTGGGGATTCCCAGTTAATCATCAACCAAGTCAATGAGGAGTATCAAACCAAGGATGATAAATTGATACCCTACAAAAAGATGGTTGACTCATTGAAACGTTACTTTACCTTTGTGACGTTTCAATAGATCCCTAGGATAGAGAACAAAGCTGCAGATGCCATGGCCACATTAGCTTCACTTCTTCAGTTGGAGACACATGAATCAAGATTTGAATTCCTAGTGGAAGAGCTACACCATCCCATCTTTGACTCATCTGAAAGCCATGTCATTTGTACCATTGTCACACACGAGTCTTCCCGATATGGTGCTATATATTCATATCTTCGTGATGGCATCATCCCCGACACATTCAACCATTCTGAACATCGAAACCTCATCTGTAATGCCTCTTGCCAAACCCTTATCTCTAGTGATTTATATAGGAGGGGTTTAGATGGGATGCTCCTTAGGTGCTTGGAAAAGGAGGAATCCAACCAAGTGTTAGTTGACATCCACGAGGGCATTTGTGGTGGACATTCTAATGGTCTTGCCATGGCCCGGAGGTTGCTTAGGGCAGGATATTATTGGCCCATAATGTAGATAGATGCAGTAGCCTTTGCTAAGTCATGTGAAAAATGTCAGAAACATGGAAACCTGATTCATGCTCCAGGTAGGGAGTTGATCCCTTCTATTTCTCATTGGCCATTTTAGCGCTAGGCCTTTGATCTAGTTGGGCAGATTCATCCCAACTCATCAGGTGGACATAAGTTCATTATTACTACCACTGACTATTTCACAAAATGGGTGGAAGCTATGCCACTTTCTGTTGCTTTAGGGAAGACTATCTCTTTGTTCATCTTGAATCATATTATTTGCCGATTTGGAGTGCCTTCTAAGATTATCACTGATAACAAAGGTCAATTCAAGAATAAGGACCTAAAGCATTTATGCAAAAAGTTTAAAATCAAGCAACATTGGTCCTCCATCTATTTTCCACAGGGAAACGGATAGGTAGAAGCCTCTAATAAAACCATTCTTAAAATTATTCATAGGACAATGCACAAGAATGGTAGGGATTGGCACTTACAAATCAATCCAGCACTATGGGCTTACAGAACAAGCATTTGCACACCTACAGGAGCCACTCCTTTTTCTCTTACCTATGGCAATAAAGTGGTATTGCCTTTAGAAGTCGAGATACCATCACTCAGAGTCTCACTCAAAGGTTTGATTATAGATGAGGATTATCGTGCCATGAGGTTATAGGAACTAGAACTTCTAGATGAGAAGTGTAAGGCTTCCTTTGATCATATGAGAGTGTATCAAAAGTGTATGTCCAAGGCGTTCAACAAAAAGGTTTTCCCTAGAGAATTTCAAATAGGTGATCTTGTTTTGCGAGAGAACCCTAAAAACCAACAGAACAGAGAACAAAAGGGCAAGTTTGAACCTAACTGGCTTGGACCATATGTCATCACAGCTACTTTTGGTACCGGTGTGTATTTATTGTCAGATTCCGATGGAGAACAGCTCCCTGATCCCATCAACATTATGCACCTCAAGAAGTTCTATCCTTGATGCCCGTTTCTGTCTGGGGGCATCCTTTGTACATATTTATTGATCCTGAAAAAATACCCAAAAAATTGATATATGATGCTGAAAAAATCCTAAAAAGTATAAAAAGTCTTGAAAAAATACAAAAAAATAAAATAAAAATCAAAAATCCAAAAAATGAAAAACTGAAAAAAGATTCCAAGTGATGAAAACCTGGAAACAGGCGCTACTTGAGGCCTTTGCACCCCTATTTGTTAGCATGCGTGCTTGACACTGAGCCTTTCCATCATGCCTTGACCTTATTTGGCTTAGTCTAGAATTGGTCTTTGTCTTTGTCTAGGGGGCATAACTGTTAACATTGGTCCTTTAGGTGCGTTTGTCTCTTGGGGCATTTCACAACAGGTGTTTTTCAACACCACCCCAACAGAGTGTTTTTTTCAACACTACCCTTGCGTCAAGTGTTTCTTAACACTTATCAGATGTCTTACCCAACAGTCTAAGTATGATGCAATATTTTTCATTTGAAGATGTGATAACCAGAGTTTGACTCTATGACCAACACACACGCACTTAAAAAATCAACTCGTTGAGATATGTTGACTTTACTTTTCTTTGTGTGCTATCTATGAGGATTTCTTTGATGAGTGGTCTCTCCCTGAGAAGTTTTTAATGATGCATAGCTAGAAGACTAAGGGTATGAGAACATGTTTTATTTCTTTATCTGCTTGTGGGTATATTTTGTTGGTCCTACTTGTCATGAGCATTTATGCTGGTCTTACTTGACACTATGGATTAACAAGGTCTTATCCTTGACTGTTTTGCAAGTGCATGCTTCTAGTTATCCTGACTTTCATGTGTCTTGATACAAGCATAATCTCGCCATATCAAACTTAGATAATCTCACTACATTAGTCATCTTGACCTATATGTCTTTGATGCCTAGGTGAGATTCCCACATTTCTATCTGATAAAGATCATATTCATATCCACATAGTTATACTAGTGTGCATTGTATGATCTTAAGATGCTACCAATAATGCTTGATGATGATAATTAGATATCTATAAGCATTGTGACCTTGCAAGTCAACCACTTTCATAGTAGCTTGCATTTTTAGGGTCATGATAGTCTAGTTCTGCATTTCTTGCATATAGAGAGAGCTCTCCTTTTCATCTTACATGGACCTATCAGTCGATTGTGCTCACCTTTCCTTCTTCTTGATCATGTCTTTCACTCCTTGTCTTTTTCATCTCGAACCTATTCCTATTCATCACAAGGGGTTAATCATATCATCATATCTATATCACAACTGTCATTTCTAAAAATATGAGTCTATATCATACACTTGAGAATTAAGCATACATTTATGAGAGAGAACATACATAAGCATGTACATAAGCATTTCTGAGCAAAATGACAAGACAATATACATAAACTGATACATCCATCACAAGAGAGATATAAACACATGATACAATCAAACATCCAGTAATCTCATATATACATCAGTGTCATGATACAATATACAACATGGGATCCCATAATCTGGATCAATGTCTCAAGATATGTCTAAACATCTATCAACCTAAGACCTAACCCTAGGACTCACTACCACCCTCGTGAGGAGCTCGTCGTGGTGGAGGCATGGCTCTCCTATCAAGTACTACATCTGATACCCCTACCCTTTGAGAATATGATGGTGCTCTCTCACCCTCTGGAATAGCCTGCAGTCAGAGTCCATGATAATATGCTACTCTCGCTGACTCTCGTCAGATCTCTAGCACATCTGCCTGTGCCATCGCCTCATGGTGTGCTATCTCTACCCTGAGATCGGCTATCTGCTGATCTCGCTCCACTCTCAGATCTAGTAGCTGCTAGTCTCTCACTGCTATGGTAATCCAAAGCTACTGCATCTCAACCTCGAGAGCCCGTATCCTCGCTCTCAGCTTATCTCCACCCGCAGGCTGGTCCTGCTGTGCCTCTACCTGTCGGTGAGCTGGTCTCGCCTCATCCTTAGGCGTCACTGATCTCTGTCCCCATGACCATTTTTGGCCACCTGATCCCTCTCCTCTCTCCATCCTCCTCCCTCTCCCCCTCCCACCATCTCCTCCATCCCCTTCATCCTCTCCGTCTCCTCCATCCCCCCCGCCATCTCCTTCGTCTCCTCCTTGTGCTGGTACCTGTGCATCTGGTATCGTAAACTGAGGGAATGGTGACCTCCACCACTCTGCCCTATATGCCGCATTGGCCCTCACATCTGCCACATCTGGGAAATACTCCCAGGGCTCGCTCCTGATACTCATTATCTCTGCGATAGCCTGCTGATAATCTAACATGGGTAACCACCCATGACCCTCCTCATCCCTAGCCCTGGCATATGCAGTAGTCTTTGTTGAGACTCATTGCTACCTCCCAAACTATCGCCACACCTGAGTGATACAAAATCTCTCCACTATCTCGGCATATCGACCTACTAGTGGCCGAGTGCACATCATATAGCTCAGCTCATCGGCTGCATCTCCCCAGACCTACACCTCCCTGTATGGCCTCCATGTGAAAGAGGCTATCTCATCTAGGATCCTCCTATAATATGTCACATCCCCAGTATGGGCATGTGATATAAATCCTAGGTACCTGTATATAAAGGGGTACCTCCTCTCCCTCAGCTGAACTCTGGGGCGCACTACAGTGATGTGCTCCCAAGCCCACACCTGTGCCAGGATGGCACCGCAAGCCCAAGTCTGACCATCCCTGTATACGATCTCATGTAGCTCGTGATACATCTTTGCCAATATGGTAGGACCCCATGCCATCCAATGAGGCTTTCCTACCAAATCTACCAGTAATCTCGCCCATCCAAGCGGGAAACCCTTCTGACTGCGGTCAGTCATCAGGATCTGTGAAATGATAGATGCCACTATGCATGGCACTGGATAATCTCTACAAAAGTCATCTATCAGCCTCTCACAGCTGACATGCCTGTCCAGAATAGTAACATCATGGAACATCTCCTAGATCAGTCAGCGCCCCTCAGTGGCATCCTGATCATAGTACACCTGTGCCAACAAACAAATCATGTCAGTTTTCATCACATAGAAATATTACATTTATGATTATATCTCAACACATGATTATACTCATAGGCTCACCATGACATGGCACTTGTAGGATCCTATAGACATCCTCTAGAGTAATGGATGCCTATTCGGTAGGTAGGTGGAAGGTGTTGTGCTCACTATGCCATCTCTCGGTAAGAGTAGTCAACAACCCATGGTCAGCCCTGATATATGGGAATCTCAACAAATACTAGAATCCCATGGCCCTAATATTGGCATTGCCTGGATCATCCAGATCTTGGACACACCACAACCTAGTCACCTTCAGCGCTCTGATGATCAGTGCCAGAAAGACCTCCTGCAAGCCCAAAACCCAAGCCAGTTGTTAGCACATATGATGATGGATGTCTAAAAATCAGTATAAAACATCTCTAAAATGTGACATTGTCTGGACCCATGTCATTTTTTGCTCAAAAATGCATCAAATATCAAATTTCTAACTTGGGTGATACTATTTTTTGGAGAAGTATCGCATGATACTTCTCCCTATAGTGGGGCGATATACCTTAGGCCGCGCGATACTTCACCCGGTATCATGCGATATTTCACCCAATATCATGTGATACTAGTGCCTATGGTCACGCGATACTTTGGGGACCTGCGAAGTATCACACGACACTTCTCCCCAAAGGGCGCGATACTTCTAAAGTATCGCGCGATATATCACCTAACTAAAAAATTTTGAAATTGTAAAAATTTGAAAAACATGCTAAAAAGGTATTAAATGCGAAAAATAACTCAAAAAGCTCAAGTTTTTCGAAAACATACCGGGGCAAGATAGTGTGGTGGTCGGTTGTGCAACCGGACGCGCTCAAATCGATACCTGTGGATTGGAACTCCTACTTGCTGGGCTATTTTCTCTCTAAAGCTCTCAAGATTCTCAAATTTCTAAAAGTTAAATGATTTTGAAAATGACATTTTAACCCCTTTTATAGCATTTTGACTTTTTGACCTCATTTTCAAAACACCTCCAAATTGCACAAAAATTGCACTCCTAGCTAATTTCGACGTCCTGGATCCATTTTTGGACTCAAAATCAAAATCTGAGGTCATCTTGATAGTCAAAATCACATTTCAAAATCTTCCCTTCTTCTGCGCAGTTGGCTACATCTTTTTGAAGCCTAATCCTTCGTTCTTTGTTGGGGCATCATCATTTCTTCATTCCCATGTCTTCCAAAATTCTAGTCTTTCATTCATCTTCATTCCATTCCCTCCTTTCTCACATTTGAATGCATCTTTCTCAGTTCGGCTGGGGCATGTTTTAATGGTTAACTTATTGACCTTTATATTCAATTGTGATTTCATTCTGATTTGATTAAATCTTTATCAATTCACTGTCCTCCTCTCTATGATTTTGATTTCAACTCTGAGGGGGTAGTATTTATGGGATTCTCATCCCTGATTTCTTTGATTCTCTTGATTCAGACATCTTTTGTGAGCTTTCGCTCAAATTTGAGATTCTTATCTCTTACTTTGAATGTGATCCCAAATCGACCTCATGTTCAAAGGCCTTTGTCTATGTTTGTCCAGGTGTGATCCCGAATCGACCTCACATCTAAGTTGTTTTGTGATCCCAGATCGATCTCACATTTCAATTCTTCTTTGACTGCATGTGTTCCCAAATCGATCACACATTAGTCAAAGAGGGGCAAATGTATGCACCCTAAAATGGTCACCTAGACTTTGGGCCCCATTTATTTGATTTATTTATCTTGAATCATTTTTATCAATAATCAATATTTTCAACAATATCAATTTCTTGATTAAATCTTAAATTTGATCATATATTGGATTTTTATCCTATGGGCTAATCATTTATCCTAAGACTTTATTTAATTAAAAGAAATATTTTCTCCCTTTTTGATTAAATAAAAAGCCCCACCTTTTCCTCTTATCCTAAGTTGCACAAATAAAGCATTATTCCTATTTTACAAAAGGAAAAAAAATACTTTTTGTCTCACATGAGGCTCAAAAGTTAACACTTCACTCTCATTGGAGGATACTTGTGCACATGGATTGCTCCTCTATCAACCTCTACCGCCGATTAAGACTTTTGCCTCTTAATCTCAATGGTCCATTTCACCTCATTTCTTATAAAAGGAGAACTCTCTCCTTCATTTGCATATCCGTCTCTTTCATGCTATTGTTATGCTGCAGGTTTTCTAGGTACATTTGGAGCTTTTGAAGACATTGAAGACTTGCTTCATTTCATCATTTAGTTGCATACTTTCTTTCTTAGTTGCATAATCATGGAATTCATAGTATAGATTTTCTTTTATGCAATAGAATAAGCTCACATAGTCTAAATAGGAGGCATTGTAACACTTGTTATTTCCTTTCATAGATTAGTTGCATTGTACTTTCCTTTCATAGCTTAGATTGCATTCTCATTTAGATTTGCATTGCATTGCATATTTGATTCTTGGAGATATTGGCATTGTTGCCCTTGTATTCACTTGAATCTCTCATTTTATGGTTGACTAGCAAGGTCACAAGTTTGTAGCTCTAGCTAAGAGAAAATTTATCATAGTCCCTTGCAACTCCATGCATAGAGAGCTATGAGCCACCTTGTGAGGCCTCATTCTTGAGCAACCTTGCATGTAATGGTTCATAAAAGTGCACCATTTTAATGTGTACACTCATAAATCATATATAGCACATAGATGTAATCACCAATGAAAGTTTAACATATTATAGATATCTTAGTTTTCATCAAATCACAAAGCCATACTAGACATGCATACATAGAAGAAAAATTCATCCTCAAGTATGAATAATGAAACTCTCTCCAATCATTCACCACACTGAGGAAAGAAGATCATAACAAACAAAGACTAATTGATTCATAGGAAAAATCACACAAGAAATACACTTGGCTCTTGAATATGAAGAAATAACTTTCTCAAATTTGCATACATAGCAGTTGAACACACCATGAATGCAAAACCAAATGTAAATTATATTCTAATGTAAAATATCTAAGCGTTTCTAGATATTATTTTTGGGTGAAAAAAATATAGTAGTTTAACTAGATAAAACTACTCTTAAAATATTACATAATGGATTGAAAATGAGTTCCATGAGTTTACAACTTGGAATGGTCTTGATTAATGAAAAAATATGCCCTAAAATCACAAGATGAAACTCTAGTTTGGGTAGTGTTATACATTGAATTTGCACCCTTAGTTCAAGCTCTCTTGGTCTTGATAACTCAATATAACTTGGGAATCATCTCAAGGTTGTGGGACTTTTTGCTAACCAAGATGAGACCTCCAGGTTCTAGGCTGGTTCCTCTTGGATTATCACCTTAGTTTACTCTTGAATAGGAAAGTAAACTTTGAGGGGAAAGGGTTAGAAGGAATGCATGAAAAGGAAAATAATAGGAAAGCAAACTACCTACTAAGTGATGCACCAAAATTAGAGTTTGGATCTCAGTATAGAGGGATGAGATCAATGAAAAGCTTAGGTCTAGTAGGTCACAACTTACTGAATAGGCTTGCATAAGTGTTTCATAGGAGGGCCTGAACATTAGACACAACCTATGACCTGCAAGTAGACATTCTTTTCAAAAAAAGGGCACAGGAATGAGATAGAATGATAGGGGGCTGAAGAATACCCACAAAATCATTCAAATCAGATCATACATAGTAGTACACATATAAGATAAAAGTAAGAGGGATCAGGAACCCTAAGTTGCCATTGAAAATATTCATAAACTTAAATCCAATAAGAGATAATGCAAACAAGGAAGCACAGGGACATGAAAGATTGTCACAAATTGCCTCTACAATATTTGTATTATCAATGAGAATTACAGAATGTGGGAAACTAAAGGGTAGGAAGAAATGCCACAAATAGCTTCCTAAGAAAGAGTCAGAACACCAAGATCACCTGCATACAAAAACCTATCACAAGAAGTCAAGAGAAGAAGAGGCCAAGGGTTTCACTCAGAATATGAAGAAGAAAATATCCTCAATAATGAATGAATAATAGTGTACAATGGATCATCCATATAAAGGAGATCAAAGGGCTTGAAAAGGAAAACTTAAAAAGCAGAAGTGCATGTAATAATTAGTTAAACTATTACAAGACTAATGCATAAAAAAAACAACTGATGCATAACTAGTGCATGAGTCAACTAAAAAATATTGATGCATAACTAGTGCATGAGTTGACTAAAGAAAAGAGTTGATATCTTAAGAAGGGAGTAAAATATTAATAAAATTAATAATTTACTCTAACACCCCCCCTTAAGATGAGCAACGATGTAGCTATAAACAATGCAAGAAGAAAGAAAAGGAAACTACAATGCTAAAAGAAGAAATGGGTCCTGGCAACATGGCCTGATGAGGTACCCAGTACAACCAAATCTCTATAAAATGGAGAAATAGAGAAAACCCAGTGGGAAAAAACCCTACTCCAAAAAGAGATAAAAAAATGCAGAGAAAGAAATGGCTCAAGAGACTCTCTCAAAACCATAAGTACAACCAGCCCCCCTACGAGAGAGGGATGAGACACCAAAGCCCCCCCAGAATAATGGAACCTCTGTGGAAATGATCAAACCAATGGAACTCCAATGTGGAAGAAACAAAGACACGAGACAAGGAAATTCCTAAATGAGAGGTGAAACTGGAAGGCCTAACTAATGCTCAAAGGAGAAAACACGAGGAGCCTAAAAGGGAATCCCCAATGTAGGTGGTGTGACTGGTGTGCTGACACTGTCAGGAGAGAGGAGATGAGTGTCCTCTATAGAATTATCAACAACTGTACCTGGTGGCTCAATGAATGGAGCTGAAGGGTTAGGTAGTGCTGAAGAATAATCTTGCTGAAGAGAAAAGACCTCAACATGATGTGGTGTGGTAGTCATAGTAGTGATCTTAGGAATAATGCAAAGGTTCAAGCGACTTGACTGCACCACATGAGGCTCTCACAAAAGAGGAGAGTTGTGCTCTGACAATGGAGATGGTGGACCAAAGTGTGAGAAGGTGTAGGGATGGGTGGAATGATCAACTATCCCTATAGCAACAATACCTCCTATCATACTATCTCGAATGAAGACTGAATTTGTAGTGAACTCAACTATCTTTCCTGAACCACTATGTGTAATCTGATAAATTGAGAGAAGGTTTACAGACAAAGATGGAACATACAATACATCATTGAATGTGCCATCTTGAATGCCAACTGAACCTTTCCCGCAGACTGTCAGGATAGTGTTATTCCCCATGAGAATATGAGGAATGGGAGAAGCCTCAACAGTAGAGAAGACCCCTTTAGAAGATGCCATATGGTGAGAAGCACCTGAATCTAGTATCCAAGGGACCTATGAAGGGGATGCAATGGATGCCCGTAATTCATGACCCTTTCCTAAATCTTTTTCAGATGTCAAAGATGTGGAGGAAGACTAAAAAGCAGACCCCTGTGAGGTAGAAGAGGATGGAGAGGAAACAGTGCTCTTCTGAAGAAGAACTTTCAAATCTGCAATCTATTTCTCATAGCCATCAAATCTCTTCTAAAAACAATGTGACTCATCATGAGGTCCCTTCTGATAATAGGAACATGTAGGTCACTCAGTCTTCTATTTCTCCTTCTTAGAAGAAGATGATGGGCCAATAGAGTGCTAAGAAGAGGAATCTGATATCTATTTTAGCTTCTGCTTCTCCTTTTCTTTGGATGGTTGGGCAACCAATGCATGGTTCTTTGATCCTATTAGAGAGTCCAATTAAGTAAGCTTGGCCTACTCTCTAGTCAAATGATCATAGAACACCTCAAAAGTGGGCATGGTGAATGTAGGTCCCAAAACATCCATGGTAGAATGAAAGGTAGAAGAGAAGATCTGAAAGTTTCCCCTAAGCTTAGATAGAATCAGATAAATGCACTCTTTATCAGTCTTTTGCTTTCCACATCCATGTAACAAAGATCTTTATTGTTTGAACTTCATCAGAAAGTCCTCAATAGAGGGAAAATAACTAGGTACAAGAGAGGTAAGATTTTCCTTAATTTGAAGTGCTCGAAACTCATTCACTGTACCAAACAAAGTGTTCAGCTTTGTCCACATAGCTAGAGGTGTATTGCATCCATCAAGGTGAAATTGCAAGCTGTCTGATACCTATAAAGAAATCAACCCCATAGCTTCATCCATCTTGTTTCGATGCTGCATGATCTCAAAAGGCCTCTGTAATACTGGCTGCACTGCATCTAGACAAGACCAGAGCCCTTTTGAATGGAGAAGTCATGTCATCAAGGTTTTCCATGTGTGATAATTATGTGGGGTTAGAAGTTCTAGACAAGAAGAGGTCTCGACCATATTTTTTAGAAAGGGTTTTGTTTTGACAAATATCTTGTTTAACTGAAAGAAATAAGAAAATAAGACCCCCCCACAAGCCAAATATCGAACCTTCAAGCCTAAAATGATATGCTTTATCAAGAGAAGAGCAAAAAAAATTCAGATCTAAATCTTGTGTACCTTGAAAATTTTTTGATAAAAATTCATAGAAATTTGGATAGTTCTCGAGAAGAGCTTTCTGACGCTTCTTTCCGATCGAAAAATAGAGATCAGATGCACTAGATATAGCTCCCAAAGTGCAGAAAAGAACCTTTGATTTTGAAGCTAAAATTGAGAGCATAAATAGCCAAATCTAAAAATCAAACTATCACCATCGCGTCCGGCTCAGAAAGACCTTTTTGATGGTATATCATATGTCAATTTTCCAGTCCGTATGAGCCTTGTAGGAGCAAAAAAGCCCAAGTACCCCCAAAATACAAGCTATCTAGAAAAAAATAGTGACTGCAAAAAATTTGATGGTTGTATGACCGTCATGGGCCCGTCACTAACATCATCACTAAAAAATGTTGAGGTCGCCAGAAAAATTAAAAAAAATTTTGGTGCCGAAAAAAATTACCGAGAAGTGATGTCAGTAGGTGATGTCACCTACTGCAGGCAGCCGGGTGGAGCTGTGGCAATGGCTGTGTTGGGTGGCGATGGGTGGGTGGCAAGGTGGCACTACAGTTGAGCGCGGTTGGCAAGGTGACACTGCAGCTGAGCGAGGGTGGCCGGTGGGCGGCGGTGGCTTGTGAGCGGTGCGCTGGCCGAGTGCCGGTGGCGGGTGGCACGCTGATCGGGCACTAGTGGCGCAATGGTGGCATGCTGGCGGTGCGTCACAAAAAAAAAAAAAAGCCCCTTTTAAAAATCTTTTTTCTCAAAAATCGTGTTCATACGACCCTAATAGGGCATTTTTTTTCCCTTAGATGCCCCGGAGGCCAAATAGGACAAGTTTTTTATGGAAATAGAGGTTTTTGGGCCTTCTAGATGCAACCGTGAAGTTGGTTTTTGCCCAAAGTGCTCCAAAAAAGTAGCCCCCTAGATCCAATAAAAAACAATTGAAAAACTCCAGAAAGAAAGGGTTGGATCCATAGCTTCAGTAAATTTTGAACAAGCTACAATAGCGTGGCTCTGATACCATGTAATGTGTGTTTGACCTTTGAATCTCACCCAGCTCAAGACAAAAAAATTTGATTGGCCCCCATCACTCGTAAATGGAAAAATCAGAGAAATGTTTATTTGTAATTGGCATCCTTAAACAAATCATACCTCATTGCAAAAACAATCCCAGTAATAGATAATCTAGACTAGGGGCATATGTCTTATTGATCTGATAGTTATTTTGATATTCTTCCCGATTCAAAGGCCATCACAATAGAATCAAAATAATTTTTGGTTATGCAAATTTGGATTTTCCATCTCATTCCCAATCAAGATTTCATGTCCTCTACCATAACTCTTCTATTTCTCCTTCTTAGAAGAAGATGATGGGCCAATAGAGTGCTGAGAAGAGGAATCTGATATCTATTTTGGCTTCTGCTTCTCCTTTTCTTTGGATGGTTGGGCAACCAATGCATGGTTCTTTGATCCTGTTAGAGAGTCCAATTGAGTAAGCTTGGCTTGCTCTCTAGTCAAATGATCACAAAACACCTCAAAAGTGGGCATGGTGAATGTAGGTCCCAAAACATCCATGGTAGAATGAAAGGTAGAAGAGAAGATCTGAAAGTTTCCCCTAAGCTTAGATAGAATCAGATAAATGCACTCTTTATCAGTCTTTTTCTTTCCACATCCATGTAACAAAGATCTCTATTGTCTGAACTTCATCAGAAAGTCCTCAATAGAGGGAAAATAATTAGGTACAAGAGAGGTAAGCTTTGCCTTAATCTGAAGTGCTCGAAACTCATTCACTGTACCAAACAAAGTGTTCAGCTTTGTCCACATAGCTAGAGGTGTATTGCATCCATCAAGGTGAAATTGCAAGCTGTCTGATACCTATAAAGCAATCAACCCCATAGCTTCATCCATCTTGTTTCGATGCTGCATGATCTCAAAAGGCCTCTGTAATACTGGCTGCACGGCATCTAGATAAGACCAAAGCCCTTTTGAATGGAGAAGTCGTGTCATCAGGGTTTTCCATGTGTGATAATTATGTGGGGTTAGAAGTTCTAGACAAGAAGAGGTCTCGACCATATTTTTTAGAAAGGGTTTTGTTTTGACAAATATCTTGTTTAACTGAAAGAAATAAGAAAATAAGACCCCCCCACAAGCCAAATATCAAACCTTCAAGCCTAAAATGATATGCTTTATCAAGAGAAGAGCAAAAAAAATCAGATCTAAATCTTGTGTACCTTGAAAATTTTTTGATAAAAATTCATAGAAATTTGGATAGTGCTCGAGAAGAGCTTTCTGACGCTTCTTTCCGATCGAAAAATAGAGATCGGATGCACTAGATACAGCTCCCAAAGTGCAGAAAAGAACCTTTGATTTTGAAGCTAAAATTGAGAGCATAAATAGCCAAATCTAAAAATCAAACTATCACCATCGCGTCTGGCTCAGAAAGACCTTTCCGATGGTATATGATATGTCAATTTTTGAGTCCGTATGAGCCTTGTAGGAGCAAAAAAGCCCAAGTACACCCAAAATACAAGCTATCTGGAAAAAAATAGTGACTGCAAAAAAGTTGATGGCTGTATGACCGTCATGGGCCTGTCACTGACATCATCACTAAAAAATGTTGAGGTTGCCAGAAAAATTTAAAAAAATTGCTGGAAAAAATTTTGGTGCCAGAAAAAATTACCGGGAAGTGATGTCAGTAGGTGACGTCACCTGCTGCAGGCGGCTAGGTGTAGCTGTGGCAATGGCTAGGTTGGGCGGCGACCGGTGGGTGGCAGGGTGGCACTGCGGTTGAGCGCGGTTGGCAAGGTGACACTGCGGCTGAGCGAGGGTGGCCGGTGGGCGGCGGTGGCTGGTGAGCAGTGCACTGGCCGAGCGCCGGTGGTAGGTGGCACGCTGGTCGGGCACCAGTGGCATGACGGTGGCATGCTGGTGGTGCGTCACAAAAAATAAAAAAATGCCCCTTTTAAATTTTTTTTTCTCAAAAATCGTGTTCATACGACCCTAATAGGGCATTTTTTTTCCTCAGATGCCCGGGAGACCAAATAGGACAAGTTTTATATGGAAATAGAGGTTTCTGGGCCTTCTAGATGCAACTGTGAAGTTGGTTTTTGCCCAAAGTGCTCCAAAAAAGTAGGCCCCTAGATCCAATAAAAAACAACTAAAAAACTCCAGAAAGAAAGGGCTGGATCCATAGCTTCAGTAAATTTTGAACAAGCTGCAACAACATGGCTCTGATACCATGTAATGTGTGTTTGACCTTTGAATCTCACCCAGCTCAAGACAAAAAAATTTGATTGGCCCCCATCACTCGTAAATGGAAAAATCAGAGAAATGTTTATTTGTAATTGGCATCCTTAAACAAATCATACCTCATTGCAATAACAATCCCAGTAATAGATAATCTAGACTAGGGGCATATGTCTTATTGATCTGATAGTTATTTTGATATTCTTCTCGATTCAAAGGCCATCACAATAGAATCAAAATAATTTTTGGTTATGCAAATTTGGATTTTCCATCTCATTCCCAATCAAGATTTCATGTCCTCTGCCATAACTCTGTCCTTTAAAAGACATATTTCCTAATCAAGTAATCTATTTGCCAGAAGATGTTTCAGATTCAATAGCACATAGGATCTCATTTTTTAGATTTGGTTAGCATATAGGAACCTCATTGACCAATGCTTCTGTCTTCAAATTTTGCTTCTGTCTTCAAATTTTCTATGAATGGACACAAAATTAAAGTTACAAATTTGTACCAGTGTCAATCTTTCCCTTTGTCATTCTTTCTCAGCTTTCCCTTAACGCATATTACTTTTTAAACTTTCGGAGCCTTTTAGGCCTCCAAACTTCCATGTGACCTGCAGGACACCCACAGGGTGCTCTAAAAATCAGTATGACCCGTCCATTTGGAGGAACCATCCGTCTGAGTTCTGCCTCTAATTCCTTGTGATCTTCCCCTAATTCAAGTGGTCCACTTCCCACCGAATCCTCAGGCAAAGATAGCAAGGCCTTTACACACTCCTCTGACTCTAGCTGAATATCAAATTCCACCACTTTTCTCAGCCCCCTGTAGTGAGGATTTTCACACTTTTTGGATTTATACTGATAAATCTCCCACGCTCCAATGACCAAAACAAACATTAAGATTGCTCCAGATGCATACGCAATAGGTGTATGATAGATCACCTCGCCGATCAGCAAAAAAGTGGCAGGTATAATCTCAGCAGCCTCATGCCACATGAATTTAAAATTGGTGTGAAAAGCAAACCAATGGCACCGAGAATAAAAATATCCAACAGAGCCATGGAGGATTGCTCGCAGAGAGCATGGCTAAGATTCAACCCACTGGTTCCCAAATTATTTTGTTGTTTCCTATTGTGGTTGTTGTGATTATTTTGTCGATGGTAAGCCACCTGCTCGGTTAAGGTCATTGAATTGGCCATATTCCTATGCTGCTCAAAAGCTTTGCAGAACTCTATCAAGCCCCGACAGTCAACCATTGAATAAATTTTTGAAAAGGGGGGAAAGGAAATTGTAATATCTTATCTAATTCACATAAATTGTCAATATTCTCCGCGGCCGCACACCAGTGTCACCGATTCGATGTACCACAAACCCCAACAAATAAAAATCTCCTGGTAAATCGAACTCCTTAGATCTTGAAATCGCCTGAAATGAAACACCCCGGTTGCAAATACCAATCAAAATACAACAAAGCACCCCCCAAAAATACCAAATTCATTGGTAAAATTAATAGCGAGATCTGCAAGGGTTTGAAGATTTGCCTGTTCAACAAACAAATATTAATATCAACAACAACAACAAGAGGGAAATGAAGGCGAAGACTTTGTAAAAGTTCCATGTTTGTTAAATAGTTGGTGATTGTGAAAAATAAAAAATTAAAAAAAAAAAATTTGGGCGGCCGTCGAGTGGCCACCCAGGCGCCACCCAACAGCCACCACAGCACTAGGCGGCCACCAATCTTCTCCGCAGTTAGCCGCCACCACCACTACCCTTATCACTGCTGCCGCTGCCCTTATTGCCACCGCCACTCGAGCCGGAGACCACGCTGCTCTGCCGCCAGGGAACACGCCTGCGACGCACCGTCGTGCCACGCCGCCCGTGCCCATCGCTCCACCCTGTGGCCTCCGCCTGCCAGTCCCTGGTCGTATGGATGACCACGAGCCTTTTCTTTAGGCCCCTAGCATTTTGCCTATGATGGCCATTTGGCCATCATTTTTAAGCTTGGATGTTGCTGATGTCAGCAACCTTTTGATCCTTTTTTGAGCTTTTTAAGGGTACCTGGGCATTTTTTTGCGATATCTCGGGCATATGGGATCGTAATTGGGCATGCGATATATCATTGAAAATATGGTTCTGAGCCCAATCCAAATTTTTTGGTATGGTTTTTTGATTTTTCCATTTTGATGCTCTTTTTTGTTGTCAAAGTCAGATGTTCTCTGTGATCGTGACATTTCAGACCTCCTACCTTCCGGGATCCGTTTCTCTTGCACCTAGGCTCCGTTTTCGGCAAACGAGATATTTCCAGAAAGATCTTTCTAATATTTTTTCAGATCTAATGGTTTCATGTGGGATTTTGTCCTTTTTTTTACGTCACCCATCCTCAGATCCTTGCAGACACCTTCTTTGGGCCCTCCAGCGCAACTGTTGGTTTTTTGCTCATATCTTGAGCATACGGTGTCAAAATTTGGAAAATGAGATATCATCAGAAAGATGATTCCAAACTCTTTCTAGATCTAGAGGTTATATTTTTTGGTATTATTTTTTTAATGGTTTTTTTCTCTGTTAAAGCTAGATCTTTAGGTTTGCACTCTAGGAGCTCTATCTTGCACATCCAGACTCCATTTTTGGAAAATGATATGTCGTTGGAAAGCTTGTTCAGAGAGATTTTTAGTGCTATAAGTCATTTTTACATATTCTGCTTCAGGTTCATTTTATTTAGATTTTTTCTTTTTTACAGTCTGGCGGATATCTTGGTTGTTACAGGTCTTGGGATCTCTTCCTGTTGAGGGATGACTCATCTTAGGTTGTTCTTTTGGTTCAGTAGCCTTTGATCTTCTTTGAGTAGTGTATACTTCACTTTTGTAGCATTCTTTTATGCACATGCACTGAGATAAAGTGTCATTCTATTGCTTTGATGGGATCTGGCACATGTTCATTCTATTTATACTTGCACTCCATTATAAAGTACTGGGGGGGTTTGATGTTTTCCATCTTCTTTTGTCCTGTGAGCATTCCTTCCATGACATTAGCCTCGGGTATCTCTGTATGTGTTTGTACTCTTTCTACACATTCGATGTTTCAGATTCTTCTTCATCATGCAGTTCATTTTTGGATGATCTTCTTAGTGTACCTGTCATTACTCCCTCATCAGCAATATGGGGGGGTTTCTACTATTGGTTCTGCTGCTTCCTTGGTTCGATCATGTGAGCCATGTATTTAGTATTTGATCCTATGTACTAGGTGGTTCCAGTGGCTGGGTATCTATGCATTTCGATGAGATGGATCATTTACCATATGGACACTCTTTTCTTTCCTATTTTTGGATGCACTCTTCCAACTTTGATTGATCAGCTCTTTAGGCTTTTGGTGTTTATGCCATCTATATATTCGAGTTTAGGCGTTTGCCTTTGTTTGCCTCCTAATTTGAGTAGTGTTATTTGAGGGCACTCATGCAGATTACAGTCTTCTCTACCTGATCATATTGACAGAGTTTGCAGTTTCATGCTTTAGTGATGTTGTACATGTTCATCTTTGTTCCTATTTTCTGGAACATTCCTAGTTTTGGAGGCTTCTTCAGTCCTTCAGACTAGTCTTTGTCTCTTTTTGGAGTAGGGTTTTTCCCATGTGGTTTTCTCTATTTCTCCACTTCATAGAGACTCTCCTTTGTATTGGGTACCTCATGAGGCCATGTTGCCGGGACCCATTTCTACTTTTAGCATTGTAGTTTCCTTTGCTTTCTTCTTGCATTGTTTGTAGCTACATCATTGCTCATCTTAAGAGGGGGTGTTAGAGTAAATTATTAATTTTATTAGTATTTTACTCCCTTCTTAAGATATCAACTCTTTGCTTTAGTCAACTCATGCACTAGTTATGCATCAGTTTGCTTTAGTTGACTCATGCACTAGTTATGCATCAATTATTTTTTTCATGCATTAGTCTTGTAATAGTTTAACTGATTATTACATGCACTTCTGCTTCTTAGGTTTTCCTTTTCAAGGCATTTGTTTACAAAATGTGAATTATGAGTACTAAGGCTCCAAAAAATAATTATATACATCCTCCACTGCACACAGGCAGGAGTCAAAAATCTAACTAGGGTTATAGATTTTACAATATAATATTAAACCTTAGGTACTAAGAAAAAATGCCAAGTCTGATCATAATTAAATTCTACAACAACATGGCTAATTAGATATCTGTGCTCTAGTGCCTATCCCTATACTACAATCAACCTGCAAATAAACAACCTAGACTCAACCACTTTTCTGCACAAAACTTGCCATGAATACCACAAAAGTACTTCACAGGGACAAGAATCAACCCCTAACAGCTTGCTGGACCACCTCATCATCTTCCCTTAACTGCACATGTCCTAGCGACATAAATTCTTTGAGCTACCGCGCCGTTGCAAACATCTCACTAGAAGAAAGCTTGTGAAAAATAGTCACACTGCCTTTGAAATAACACTGGCCACATGATCGCATGAGCTCAAAAAGATTCATGCAATCATGTGACAAGCCCTTAGAATCCATCTCCACCTCACACATGGCCTATAGAAAAACACTGGCAAAAACCTAGCTCGAGATCGCACTACAAATTAAACCCTAGTTTCATCTAATGACTACGCAAAACCATTATTCGCACAACTACGCATCGGTAAAAAAGGTGAAGATCTGCTAAACCATTTGCAATCAAGGAAACACTTTATCGGACATCGCCAAGTCTAGAGGAGAAAACCAACCTCCTCTAAACCTTTACCATTTAAAATGCGGCCCCACCGACATTTGCTTCATCATCGCTAGCTCGACAAATGAGAAATGAACACATTAGCATGACATGGCATTGGACCCATGATAGAAGGATCTCATCAAATGGTTGTCACATGATCACATGGGGTCAAAAGATCCCATGCGAACATGTGACCACCATCGGATCTTAACCGCACTTTCATCCTAGGCCTACTGTAAAACCTTGTCACCTTGCCACATAAGACATCTGGGCTCAGCAACTTTTCTACCTATCAACCACGTGGACCAACTGAAACCCAACCACACATTGGTCAGACCCATGACAATACCACTCAAGAGCATCAAAAGGATCTCATGGTGGTCACATGATCACATGGGATCAGAAGATCCCATGCGAACATGCGACCATCGTAGATCTTGAATCTATGGGGCCACATGCAAACCTCACCAACCACTAAGAAATGGACAAATCACCACCAAAGGACCCACCAACAGCTGAGAAATGACCACCATAACACATCAGACCCACAACCCACTGAGATTCTCATCGGATGGTTGTCGCATGATCGCATGGGGTCGGAAGATCCCATGCGAACATGCGACCACCATCGGATCTTCCGCATTGGCAACAGTTATGAGGAATTGGGACCCACCTAGTCGGAGTTGCGTGCTTGTGAAATGCTGATGCCAAAGGAAGAAGTGTGAAACATGAGGGGTCGAAAACACAGAGGGTTTTTGACACTGAACTTTTTTCCTGGAACATAGTCGCAGTAGCGCATAAACAATTCCTGCAACATTAAAACTTGAATAACTTCCTAGGTATTGCAATTTAAGTGATGCGATCTAGACTGGGGCATGGTGAAACATTGAAGAACATGGGGTTTAGATCACAAAGCATAAAACTTAGAGGATCTACTTCACAAGTGAAAATAAGTTGCAGTAGGGCGGGATAAAAATAGAGACCTGGAAACTTGGCCAAATTTGCAAAATATGAAATTTTGGGCAACAGGTAGTCGAAACTGAACACACCTAGATCTACTTTTTGTGCATTTTCTCTAAGTTCTTCTAGTATAAAATTGAGGCTTCTTGCATGCATGACCATTGGATAGATTCATAGAGAAGATAATAAGAATTCAAAAGAAGATTTTATGTTCAAAAAATTTCCAAAACAACAAAAATGTGGCTCCTTTTTATTTCATCATTTTTCACTTCTTAACAAAAGAAAAACCATGAAATTCAATCCCAAAGTTTATCTCCATAGATTCAAAGATTTTATAAAAGCTCTTGGAATGTATTTTTGAAGATATTTGTTACCTCATTGCTTTCATTGATGTTTGAGGTCTTTGTATTTCCTTCTACATGAAAAGACACTTTTAAAAACTTTTATCATTCTTATTGAAAGCATTTTTAAATATACACTACAAAATCTTAAAGGGACATATTGGGAAAGAGAAAAGGAAAAGAAACTACACACCCAAAAGATCAGGAACCAATAATAAAACCAAAAATGTTATTACAAATAACCCTTAATAGGAAAATATTGTAGAGTTTCATCTTTTCGAGGGTATGGAACCATGAAACTTTCTTTGTTTGCAATCAAGTAACTTTCATTATTTGCACCTTGAAACCTTTTAGGGTTTCAAGGATGTTGACATCCTTGAAGATTTTAGGGGTTGGGATCCATGAAATCCTTAAAAAATCCATTGTTGGCACTCATATAACCTTCATGTTTGCATGATGTAGGAGCATCCTAGGATTCTTGGCAATCTTGTATCAACCAAAACTATGTTTGTCTTTGAATGTAGATTGTTAGATTTGATCTTGATTTGGTGGATTACTTGCTCAATTTTAGCTTTTACCAGGGTGTTCGATCTCTGAAGAATGCTTGATAACTGAAGGCATCGGTTTGTTGGCGCTCGATGATAACTGTGTCACTCGGTGTTCTTGCTTACTGACTGGATTGTTTTGTTGGATCGGCTTGGCCGATGGGTTCCGTTGATTTGGGTTTCACTCCTCAAGTTATGGATTGACCGTTGGACATGTGGGGACCTAGATCTGGGATGTTGCATTCTTCTATGAGGATTTGATGACCATTGGGGCCATGTTTAAGAGTTTATTTATTTTTTCAGGCTATGTGAGAGCTGACTGATGTTTTAACATTTAATATTGGTTTGTAAGGGTTTATTATTTCATTAGCTAACTTGTGGTTGGGAATCAATATTTATAGGAATGCTTGGGTAGTTTTTTAGGGGCATCAGATAGTTCGAAGGAAAGTTAGTAGCCTACAATCTTAGGAGTAGGAAGATTGCTTAGAAGTTTGAGTACAAGTGTAATAGATCTTTCCTAGGTGCCTACCAATGTGTTGTGTGTTGTAGACCTGGGCTAGCTGAATACTGATGTTGTAGAGAAGACTTAGATCCTATGAGATCTTGCAGACTGGTGCTTCCTTTGTATTTGGCCATAACTGGGAAGGCCTTATAGCCTGGCACATTACATGTAATTAGTAATTTGATGAATAAAGAATTTTTTTTTGTTTCAAATTTGTTATTGTTATTGTGTATTTTTTTATGCATATTGGTTTGGCTACAAGGTCGGTTAGTCCTTAATTGGATCCACCAACCTTGACTACATCATTGCATCTTGAGACTTTTTGGGGTTTTAGGGTTTTTAGGATGTTGATATCCTCAAAAATTCCAAAGGTTGGGACACCTGAAATCCCAAAAAATTGCATTGTTTAAACTCGAATAACCTCATGTTTTCTCATTGAAACCTTTCAAGGTTTTGAGGATGTTGACATCCCCGAAACTTTTGGAGGTTGCGACCCCTAAAAGCCCAAAACCTTTAGCTATTTTTCCTTGATAAATTTCATTGTTTACCCTCTAAAACTTTCAGGGGTGAGGGGTTTTGGGATTTAGGGTCGGTCAAGGGTCCTAGAACCTTGACAACTCCAAAAATAGCTTTGTGTTCTTTACCTAAAAACTAAGAAAGAAAATAATAAAAAAAAAGAAATGAAAGGGAGAAAGAGAGAGGAAAAACTAAAAGACCCTGACCTCTATCACTTGATTGTCAAACTATCAGAGGTGTAAAGAGCCTAAAATCTGACTTACCTAACACTGGGATGACTAGAATCAAGGAAAAAAAAGAAAATAAAAAATATAAAAGGGGGGTCCTCATTAAGAAAAGTGGCTAAAATGGGGTGTGAGTTGAGGCACAACAATAATCATATATAGAAATTTACTATGTTACATTCATGCACTACTTTAGTGGAGTATGATCTTAAGGTCATTACCATAGTAAAGTATAAATGAAGAGATGGAGCATATGAGAGAAAGAAAAAATAGGTATAGGATAACTAGTCTCTCAAGATAACCATAAGGATATTCCCTCTCCTATGTATAGGTGACTAAAGCCAATTAGTCAATATCTTGAGAATTTCTCAGGGGGGAGGAATGTCTCCATCACTTTGGGATTTGTAGGACTCAATTCGGTGTATCCTATTTTTCAACATGAGTCAAAACACATAACACAATTTATTAGAAGTTGCACACAACAAATAAATCTCAACTAGCCAGAAAATCAAAATGCAGATGTATAATATCATAATTGGTTTCATTCTTTTAACAATATTATTCCTATCTTCAAAGGTGGGATTTAACTAAAAACACACATTCATAGGTAGATAGTCAAGGAAAAAGATTTTTCTTTCATGAATTATGTTATTGAAAATATGCACTTTAGGGACTAGTGATGCAAAATCATCCAGTATGTAAGAGAAATCTTGCATCACCCAAAAATATTGTCTAGTTTTAGATAAGGGTTATCTTTGGAAAAGGTTACTATTTTCATTAGGTTATTCATTTGGGCATGAATTGTTTCATTTTCTTCCCATGAGGTTCTTTTTTTATATATTAGCCTAGTGGTAAAGTTCTGTAGCAAGATCTAGTATAGTTTTTAAGTTATTGTATTTTCTATTTCGGAGGGGTTGTACAAAATCTTTGAGTTATGTTTTGAAGACCTTAGAGGCTCGGTAAAGGGGTCAAACTTTGATCAGATAGCACTTTGCATGCCTAGGACATAAACTGCTTCATGGCCATTTTGAAATGGGGTTATAATAGCTAATTGACTTAATGGTTCATAAGTTGGTTTCAAAAAGTTGTGCCTTCACGATGCCGGTTTCAATGCAAAAAGGAAAATAGGGAAAGTCACTTAAAGTAGGAAATTTAACTGTTGGATGCCAAAATGGGAAATTTCACTTTTGAGAATATTCTAAGGTAGATAATTGTGCCACTTAATAGGGCTAAAGGGGGATTTTAATGTTAAATTCCAAAAGGGTAGACAGTGGTTCGGTCTTGTAGAATATTAATGAAAATGTCCATGTGGTTGTAGCATGTTAGTTTTCTGAATATTGTAGTGACATTTCATTGAGAATAATAGAAAGAAAGTGTTATTTTTGTTACCATGATATTTTCTTACAATTTTCTATTTATTTTTCTTTTGTATTTTGTGTGGTTTTCTAAATAAGGAGAGTAACCTTAATCAACAAGACTTTATTTTTGGGTCTAGGAGATAGGTATAGAAAGTGCCTCCATGATGAAATTGTGATGGAAGAATTGTGGGTGTGACAGAAGAGGGTTTTAGATCCCTACATAGGCAAGTGCAAGAACTAGAAGAAGAGATACATAGAGGAACTTATATTAGCGAAAGAGATGCAAGTGATGATGAATCTAAATAAGGAAAATTTGAAGAGGAACATGAATTTTTGAGTAGGGATCCTAATGAATCTAAGTTTTTGAGAGCTATTTATAAGATTTGAAAGAGACCTAAGATTGAATTTTCTACATTTTCTCAAAATCTTAATCTAAAAGATTTGATTGAATAGATCAATCATATGGAGGATTACTTTAAACTTGAGGAAATAGAACATCCTAAGAGGGTCAAATTTGGAAATGCCAATTTGAAATGTCATGCTAAAATCTTGTGGACAAAGGTTTAGCTAGAGATAAATAGAAGAGTGAAGGATAATATAATAAGGTGAGATCAAATGGTAGATAAACTAAAGAGAATTCATTCCTATTGACTATGAGATTGATTGAATGAAGAAAATGAAAGGGTTGAAACAAGTAGAAAAATATGTCCATGAGTATACAAAGGAGTTATATCAGGTTCTTATCAGAATGGGTCATTAAAAAGATAAAAAGGAGAAGGTTTCCCATTACATAAATGGGTTGAGGCTAAGTATTTAAGAGGAGTTGATAATGGTGAGCATGTCTACCATTGAAGATGTGTATCAATTTTCTTTGAAGGTAGAAGAAAAATTGAACAAGAAGTTTGAGAGTAGACAAACTAGAAGAGGTCATGGTGGAAAGCCAAGTGGATGGTCTTATAGAGGCCATAATGAAGAGAAAAAGAAGAATGATGACTCTAGTAGTAATTATAATCAAAGGGGAAGTAATTATTATGGCCCTCATAATAAAAATAACAAAGATTAGACTGGAAGAGGAAGAGGGAAATGTCTAGGAAGAGGAGGTTTTTGTAGGACGTGTTTCCATTATAGAGAAGAAAGACATATAGCTTATGATTGTCCCCAACATCAAGAGAGAACAAAAATAAGATTAGAAAAAATACACAAGTTTCACATTTATATGAAGATGCCAAGTCATCACATTTTGAAGATCCTAAAAGAGGAGAGGTCATTGTCACCATAAGAGCCTTGCTAAATCATGATAAGGAACCTAAGAAAAGGAATAATTTATTCAACATAAGGTGTAAATATAATGGTAAAGTATGGAATGTCATTGTTGATAGCGTAGTAATAATAATCTTGTTTCAGTGGAAATGATGGATACATTGAATTTAGAGAGAAGAAAGATATGAATATCTATAGGATTCTTTGGTTGCATAAGGATCACAATGATTTGGTCAATGAACAACATCTAGTAAAATTCAAAAGTAGAAACTATCATGCTGAGGTATGGTGTGATATTATACCTATGGATTCTCGTCATATTTTTTTAGGGAGATCATAGAAATTTGATTGTCATGCAATACATGATGGGTATGCAAATACCTATTCCTTGACAAAGTATGGAGTTCGACACAAGATCCATCCATTGAAGGAAATAGAGGAAAAGGTTTGTACTAATGCTAGAATATGCTTAGTTAATGAAATGAAGTTTCTAGAAGGCATGAAGCATGACCATACATGTTTTTTTTAAATTCCAAGTGTTGATCAAGATGAAGTAAAAGATGTAGTACCAATAAAAAAGTGTAAAAATTTTAGATGAGTTTTAGGATATTGTATTTGATAATGTACCTAATGGATTTCCACCAGTAATAAATATTAGTCATCAAATGGACTTGATTCCTGCAACCAATTTTCCAAATAAGGTAGCCCATATAATGGATCGAACTGAGAGTGAAGAGTTGAATAGACAAGTACAAGTGTTATTGCAAAAGGATTTGATTCAAGAGAGTTTGAGTCCATGTGTTGTACCAATAGTAATTGCACTAAATAAAAATAGAGAATGGAGGATGTTTATAGATTCTCAAGCTATCAATAAGATTACTATCAAGTATATGTTTCCCTATACAAGTATGGATGACATTATGAATTTCTTGAGTGGAACTTAGTACTTCACAATGATAGATATAAAGAGTGGATATCACCAAATCAAGATTAGAGAAGGAAATGAATGGAAGAAAACTTTCAAGATAAAGGAGGGATTGTATGAGTGCTTAGTCATGTCTTTTGGGCTAACTAATGCACCGAGAATATTCATGTGGCTCATGAAAAAGATATTAGAATAATTTTTGAGTAAATTTGTTATTATTTACAAGTTCACAATAATTTGATCTCTACTAAGATATTGGAGGAGAATATAATGAATATTCATAGGGTCTTTGAGAAATTAAGAGAAGAAAAATTGTTTATTAAATTGAAGAAGTGTAGCTTTTTGGAGGAGTTAGTGTACTTAAGATTTTTTTGTCTTAGTAGATAGTCTTAAAATGAAACTAGAGAAAGTTAATTCTATCCTTCAATGAAATGCTCTATGAAGTTATTGTTAGAAGTAGGAAATACTAAGAGGGGGGGGTGAATCAATATTTCACAAAATTTTACTTTTTAACAATTATGGATATAACAAATTAACTTGAAGCTTGCAAAACAAATTAAACTAAAAAAAATGAATAACAAGCATAGAAATAAAGTAAATGAACTCATAAAACCATTTTTGATCTCAAGGAAACCGTGAGCAAGGGAAAACCCCAGTGGGGATGATACCCACAACTAATCCACTAATCAAAAGTATCCGGTTAAGGATGTTGACCCTATTAGGAGTCTATTACATACATATAGTGTCTATGTTCTGGTTAAAGGACTCTAGGCCTTGTTAGAAGCTTCAACCTTGTTAAGAGTTGGTATTACAAAATAGGATGTTTGGAAGATGAGGTCAGTGCCCAAACATGCAATATACAATGATATTTGAATACAAAGGTAAAGTACATAACCTTTTTCTGCTACAGAATAGCTTTCCTATTCTAAATTAGCTTTCTAGGATCTTCTCTTTAATAGACAGAGTCTTCTAGCTTTCCTTCTTACAATGTACAACTTCTCATTACTTACAATTATAACATTACAACATTAAAACTTTTCAATACATGCTTCTTACAAATATACAAGTTATTCAGTTATTATAATTAATAACTTCTAGTCAGCTTACAAAACATAGACTGTTTCCAAAATACAAAACTAATTCATGCTACCTAAGGGTTAACATCTAGGATGTCATCCCTTATATGGTTAAGTCATTATTTTGATAAAAAAAATAATCCCTTAACTTAATATTCACATTCTGTCTTCTTGCTCTATTCAGGTTGGCTTCAACATTGTCTCTGTAATTATTTAATATCTTCTTCCATACATTTTGTATAGAATCATGATCTCACATGTGGCTTTGATATACATATAATTATCCATGTTCAAGTGTGCATGAAATGAACCTTCTTTTGTGAACATCCCTAACCAAAACTATCTCTGATTAGACTGGTAAACACTGATTTACTTAGGCAATTTTCACTTGCGCTCATACAAAAATGTTTCCTTCTATTATGTGATCATCATGGTGATCATATGTTTCCATAATGACAACAATATGATATCCTACTTAGCCACATTTCTAACAATCTCCCCCTATTTCATTGGTGGCAACATATGGGAAAATTGGCTAAGTCCCAAAAAACTTTAAGATTCAAAATTGTGGCCATATGAAAATTTACACAACTACTTATATCTCCAAATACCTTTTTTTTTAAATATCTATACTCCCCCTAAGAGTATACTTCATGCTATACATATACTATCTATACATACAATTTTTTGCTAATACTACTCCCCCTTTGACAACAATTACAAAGGTGTCAAAAACTTATGTCAAAATTGTTTTACCTTAAGATTTTAGCATTGCAAGGTTGGTAGGCTTGCAACACAATCTATAAAATTTATCTTTTGGCTCTTTATCTCCTTGTCCCATGACTTCTTTATTGTATTTGAAATACTTAGGAGTGTTCAAAGGCGAAAAGATGCAACTTCACATGCCTTTAGGTTTGCATAGTAAAATTTTCCATAAGATTTTTTTGAAGAAATACATTTCTCCAATTTATTTTCAAGAATACTCAACTTATTGATACATTCTCTCTTAATAGATTGAATCGTTTCAATCTCTTCTCATTCTCATCATTTAGAAGTCTCATATCATCATATATTTTACTTATGTTCCTCTCAATGTCTGAGATCTTCACATTAGGGCTTGACAAAAGGTTCACTACCACTTGTAACTCTTCCTCTTTGATCTTTGTCTTCTTTGTTAACTCAGATGTATGGTTTTCTGATTTTGTACACTGAATGTACAATGCTTTTCCTCTTTACAAACATCTTCTTAATTCTTTAATACAAATATCCTAATTGTCTATATCATTTTTGATATTCTAACATACATCTTGAAATATTTGAGCATCATGAGCTGCTTGGGCTTTTATTATGGCTATATCTGATAGGTTAGTGTATTCTGTATCAAAAGATTTCACAACCTCTTTTTATTTTCCCTATGGATCTGCCTCACAATTATCTTATTCCATTCATCATTTTGAAAGTCATAATGTAGTGTGTACTTAATTATATCAATATCTTTCAGATGTTCAAACCCTTGATTGAATGACATATCCTATTTATAGATCTTGTTGTATTCCATAATCAAACTACCATGTCCTATGGTCTCAAACTTGCATTTCAAATAACTTTTTATATCTTCCAAGTGCAAAACTTTGTCTGGAACATATGACAATGCTAGACTAGGGTCTTCTTCCAAAGGTTCTACCAGTTCCCTTTTTATTCTCAGTCTGACTAAATCTTTGATATGGTGAGCAAGTGATGCATCCATGATTCTTATAAAACACAACTTCTTGATAGTGATTACTTAGCAAAATACCTCAGAAACGTGATTTAGGGCTTTGCATAGATTTGGCAAGAAATCCTTCTCCAAATCCTTCAAAATTATCTTAATCTCCACTGAATCACTCTCCTTATCACTTATAATTTCTTGAACAATCAACTAATACTGATCATATTCTTTTATCCTTTAAATCTTTCAAGATTCTGACATCGCATTAAATTTCTTTGTTTTTTCATACTAAAACATTGTTTGTGGTTACCTGCAAAACTTCATTCTTTCTGTGTACGCACATACATTCATATAAATTCATGCACTCTTAACCATAGCATAATTACATTATATACTAGCTCATACTAACTTCACAAGACTCAATTCAATATACTCTAACTTCTACACTATTCTAATGCTCTACTCTAATACATAATTAATGAAATAATTTTTGAAATGATTTGAGATGAATTAGGAAATGATTCACACTTACTATCAGGTACTTCACCTATCTAATTTCCTAGTATGCTGAGTGTGCATGCTTGATCTGTGGCTTTAACAAAAAACTCTTTCAAGTTACTACAACATCCTTTCTGACTGTTGTTTGTGTTCTCATTTCTCCTTGTATAGTATCTAGGATTAGTGTTTGTCATGTTGTTCATTCTGCAAAAATTTTTTGTATGACCAAATGTGTTGCATATCTGAAAAAGTACTCCATTGTTTCCATATCTTGGTCCTATTTAACTAATTTGTGTTTTGCAATTTCTAGCAATATGTCCAATCTTGTTGCATCTATAACACACAACTCCATTCCTATTTTTCATGTCTCCACTAGGTTTCTTATCTGCATGGTTAGTATCTCTAAATATTCTACTACTATTATTATCATTAGATCTAGGTTTCTTACAATTAATAGCTCTATGTTCAAAACCATGACAATTATAAGAATAACCAAAGATAGGTTTGAATTGCTTCCTTGTACATTATCTTTTCATATGTCCAAAAGAATTGCATGAAATACATCTACCTTTGAATTCTCTTCGCATATCTTTTGGTGGTTCATATTCTTTAGGTGGATTAGGTATATCTTCAGATTTTTAAGCTTCACAAGATTTCTTTTCAATTTTCATCTCAGAGTGTTCTGGATTTGGTTCTTTACATTCCTCAATCTTCTTAGGAAACATATCTTCAAGATATTCGAGACCGGTTTTATCATAGGATGGTTTCTAATAAGACATTTGTTCATCAATCTTTTCACTACTAGAATATAGTTTCTCAAGATGTTGCTTAGACTGAGTCAATTCTCCTTTCATAATTGTATTGTACTTTTCAAGTTCAACATGCTACAAATTTTTTTCCTCAAGTTCAGATGTCACTTTACTAAGTTTAAACTTGAGATCTTTATTTTCTCATTTCAAATTTGATTCATTTTTACTACTTTCATTTTTCAGAATTAACTTCAGATCTACAATCTTTAACTCATGTTTAAGGATCTCATTTTCTTTCTTTAGTTTTGAAACTTGATCACAGTCCTTGACTTGAATTGTATATTCTTTCTTTGAATTTAGATCTTCCATCTTTTCTTTTAGCTTCTCAATGTAGTTTTTCACATCTTCATATTTCTCTTTCAAAGTGTCTCTTTCTTTAGTAAGAATATCAATCTATTCAAGAGCTTCTTCAACATTTTTCTGCAACTGATCCATATCCATAGAGATCTTACTCAAGCTATTAGGATTTCTTTGAATAACTATGCTCTGATTCCAATTGTTCTAAATATGAAATATTGAGAGGGGGGGTGAATCAATATTTCACAAACTTTTACTTTTGCCCAATTATGGATATAAAAAATTAAATTGAAGCTTTCAAAACAAATTAAACTAAGAAAATTGAATAACAAGCATAGAAAAAAAGTAAATGAACTCATAACACCGTGTTTGTTTTCAAGGAAACCCTAGCCAAGGGAAAACCCTAGTGGGGATGATACCCACAACTGATCTACTAATCAAAAGTATTTGGTTAAGGATGTTGACCTTGTTAGGAGTCTATTACATACATATAGTGTCTCTGTCCTATCTAAAGGACTCTAGGCCTTGTTAGAAGCCTCAACCCTGTTAGGAATTGGTATTACAAAATAGAATTTTTGCAAGATGAGCTCACTGCCCAAACATGCAATATACAATGATATCTTAATACAAAGGTAAAGTACATAACCTTTTGCTACTGCCTGAATAGCTTTCCTATTCTGATTTAGCTTTCTAGGCTCTTTGCTTTCATATATAGAGTCTTCTTGCTTTCCTTCTTACAATATACAACTTCACATTACTTACAATCATAACATTACAAAATTACAACTTTGCATTACATACTTCTTTCATGTATACAAGTTATTATAATTAATAACTTCCAGTCGGCTTACAAAATATAAACTCTTTCCAAAATACAAAACTAATTCATGTTGCCTAAGGGTTAACATCTAGGATTTCATTCCTTCTATGGTTAAGTCATTATTTTGATAAAAAATAAAATCCCTTAACTTAATATTCACATTTTGTCTTCTTTCTCTATTCAGGTCAGCTTCAACACTGTCTCTGTAATTCTTTAATACGGATCATACAGACTTGCGCAATCACATGTGGCTTTGATATACATAGAATTATCCATGTTAAAGTGCACATGTAATGAACCTTCTTTTGAGAAAATTGCTAACCAAAACTGTCTCTAATTAAACTGGTAAACATTGTTGTACTTAGACAATTTTGACTTGCGCTCATACAAAACTATTTCCTTCTATTATGCGATCATCATGGTGATTATATGTTTCCATAATGACAACAATCTGATATCCTACATAGCCAAATTTCCAACAGTTCTAATAAGGAAAGAAATTTTCATGGTTCAGCTAGCTTTTACATAAAGTTTATTAAAAAATATAGTAGTATTTATGGACCTTTGACTTAAACTATGAGAGGGGATAGAAAAGAGTTTAAGTAGACTATAGGAGATGTTAGGATTGAGTGAGACCAAGAGGGGGGGGGCATGAATTAGTATTACCATATATAAATGAATTCTTTAAGCAATTAAAAAATAACTGGTCAACTTAATCTAATTATCCAAAAAAGCTATGAAAATATAAGAGAACTCATAACACCATTTTTTTTTCAAGGAAACCCTATTAAGTGAAAACCCTTGGTGGGGATGACACCCAAAAATATCTGCACTCTATGCAAGAGACCTTGTTAGGAGTGCTAGCCCTATTAGGAGATGATCAATACAATAGGAAGGTGTTCCTATTAAAGGATAGACCCTGTTAGAAGTCTACAAAACCCTATTAGAGGTATTACAATTGTGCAACCTGCATTCTAAAAATGTAGACTATTGTCTTACTATTACAATGAGTATCATATCAAAACATGAGAATAAACATCTTCAAATCCATGCATCACTATTCCCATTCACTTGAGTGACTTCTCTTCTCTACTTATATTCACATATGCATATTTACAATACAATTCCACACATTTCAATTACCAATTACATCATTTACTTATACTCGATTAAGAGTAAAGTAACTAGGTCGACCTCTATTAGGTATTTACAAAACAAATTACAAGGTCGAATATATAATATTATACCAAGATGCCATACACACTTTAAAATGACATCATGTTTTCCATATACACATGATTATTACATCAAAAGATATATCATAGGATGGCCAATACAATCAAAAATTTGCAAGTCCAGGAACTCTATCTATAGTCTGTAACTACACTCAAACTATTATATCTTCTCCATACAGTAACTAAATCATGTGCACTTATAAATGAAGTGTTTTCATACATCACTATATTCACCTTTAAGATTGCAAGCCATAAAACAACTCTAGAATCCTTGTGGATCACAATATTGTCTTTGTCTTCTTGCACCAGTTTGAGAATTTAGGCATTTTTTGCATTGTCACCTACCAAAACTAAGTCCAAGTTCTGTGCGGTGATCAAGGGGATACGTGTTTCCATTAACGAAAACATCCAAGCAACCACTTTCCAACAATATCCCCCTTTGGCAGTGATGGAAACACTTAGTGAAAAATGACTAAGTGTCAAACATCAACCCAACCAAAATGCAAAAAATCACTAAGTATGTAGCTCCCCCTAAACTTATGAATCCCTATACATATACATTTTCACTTCTATACTTCTCCCCCTTTGACATCAATGAAAAAGGTTCCCAAAATTGTGTGTACATGCAAAATTTTGAATCACAAAATCATGTACTTACTATTTTAAGTACATTAGTAAAGTTCACCTTCAACACTTGAAGCTTTGCCTCCCAATTCTTCTTTACAGTCTCAACAACATTGATCATTCCATCAATTATGTGTGAGATAGTATCTTCACTCCACAAGGTATTTCTAGTAAATCCAATATAAGACCTAAGAACAAGGTCTAAGTCTGTAGATGTTATATCCAAAATTACAATCTTAGGAACAAGAAGGTTCCTAAGCTCACATAATTTGCTAATCATTCTGCTCTTCTCCAACTCCAGCACATTGATCTTCTCAAAACTATTTCTAACCACTTTTTTAATATCAGTAATAATTTTCTCTGTACTCTCCAATGATATCTTTTCCAAAGACTCTTGGTCTTTCTTTATCAAATAAAATAATTTTTTTACATGTTTGTATGAAAAATATTATACATTTCTTTGCCTTCCCCTATACATTCCTTTATTTCTTTATTTTTCTATTGTAAGGTTTTCACATCATTGTTGATACCCTCTATCATTTCAAAAAGCCTCTTATCTTCAAATTACCTTATAACATTTACTTGAGCAACCTCCTCAAGAGTCCTAAAACTCTTGGCAACACTGTCCAAAATATGATCTAAATAATCTGTAGGATCTCCACTACTACTGTTTGGCTGTGATGATAGAAAATTACTCAAAATTGTTATAGCCTTCTCCAAAATTTAGTTTTTCTTATCTTCCTTTTTTGTAGATCTATTTTTTTCTTTCTCATAGGGAAACAATGATAATTTCATGTAATCATCAACTTCCATATTGTCTTTATTTGTTAGGGACTTAGTCACACTTGCCAACAATTGCAGAGTGACCAATAGTTCTTCCTCCTTGTGAGGTTCCTCTATGTTCTCCTTGACCTCATCTACTTGATCCTTTTGTATATCAACAATTTCTAACTCATTCTGAGTGGTTTCTTTGTTATCTTCTATCTCCATGTCTTGGACCTCTTCCTTAGGCTTATCTACTTCAGTATTCTCAACTATATCTATGGCTTTGGATAAAGTTTCGAATGGATATGTCCTCTACAATTTTAGTTTCACCTTGTGCTTCTATTTTGTCTTCTTCCTTCTTGTTTCCCTTAGAGGATTCTCCTATATTAATTTCTTTGGGCTTTGTTGTAGATGCTTTCATCTTTGCAACATCATGTGTAATGTTCAGTAAGACCTTCTCAATGGATTTATGTATTTCTTCAATTACCTCTTAGTATAATCTAGCCATAATCCCCACTATCCTCAACTTGGTTCTAAGGAGAGGCTTAAGCTCTTCTAATAATTTTTTTTTTCTATTTATATAATAACAAGTTTCTCTTTAGCTAAGGAATCTTTCCTTATCTTGGTGTCCTCAACCTGTGCTCTCCTTTTCCTTTCTTCTAACTTCTCAAACAATTCTCTAGGTATACTCCCTTATATTTCAATCAAGTTCTGCTTAAAATCAATCATGTATGTAATGATCATATCTTCAATGCTATCTTGATCAAAAACATCATATCTTTCATAATATCTATCAGTAGATATTAACTTACCTTTTTGAACAATTCACTTCTCTAATAATTTTAGCTCAGGCTTCTATTTCTTCTAGGGGCCCTCTTCTTCTTTCTTTCTCTCTTCCTCTTTCTTTTTCTACTCTTATTCTTTATTTTTTTCAGGCTCATTCTCTTTCTTCTTCTTTTGCAATGATACATTTGGTGGTGCCTCTGTTTCCTTCCTCTTTTGAGGATGCCTTATTTTTTCTTTGGCCTTTGGCCAGTGAGTCATAGGAGTGGGTGACACCTTTGTAACCTATCTTTGTGATGTCCTTCTAGGTGGGGTATGAGATGATTCCTCCACTATGACCACCAAGACATGTGTAGTGGTAGTTTCTTCATTTGTTGCCTCAATAGTAGGTTCATGTGAACATGTTTGTCACTTATTCTCTATGATTTTCCTTAGTTGATGCTTAGTAGTTCCTTTCTCTATAGAAAGTTTATCTACCATCTTCTCCACCTTCTTGACTCTTTTCCTTTTGGATAATTCCTCTTCAACTACCACTGATGTTTCAATGTATGTAACCCATCTTTCAGCCTTGGGGTCTTTTGGTTTTCTGAACACATGTTCAACATGTATTTTAAATAGTCTCTCATCAACCTCATAACCCATAGGGGTACTCCATGAATTTCTTGTCTCTACAACCTTAAAATATGTGTAATCTATTTCTACCATAAAACATATTGTGTCATTGAACTTCTTTACAAGGCCTCTTGTTATACTCTCTCTTTTGTGCATGTTTCTTTGAAAAATTTTGAACTCTCTTGTGAGATTTGTGAACATGTACTTTTAATTATGGCTTCTGTATATGCAATTGACCAACTACATTGTTGGCACTCCATATCTCTATAGGAAAAATCCTAGAAACTTGTGTGCAATATGGAAATAGATATACAAGATCAGAGAACCAAACCTAAAAGGTGTTGTAGTCTTATTTTTCTTCACCACACTGACGTTATCCATAAATTTCTACCTTAGGATCTCATAGAGATTATACTTCTCATTGTCCTTAACCATATGGTAGGCCATATCAATCAATCTAATAGACATAGAGTTAGGTATTCTTCTATACTAAACCTTGTAGCCTAGAATCATGGTGATGACTCTCAGATGCCTTTTTTGAATCTCTCTGAGATTGATATCTCTTTTGTTTGTAGTACAAGGTCTATTAGGGAAATCACCTTCTTCTTGGTGTTTTTTATAGTGACAAGTAACTTTCCCTTATTAGGAAATCCAGTGATATCATGAATCATTTCACTAGTGATCTTAATATGATTTCCTCCAAGCCAAAATAATTGGTCACATAAGCAATCTGTAAAATATTCATCCATTCAGTTTCATAAAAATCATGAAATTCTACAAAATTTATGATCCCTTCACCACAATGCTATAGAACTAGGGTTCACCTTTTGAATTTCCAAAGCTAATTTCTCAAAGAAATGCAATCCCTTCACTCATTTAGCTCCTAAAATTGTCTCGCAACTGTTCTCTAATTGAAATGGTGACAAAATCATCTAATTTTCACAAGTTATACTATGTAGTGCATAGAAATATATACAACTTTGTAAAGCTCATAACTTCAAAGAAATTGTTCCTTCATCTACGACAATAGATCTGATAATGTAGATCTATGCGGTTACTTCTGAAATCATAATAGGTCAAATATAACTGTATCCAAGCTCACATAGCTCCAAACACTAATTTAGGGGGAAAATGGGTTTTTGGTGTCATTTTAGGAATGCTTCTCCTAAGATCTACAAGGCCCTTCATGTTGATAAAGATGTATTCACCCCATGCGAAGATCTAGTAGGGTCTGTTGGGCCTTCCTGACTTCTAGAAACTCCTTTGTTTGTCTCATCACTGTTATCCTTGACTTCACTACTCTTAACCCACTTTTATTTGTATTCTTCCTTCATCTCTACAAGTGTCCTTTCATCTTTAGTGATTTCCTTTTTCCTTGCCAAAGGTCTAGGTGTCCTTTTCACTGGTCCATTAAACCTACACTACTTTTCAATATTTCCATCATTGTTTCACTTAAAGTATGCAACCTTCTTGATAGGTCTGAGCTGACTATAATCCTTCTGTAACTTCCAATATTTAGCGATGTGTCCAAATTTAGTACACTTGTAACTCATAACCTTCTTAGGTTTGTCATTAGGTTTCCTTTTATCTTTCTTACTATCCCCAAGTCTTCTCACATAAGGTTGGTTGTCCTTCTTATCACTTTCTTTTATAGTTTCACCTAACTTATTGGTTTCACTTTCTTTCTCAACATTCTTCCTCAAGTTGGAATAACTAGGTCTTCTAGATCTCTTATTATGCCTTCTACATTCATTTACTTTTTGACCACTTTTTGACCATAATTGAAGAAATTGAATAAATAACTAGAAAAGGGTTTATTATTTCTTGTACCTTTTCAATTTTCCTTCAAGAGACCTTATTGATTGCACTCCTCGAATTTGTCTTCTGAGGCTTTTCTCTATTCTTTCTTAGATTCTTTAGCTTCATCTTTCTTTGGTGAATCAACATTGATGACCACATGACCTTTCTTACGAAATATGTCTCCAAGAAATCAAACTCCAGTCAGATCTCCAACTAGTTTTTGCATTTCCACCTGCTCATCAATCTTCAAACTATTTTTATGAATTTTTTTGATGTGTTCCTTGGTTTCTCCAAGTTCTCTTGTTACCAAGATATTGTATTATTTAACATTCTAATAGTTTGTAGTCATTTCTTCTAGCTGTAGTTTCAATCTTGTTGCCTTTGTTTCTACTAAATGAAAATCATCCTTCATTTTCTTGTTTTCATATTTTTCTTCATCAAGCTCTATTATTAGTTCTAATTTGTAAATTTTGTATTCATCCTTGAGTCCTCCATTCTCCTTTTTTAGTTTTCCAACTTATTATGATTCTAACTGCTCCTTGATTAGTTCTTCTCTTTGGTTTCTTGCATTTCTTAACCGCTCTTTGAGTTTTTTTATAAGATCAACTTCCTTTTTCAATTTGTACTTTAGATCTTAATTTTTTGCAATATCCTCATCAAGATCATCCAATTCAATGTCATAATTCTTCTTTAAAGTTATATAATCCATCTGGATCTCTCTTAGGATTTGAAGCTTTCCTTCTAAGGACATGATGCTTTGATACCAATTGTTAGGATTGGTTTATATTGAGAGGGAGGGTGAATTACTATCATATTACTTAAATGAATTATTTAACCAATTAAAAAAAACAACTTAACCCAATTAACCAACAAAGATATACAAACATAAGAGAACTCATAACACCATATTTGTTTTCAAGGAAACCCTGTTAAGGGAAAAAATCTGGTGGGGATGACACCCACAAATATCTACATTATATGAAAGAGACCCTATTAGGAGTCCTATCCCTATTAGGAGCTAATTAGAATAATAGTAAGGTGTCCTTGTTAAAGAAAAAATCTAATAGGATTCTACAAAACCTTGTTAGGGGCATTACAATTATGCAATGGGCATTCTCAAAATGTGGACTTTTGTCCTTCTATTACAATGATTATCATATGAAAACATGATAACAAACATCTTCAACTCCATGCATCATTGTTCCCATTCAATTCACTAACTTCTCTTCTCTTCTTATATTTGCATATGAATATTCGCAATACAATTCCACACATTGAAATTACCAATTACATAATTTATTTATACTCGATTAATAGTAAAGTAACTAGGTGAACCTCTATTAGGAAATTAAAAAACAAATTACAAGGTCGACCATAAAATATTATACCAAGTGCTTATACAAACTTTACAATGACAACATGTTGGACATATAAACATGATTATTATATGAAACTACATATCATAGGTTAGCCAATACAATAAAAAATTTACAAGTCTAGGAACTCTATCTATAGTCTACAACTACACTCAAACTATTGTTTCTTCTCTGTATGCTAACCAAAACATGTGTGCTCATAGATGAATTTTTGTCATACATTAATGTATACACCTAGAAGATTACAAGACATAAAAATAACTCTAGCATCCTTGCATATCACAATACTACCTCTGTCTTCCTCCACCAGTTTGTGGACTTAGGCATTTTTTACATTATAGCCTAGAAAAAATGAGTTCAAGTTCCTTGCAGTGATGATGAGGATAAGTGTTTCCATTAATGACAACATCAAATCAACCACTTTCCAACTGGAGAAACAAAGACTTTTGATTTGTTGAAGATAAAAGCTATAGAGTAGCTTGTTTTGATAATTCAATATTTTAATAAAGTTTTTCAAGTAGATTGTGATGCTAGCATCAATGCTACTAGAGCTATTTTGAGTCGGGAAGGTAAACCCAATGCTTATTTTAGTGAGAAGTTGAATGATGCCAAAAGAAATTATTATGTTTATGATCAAGATTTTTATGCTATAGTTCAGGCATTGAGGAAGTGGAGACATTATATTTTTTATAAAGAGTTTTCTTTTACTGATCATCAAGATTTGTAGTATTTTAACTGCCAAGTGAAGTTGAATCACATGCATCTAAAATGGGTTGAGTTTGTACAAAGCTATAATTTTGTTTACAAGTAGAGGAGTATAAAGTCTAATAGGGATGCATATGCCCTGAGAAGGAGGAAAAAATTGTTTCAATACAGATGTATATCAAAGTTTTTGGGTTCCAAGAACTCAAGATATTGTATCCTAAGGATCCTGATTTTGGCAATGCTTGGAGAGCTTGCACAAAGGCTATTACTCTAGACAACACTAGATGGTTAGATTTTATAATCCAAAATGGAATATTATTCAAAGGGATCCAATCATCAATTCTAAGAAGTTTCATGAAGGAGAACCTAATAAAATAGAAGCATAGTGGAGGATTGGTTGGACACTTTGTAGAGATAAAACTATTGCTCTTGTTTGTGAGCACTATTATTGGCCACAATTGTAGGAGGGTGTTAAGAAGTCTATATAGAATTACATAATATGTCAAATGGAAAAAGGAGTTAGGTAGTATATAGTGTTATATTAGCCATCACCCATATTAGAGAGGCCATGGGAGGATATTAGTATGGAATTTGTTCTTAGTTTTCTAGGACTCAAAGAGGGCATGATTCTATTTTTGTAGTTTTAGATAGGTTCTTGAAGATGGAAAATTTCATTCCTTGTAGGAAGACTAATGATAATGTTCACATGGAAGACTTATTTTTTAAAGAATTCATGAGACTACATGGTCAACCAAAGATAATATTATAAGATAGAGACACTAAGTTTGTTAGGTATTTTTAGAGGACATTGTGGAAGAAGCTAAAGATAGATTTGAAGTTCAACTCAACTCACCATCCAAAAAATGATAGATAGATAAAAGTGGTGAATAAGAGCTTAGGGAATATGTTGATATTCTTAGTTGGAGATAAAATAAAGGGGTGGGACCTAATTTTACCATAGGCATAATTTTCAAACAATATTTTTTTCAATAGGAACACTAGTAAATCACCATTTCATATTGTATATGGGAGTAGTCCTAGAAATGCTTAAGAATTAAGTAAGTTGCATAAAGAAAAAAAGAGTAGTGTTGAAGCTAAAGATTTTGCAAAACACTTGAAGAATTTGCATGAAGAGGTCAAGAAGTATATTAATAAAATGAATATATAGTACCAAGCTAAGGTAGATCATAAAAGGAGGCATAAGGAATTTCAGATTGGAGATGAAGTTTTGGTTCATTTGAGAAAGTCTATATTTATAGTGGGAACATACAAAAAATTTAAGATGAATAAATTTGGACCATGTAAAACCTTGAAGAAGAATGATTCAGGAAATTCTAATCAAGTAGAGTTACTTGGTGAACTTAATATTTCACAAGTTTTTAATATTTTTGATTTGATAGAGTATCATCAAGGAAGTGTTGAAGATGAGATAATAAAAGAACAATGGAATATTCCAACACCTACATCATTTGCAAAAGAGATATAGGATATATTAGATAGTCATGTGGGTAGAGGAACAAGAAACAAGCAATATGAAGAGTATTTGGTCAAATACAAAGGATGACCTATTGAAGATTCATCATCAATATAAAAAGAAGATGTTTACCACCTTGGTTTTCATCTACACTCTTGAGATGTGATAGGGTCACTTCTCAAACTACCCTAGGTGTCTGGTGTAGGAGCATCTAGGGTGTAAGAAAAATCTTGCATCACTCAAAAATATTGTCTATTTTTCAATAAGGGCTATCTTTGGACAAATTTCCTATTTTTAGTACAGGTTATTCATTTGAGCATGAATTATTTCAGTTTCTTCCCTCAAGGTTCAATTTTTATATAGTATCATACTAGTAAAGTTTCATAGCAAGCTCAAGTATGGTTTTAAAGTTATTATATATTCTTTTTTGGTGGGGTGGTACAAAATCTTTGAGATCAGTTTTGAAGGATTTGGATCTTCCAAAAAGGGGTAAAAATTTGATCGACTAGTGCTTTACTATCTTAGGTCATAGAGAACTTCATACCTTTTCTGAAATGGGATTGTAATAGCCAATTGGCTCAACAGTTCATAAGTTATGGTTTTTGAAAGTTGTTCCTTCACGATGTCAGTTTCAATATGAAAAGGAAAATAGGGAAAAATCAATTAAAGCATGAAATTGGACCAATAGGCACCAAAATGGGAAATTTGACTTTCTAAAATATTCTAAGGTGGATAATTGTGGTACTTAATAGGGATAAAGGGAGATTTTAGGGTTAAGTTCCAAAAAGGTAAATGGTGGATCTTTCATGCAAACTATTAAAATGAAAATACCCATGTGGCTATAGCATGTTATTTTTCTAAATGTTATAATTTAATTTTATTGAGGATAATAGAAAGAAAGTGTTTTTGTTTTTTCCATTAATCTATTCCTGTAATTTTATTTTTATTTCTCTTTTGTCTTGTGTGTGTTTGGATAAATAAGGGGAGTACCCTTCATCAACTAGTGCCTTATATATATGGTAATAGAGAGACGAATCAGATAAACCCAACATTAGTCATGCTTAATGCTCTTAATTTTATTGGCCTACACTAACATTAAACTGTATCCAACGATGCATCATTCTTTTGGAATCATTGATATTTCTTCAAATCAATAAAATATACAAGCACAAATTTAATATTTTCCTTAGAAAGAGACAAACTTATGTATTGCACAATAATGGCAAACTCATAGAAATAATATAAAATTTTCTTGAAAAATTAAATCATACAAAATGAATAAAATATTATAGGAGACAAAACTTGGTGAGATTTTCATTAGTTCTATTCAATATGAAAAATTATAATTTATTTGCACAAAATATATACTAAAACCATTTTACTGTTATATTGATCCTAAGCCTACCCAGTACATAACGAATGGAACATTTAGAGTTTTTCTCCAAAATGTTGGGAATTGGCCTTGATATTCCTTTTATAGACACAAAGAATGCAACAAGATACAAGCAATTCTAGTATAATTTCATTTCCAACTACCACTAGCCAATTGTAGATAATATCTTCCTAACATAAATTATTACTTAAGCTTTTGTTTTGTAGTTAAATTTGATTATATGATTGCATGAGATAGCCCATGTTCAAAGAGCTCCAAAGAAAAGAGAGAGTATCACCTTTGGATCCAAACATTAATTACAATTCATTACATCATTTCATTATGTGGTAGTTGATGCAGAGAGGGAAAAAATAAAAGATTCTCACTATCTCCTCTCTTAGGGGAGAACTTCAAGAATGCTACCCAAGGTGAACTAGGTCTATATGAACCCACACCTTTAGGTCCTACACTCATTCACTAATTTTTATCCCATACGTTAGGGATAATTGGAGTGGTAACCAAAAGGTATTGACCCCTAATAAACCACAAAAATATTCTATAACTTCTCATTAAATAGAGATAGATGGGCCCTGTTGGTTGTGGATTATTCCATTTGATCTTCAACTTGTAGATTTACACTTTGATGGACAATTCAAATACAACTCCTGACTCTATCACCACTCCAAAGTCCACAAGGAAGAGGGCCAAATCACAAGGATCAAAGATCCTTCTACTCTTTGAGCTTCAGTGCTCAGGCGGGTGTACTTTTGACTCACTTCTTCAAAGGAGTCTCAAAATGATGTATACAATGCTCAACACAAATCTATAAAAGGTTTATCAAATGAATGTTTATGTTTGTGGTTGTTAACCATGTATACCTTAAGAGGAAAGATCAGTGCCTTATCCCAGGGCTCAAAATCACCTAACTGTATACCTGAACTGAATACCTCAAATCAAACATAATGGAAACTAGAGTAAGTGCTTTGCCTATTACCCCTTTCCCTCAAGCACAAGGACATCAAATTCTATACCTGGCTGTAAACTCACTGAATTCACCTAAAAGGCTTTAATCCTAACTTTGTTAGAAACTCAGAGATGAATTCAAAATACGCTTTGTTTACCATACATTAACACACTTTGTGATATTAACATATATGAGCTTAGAGACAAGCAAGAAGACATACACAAGATACAAGATTGGGATTCACTGATGTTTTCATTAACAAATTCAGAATTAGCATACAATTAGAATGACACCAAGATGAGAAAAGTCACAAAACCAGACTTTTATCAGTATATTACAGTTACGAACCTGGGACCAAAAGCAATAAGATTTTTGAAACCCTTGCAAAGTCAAAAATTCTCTAAATTATACCAATAGCCACCTTGGAATTCTTAGAGAGAATGCAACAAGCTACGGACAGCTAGGGCTAAGGTCTCAACCACCCAACCTGCTGGAAACAGTCTAAAAGTTATTATAGGGGTGGGAAACACAAACAGCCTAGAGAAAACAAATTCAAACAGATTTGCAATCATGAGAAACTATGAGCTAGGATAGAGAACTAGGAGCTGCCATGAAAATCAGTCAAATCGGCCACCTGCAAACAACTCCTCAAGCGCAAAACCATACTCCATGATGTACAAAACCTTCTTTGTAATTAACTGCATAGACCCTAGACCACATTGCAACAACTAAACCAATCCAATTAGACCACTAAAGCATTTAAGACCAGTCCTTCCTATCACAAAAAAGTCACCGGAAGTTTGAATTTGAATTCCAACGGTCACTTCATGGCTTCGTTGGCCTTATGTCTCTCAAACTGTTTTCCCAAGTCGTGCAACCGTGCATCCGCAACACATCACCATAGGAAATAGGCCTCACAAAATATGCATGGTCACATGATCGCATAGCCCAAAAATGGACTATGCGAACATGCGACAACCCGCCCTTTAACCGCCAGCAACACCACCCCACACTGCCGAGAAATTAACAATGCACTGGCAATCAAACTAAGATCAACATTAAGTCCCCATCGTAAATCCTCCTATCTTCTCGGGCTTCACAATTCTAATGCATCCAAGCACCTCGGGTTCCATTCAGCAAACTGGCGACAAAAGCATTTTGCCAGTTCATGGAAAACATCTTGCCTCCGCTAAAGAATTTAGCAACCTCGTGACCTCCATTCGCCAAGTCACCAAATGAAATGGGGAACTGCCAAACCATCTCATGAATACATAACAAAACAACACTTTATCAGCACCGCCAACTCTTTTTGTCAGGACCGCCAAAACCAAGACCCCACCTGGGCCCACCCGATGCCACATGTCACAACACCACATGCTGCAACCACTAGAAAACCCTCACCTGGGCCCACATTCAAACTCACCTTCCTGCTAGTACTGACCAACCAGAAACTACCATGCGTCCACCTGCCAATAGGATCTGTCACCACAACTGCCATGGACACATGGCACCCTGTCGCATAATCGCATAGCTTGAAAGTGGGCTATGCAAACATGCGACAGCCTGCAACATTAACCGCCACCGATTAACACCACCATAGGAAAACTGCCACTGCCATCACCTCAAAAACTACCACTGCACAACTCCACAACCGTGAACAAGGACACGTGGCAAGCGGTCACATGATCACATAGCCAAAAGTTGGGCTATGTGATTATGCGACAACCAATTACAGGCTGCCACATGTCCACCCTCGGGACCACACCAAAGAACCCAAACCCATTCAAAGGATCGTATAGTTGTCACAAAAGTACATAGCCCTGAAAAAACCTTTGCGCTTTAACGATAACCATTGATCTTCTGACACGTCAAGACCCGCTGTGCTTTCATAAAAATAGGTCCCACCACCATCAAACTTGTGCATTTAGCAAAGAAGACCACCAGGTAGCTGCATAGGACATGGGACCCACATGGCCACATGGCAAGTGGTTGCATGATCGCATGTCAAAAAATTTTGACATGTGGCCATGCGATAGCCAATAGGGAAGAAGCCTATGAAAATCTAGGCCCACCAAATGGAAGCAACATTGGAATAGATAAGATCAATGGAAGGCACATGATCGCATGGGTAAGGAATATTCCATGCCATCACATGCCAACTATTGATCTCCTCCCTCTAGCCCCATATGGTCGCACTTGCACGGTTAAGACAAAAAACAAGGAGAGTCAGCAGAAAAGAAGACAGGCAAGGTCAAAAATACACAGTGTTTTCTGTGAAAGATTGAAAACACACAAAGTTTTCAACATGACACAAAGGCAAACAAAGAAGCTGAAAACAACACAGGCTTTTATGCAGGCCAAGAAGGTCGAAAACAACGTGGATTTTCAAAAACACAGTATGTATTCGACACTGTGGTAGAAATTAAAATGCTTCCCGTAGACCCTAGGATTTGAAAATCTTTCTGAGTTTTGCAGATTAGGAGATGCAGTTTGAACTAGGGCTAGGTGAGAACATAAACTACTAGGTGCAGGACACACATACCATGAAACACTAAGGATTTTTATTGCAAGTCAAGACTGAGATTGCAGGCACGACAGGACAGCAAAACAAAAACATTGCAGGGAATAGGCCAATTACAAAGGATTTTGCAATGATAGAAAATTGACCTAACAGTGGCTCTATTTGGGGATGTATGCCTCCTACAGTCATAGAAAGGACTTAGAATCACTGGTTAAAGTAGACCATCCCATAGGACAAAAATGTAGAGACCAAGGAACAAGCAGGGCAAGACCAAGCAACATGACCAAAGACTGATAGACTAGGGCAAAATAGGGTAGGGGAAAGCAATCTATATACAAGAATTTACAAGATGTACAACCCTAACTACTATTCATGGAAAATAGAGTACCTCAAATGAAGTACTGCTTCAAGAATTGTCCATGAACTGGCAACTCTTGAATATCACCATTAGAATCCTTGATGATGTAAGAATCTTGGCCCCACTTCTCATGAATCAGATATGGCCCTAACTAGATGGGATCAAATTTACCATGTTTCCCCTTATCCTCCAATCTGGCATTCCAAACTAACACCAAATCACCAGGCTCAAACTTTCTGTCAACAGTCTTTTTATCATATAGATTCTTAACCTGCAACTGCAATTTGGCATTCCTTGCAATTGATTCTCTTCTAGTTTCATCCAATTTAATGAGGTCCTCAATTCTCAACTACATCTCATCATCAATGTCATCATCATACAACCTCAAAAAGTTGTACATCTCCAACAAATTATTCTAAGGCATCCTAGCATGAATTCCATACACCAGGTCAAATGGTGCACAACTAATTGCCTTCTTCACAGTTACCCTATCAGCCCATAGAGCTAATGGCAGCTTTGAATTCCATGCCCTCCTATTCTTCTCCAGAATTCTCTTCAAGATTTTAATCAAGCCCTTATTAGTAGATTCTGTCTGACCATTTCCTTTCGGATGATAAGGTGAGGAATTAGAAATCTAAATTCTCAAACCTTTGCAAAAGTCCTTATATTCGACAGACCTGAAGCACATAGCATTATCACTCACTATCCTCTCCGGGCACCCAAACCTTGTAACAATATTATTCATCAGAAAGTCAATTACCACCCTGCTAGTTGCATTCCTTGTAGGTATAGCTTCTACCCACTTTGTAAAATAATTAGTGGCAACTAAGATCCATGAATGTCCTCCACTTGACTTGTTTGGTATCTCCCCTATGAAATCAATTCCCCACTACTGCAAATGAGCTTGAACTTCTACTAGTTTTAATGGTACATTACCTGAAAATTTAAGCTTACCAGAGAACCTTTGACAAGCATCACATCTCCTTACCAAATGTTCTACATCCCTGAAGACTATGGGCCACCAAAATCCTTCTCTCAAGATCTTATGAGCAGTTGTTTTACCCATATAATGTCTAGTACAAACTCCCTCATGCATCTCTTTCAACAATAGATTAGCCTGATTCTCATCTACACATTTCAATAGTATGCAATCCAGATTCTTTCTATACAACCTAAATTTCACAATTACATACTTGATGGCCTATAAATTCAATGTCCTCTTTTGATTATCATTCATACTATCTAGACACCTCATGTTTCTCAAATAGTAAATAATATCCTGATACCAAATACAATCATCCATATCACATGTATAGTCAATTTCAGAATGATTTACCTAGTTTGCATCTAGATTGGATTGGGCCATCAGCTTTGCCAATCCCTATCCTCTAACCAACTTAGTGATCTGGATCTCAACATTGAACTCATGGATCCTATTGATCCATCTAGATCTTCTTCTAGACACCTCCTGCTGTGAGAAAATATCCTTCACAGCTGCATTTGGCACAAAAGCAATCACAACTACTCCCATCAAGTAACATCTAAAAGCTTTGATTGCCTTCATGAGTGTGTAAGCCTATTTTTCATTTGTATCATATTTCAATTTTGTAGCTTGCAAAGATTTACTGAAAAATGCAATATGCTGCTCAAAACCATCCTTATTCTTTTGTAACAAAATTGCAGCAATAGTGTGAAAGGATGCAAAAGAAAAGATATGCATTGGGACACTATAATTAGGTGCCTTTAGCACTGGTTCATCTTTGATAGCCTACTTGATATTCTTGAAAGCCTCATTAGGCTCACCCTCCCAATTGATTATAGATCCCTTCTTCAACACCTTGGAAATAGGTCTAGTAACCTCTACAAAGTTTGTCACAAACCTCCTCAGAAAATTGACCTGACCAAAGAAAGACTGAATCCCTTTAACATTCTTTGGCCACTGAATTTTATCAATTGTTGCTACCCTCTCTGGGTCAATTCTTACTCCTTGCTTCCCAACTAAGTGGCCAAGCAACTTACCCTCTGTGACACCAAAAGCACATTTCCTTGGGTTTAATGAAATGTCAAATTCCAAGGCCCTCAAAAATATTTTCTCTAAATGAGCACAATGGTCCTCTTCCTTCTTGGAATAGGTAGTTAGATTATCCTAATACACAACAAGGAAATCATTAATGAAATCTGAGAAGGCAACATTCATTGCCCTCTGAAAAGTAGCACCAGCATTTGTGAGACCAAAAGGCATTCTCACATAAACATTTGTTCCCCAAGGTGTTGTAAAGGATGTCTTGAATTGTTCTGATTCCTTAACAATGACCTGATTGTGGCCAGAGAAACCATCCATCATTGACATCAATTCTGATCCAGTTACTCTCTGCAACATAGCCTCCATATTGGGCAAACAATAATTATCTTTCAATGAGCTGATGTTCAAATTTCTAAAGTCCACACAAAGCCTAATGTCACCATTCTTTTTTCTTACAAGAACAAGATTTGACACCCAAGAAGAATGCCTTATGGGCTTGATAATGCCAGCATCTCTCAACTTCATTAATTCTTCCTACATCTTGGGTGCCAAAGTAGGATTAATAGGCCTTTTCTTTTGCCGGAAAGGTTTAGCATCTTCTCTTAATGGAATAACATGCTGAAATAAATCCTCTCTATAAACCTTTAGGTCATCATATGACCATGCAAAAACATGCCTGAATTTCCTCAATAATTCAATCAAAGGTCTCCTTACCTTTTGAGATATATCTCTACCAATGTACACTTTCTTAGGAGCCTCATGTGATCCAAGATTTATCTCCTCAAGATTAGCATGATCTTCTCCTTTGATATTATTTTGAACTCTATCTTGGTTGTCAAAAATAGTCTCCAAAACAACAAGCCCCTTGGGCACCTTGTTATTCCTAAGCTGAATGACCTCATTGCCTAAGACAACCTCCCTTCCTTCTATTGACTCAACCAAGGCTGAACAATCAAATTCCTGACCATGATACTAATCCTTGCAATCCATAAACTTCAAAATATCATTATCATCATAAAAAACTTTCCAATTCTCAATATTGTTTGGTATACTAGGCCTAGCCTGAATTTCAACTTTAGAAATACCAGAGAATGTAACATTATTAGGATTGATTGCAATATTGGCCAACAAGTCAGCCATCTTGTTCTTACTCCTATCCTTCCATTCAATATTAAAGGCATCAAAATGCTCAATCAAATCCCACACTGCATTCCTATATTGTTTCAACCTTCTATTCTTGGAAGCATACACTGACTTGACTTGGGACACCACCAACTTAGAATCACCAACAACACTTATGCATTTTATACCATGCTTTTGTGACAACCTCAGTCCTAACAACAAAGCCTCATATTCTGCTATATTGTTGGTACAAAAGAAATTCAATGTGAAAGAGAACTTGTAGGTGTTTTCATTAGGAGGAATAGGGAAAATACCTGCTCTTGCACCATCTTTGCAATTTGCACCATCAAAGTACATGACCCACAAATCACTGTTCACAAAGTCAGCACCTACCTCAATAGAAATAGGTGACAGAATATGCCCATTTTCAAATACAGGGATCTCTGCCCTAAAAGCATTTACACCAGTATCCACAAAACATGTAGTTTCATTATCTATGTTTCTCTCAATCATATGACATACTCTAGGCTCTCGTTCAATCTTGACAAACTGATCATCAATCTTGAAAGTTGCATAGGATGAATCACACTATAAACTTCCACCCATGGAAACACTCCATCTTGATGATAGCAACATCCCATAATGAGGGGGAATATCCACCACCAAAACACTCATTGTTAGCTCTTTCTCTGGATATGCTGCTAGCCTATATGGCATTGCATTGATAGTCCCAATGACTAGTACCTCCCTCTGATCCATTACACAACGTCTACCATGCATTGTATCAACTTTAAGGCCCAACTTCTCCATGATTTTGAAAGGCATGATAGTATTAGAGGCACCACTATCAATCATACAATTTCTTAACTTCATCCCATTCACAAGAATACTTAAGAAGAATGGGTCAATATTTTCAAGGCTGGCATTGACAGAACTGTCCAAATATATTGGAGGAATTTGAGACAGAATTCCCTGAGCAGCAACATCCTTCAAAGCTTTATCTTGAGATCCATCACATGAAGTATCATTTTTGTGAGTATTACCAACCCATGCAATAGCTTTATCTTTACATTCAGGGATCTTCAATAATTCTAACAATGGAACCTTAACTGTAATTTGTGACAATACAGATAACATGTCAATAGGGGTAGACGTAGGAATCTCGATCTGCACTGCCTTAACATCCTTTTGCTTGTCTAACATATTAGATGTATTGACCACTCTCATTTTCTCAACCTTAGCCATTGTGTTAACTGGCTTCTCAATCTCACAAGAGATCTTTTCAATTCCAACTCCCTTAGGCTCACAATGCTTACCTTTTACATTCTTTAATTTCACCATGTGATCAACCTTTGATTTGTTCTCATTAGGTTCTCTGGAGTTGGTACTCTTTATAAACATTCCTACAGCTTTCTCATTTGTATTCCTCACCACCATGCCTCTAGTTTGCACCTGGGCAATCATTTCTATAGTAATCCTCTCCATCTCTTCTCTAGAAGGTATTCTCAAATTTACTGGCTTAGGAGAAGAGTTCATGTTACATGTTCTCTGATCAATGCACTCACCATCAGAAAAAGCCTCTTGATGAAAAAGAGCCTAATTATGTCTCTTCACATTCACATCTGCCTCTTCATCAAAATTAGAATCATCTTCATATCCTAGACATGAAGAAGCCATGTTGCAACCAACATCATCTTGTTCCTCTTCTTGTTCTATCTCCTCATCGCTACAATCTTGATTTGCAGCCATAGATTGTGCAACCAGACAATGCTCTGCAGAATGAGGGGACTGGCATGCAACACACCATGGTACATTCTCCATGACATTTATTGAAGCTTTATGTAGAGGGTCAAGGACACCTCTATCATTATTTCCTCTTGCAGTGGGGACAATAGGCTTTCCATCCTTCCATTGGGTGTTGTAGGGGTAATTCTACAGTCTATTCTGCTTACTGAAATTGTTGTTGAACTGAGGCCTCTCATTGGTAGGAGCACTGATGTTCCTATTTGCAGGTGCCTTCAAATCCTTCAATGCATTAAGCACCTTATCCAACTTATCTTCTTCCTACCTCCTAGATCCAACACCCTTATCATTTTCTTTCTTGTATTTCCTATCCCCAAACAACTTTGGGTCATCTCTCTTTCCACCCAACTTTTCTAATATTTTCATGTTCTTCTCAATATTGACAGCAATCCTAAAAGCATCCCTAAGAGTTCTTGGTTCTTTAGCCCTCAATAAATATCCCATCTTCCCATCAAATGCATTGAAGTATGTAGTTAGGAAGACATTGTCATCCAACCGCATGACTTGGAACAACTTGTGCGTACCCTTCTAAAATCTCATGTTGAATTCAGCTGCAGACTCATTCTAATTTTTCCTTATGGTATTGAATTCATTCAACATGAAGCTAGCATTAGGCCTATCACCATACTTCTCTTTGAAACATTTCTCAAAAGAGTCCTAAGTATCAATACATCTATCAAGAAGCCTCTTAAACCAATCTCTAGCATCCTCCATTAGAGATTGAACAAACAATTTCATGACAACATCCTCATGCTCTACCTCATAATCATTAAGCATATCAACAAATAACCTAAGATTCTCCTCACAACTAATAGCATTATTACCAGCAAACTTAGGTACCTTATCTCTAATATCATTTGGAAAAGCATTTGGATAGCCAGGAATTCCATCAAAACTTATTTGCCTATAGCCCTCTAATTGTATAGGTCTTCTTTGAAAGCTCAAACTAGTGTTAACCCTAGGATCAAAATTAGCATCTACATTTATCTATGCATTTGACTGCTGCCTAGGATCTGCACCTATCCTAGCAGATGAAGAAGGAAAAGAAGTACTATCATTACTGAGTGGAAAAGCAGTAGTCATAGATGGCATACCTAGTTCAGTAGCAGATGGGCCAAGAGCATTAGCTGAAGAAGCCCGCAAAAATTGGATCTTCCTTTTCTTTTTTGCAATGGCAGTGTCAACCTCAGCTCTCTCTAGTTCTCTTGCAAGGTCCTCATCTTCTTTTCTCCTTCTCTCCATCTCAATGTCCTTATTTGAATCAGGTGGTGGGATCCCTGGTATTGTCACTGGTTTTCTTGCTTGGTCACCCACCATCTTCTGCTTTCCTTTCTCATTTATAATAACAACAGGTCTGGTAATCCTATGCCCATCCTTCTCTTTAGGCAAAGGGACATAGCTTAGCACTTGTCTAAGCACAAGGGCCCTCATTTTCAAATTCATGATTCTACAGTAAGTGTTCTTGCTCACTCCTCAAGGCATCAAGATCACCAAAAACATCATGCTGCAGCATTTTAGGAGTAGAAGCAAGAATTTTGTTTCTCTCCTTCATTTCATTTCTTTTTCTCAAGAGAGACTACCTCTCTATCAAAGCATTTACCTTTTCAGCCTCTCTCTCTTCTTGTAATTCTTTCATGTATGGCATCCTGCTCTACCAACTGCAACCTCAGTGCATCCAAATCATCAGGATCTACCATAATGTCATCAGAACCAAATGACACATCCATATCAGGAAGATTTTGATATGGGAAATGAACCTTCCTATGTCTCATGGGTTCTCCTCTGAATTGATCTTCATCAAGATCCAAGTCAACCTCTAAACCCACATCTCTATTTTCTTCATTTTAACCTACAGGCAAAGGACCCTTGTCATGAAGTGCAGCCTGAGGGGTATCATAAAACCTTTCTTTAGAGTGACCACCTTCTGATCTAGATACTCTATTTTGTGAACCATCCTCACTTGAGGATACATGTGGTCTTCTGGCTCTTGCATTTCTCTATTCTCTCATGGGAGCACTGGCAGGCTCACCATTCCTTCTAATCCAGCTCTTGTTTCCCTGCCTAGGTAATTGCTCCAGAATGACCTCTAGATTCTTTCAAACATATGACCTAGTATTTCTTCTCTTATCCATGCTTCTTTAATATGTTTCACTAGTTCAGACCTTTGAGTCGCCACCCACCTAGATGGGAAATCTTCAAAACACTCAGGAAAACAAGAACTAAAAATAACCTTTCTCTTTAGATTCTCCCCAGTAGAATCACTGACTCTTAAAAAATGCATATCTTTTAGTTGTCCCCAGTGGAGTTACCATTTTGTTGGTTGTGGATTATTCCCTTTGATCTTCAACTTGCAAATTTACACTTTGATGAACAATTCAAATACAACTCCTGACTCTATCACCACTCCAAAGTCCACAAGGAAGAGGGCCAACTGACAAGGATCAAAGATCCTTCTACTCTTTGAGCTTCAGTGCTTAGGTGGGTGTACCCTTGACTCACTTCTTCAAAGGAGTCTCAAAATGATGTATACAATGCTCAACACAAATCTATAAAATGTTTATCAAATGAATGTTTATGTTTGTGGTTGTTAACCATGCATACCTTAAGAGGAAAGACCAGTGCCTTATCCCAGGGCTTAGAATCACCTAACTGTATACCTCAACTGAATAAGTCAAATCAAACATAATGGAAACCAGAGTAAGTGCTTTTCCTATTACCCCTTTCCCTCAAGCATAAGGACATCAAATTCTATACCTGGCTATAAACTCACTGAATTCACCTAAAAGGCTTTAATCCTAACTTTGTTAGAAACTCAGAGATGAATTCAAAATACTCTTTGTTTACCATACATTAACACACTTTGTGATATTAACATATATGAGCTCAGAGACAAGCAAGAAGACATACACAAGATACAAGATTGGGATTCATTGATGTTTTCATTAACAAATCCAAAATCAACATACAATTAGAATGACACCAAGATGAGAAAAGTCACAAAACTAGACTTCTATTAGTATATTACAGTTAAGAACCTGGGACCAAAAACAATAAGATTTTCATAACCCCTACAAAGTCAAAAATTCTCTAACTTATACCACTAGCCTCGGAATTCTCAAAGAGAATGCAACAAGCTACGAACAGCTAGGGCTAAGGTCTCAACCACCCAACCTGCTAAAAATGGTCTAAAAGTTATTACAGGGGTAGGAAACACAAATAGCCTAGAGAAAACAAATTCAAACAGATCTGCAATCATGAGAAACTGTGAGCCAGGACAGAGAACTAGGAGATGCCATGAAAATATGTCAAATTGGCCACCTACAAATAGCTCCTCGAGCACAAAACCATACTCCACCACATACAAAACCTCCTTTGCATTTAACTGCATAGACCCTGGACCACATCACAACAACTAAACCAATCCAATCAGACTGCTAAAACATTTATGACCAGTCCTTCCTGCCGCAAAAAAATCACTGCAAGTTTGAATTTGAATTCCAACGGTCACTTCATGGCTTCACGGGCCTTATTTCTCTCAAACTATTTTCCCCAGTCACGCAACAATGCATCTGCAACACACCACCACAAGAAATGGGCCTCACAAAATATGCATGGTAGCATGATCGCATAGCCCAAAAATGGGCTATGCAAACATGCGACAACCCGCCCTTTAACCGCCAGCAACACCACCCCACACTACCAAGAAATTAACAGCGCACTGGTGATCAAACTATGATCAACATTAAGTCCCCATCGTAAATCCTCCTATCTTCTCGAGCTTTGCAATTCTCACCCATCTAGGTACCTCGGGTTCCATTCAGCGAATTGGCGATAAAAGTATTTCGCCAGTTCGTGGAAAACATCCTGCCTCCCCTAAAGAATTTAGTGACCTCGCGACCGCCATTCACCAAGTCACCAAATGAAATGGGGAACTACCAAACCATCTCGCGAATACATGACAAGACAACACTTTATCAGCACCGCCAACTCTTTTTGTCCAGACCGCCAAAACCAAGACCCCACCTGGGCTCACCTGATGCCACCTATCACAACACCACACACTGCAACTGCCAAGAAACCCTCACCTGGGCCCACGTTCAAACTCACCTTCCTGCCAGCACTAATCAACCAGAAACCGCCAAGCATCCACCTGCCAACAGGAGTCGTCACCGCAACTGCCATGGACATGTTGTGCCTTGTCGCATGATCACATAGCCCAGAAGTGGGCTATGCAAACATGTGATAGCCTGCTACATTAACCGCCACCGGTTAACACCACCACGGGAAAACTGCCACCGCCACCACACAACTCCGCAACCACGAACAAGGACACGTGGCAAGCGGTCACATGATCGCATAGCCAAAAGATGGGTTATGTGATCATGTGATAGCCAATTACAGGTTGCCACATGTCAACCCTCGGGACCACACCAAAGAAGCCAAACCCATCTGAAGGATTGGATGGTTGTCACAAAAGGGCATAGCCCTGACAAAACCTTTGCGCTTTAATGACAACCGTTGATCTTCTGACATGTCAGGACCCGCTGTGCCTTCGGAAAAATAGGTCTCACCACCATCGCACTTGCGCACTTAGCAAAGAAGACCACTAGGAAACTACACAAGACACGGGACCCACACGGCCATGTGGCAAGTGGTCACATGATCGCATGTTAGAAAAGTCTAACATGCGGCCATGCGACAGCCAATAGGGAAGAAGCCTTTGAAAATTCGGGCCCACCAAATGGAAGGAACATTGGAACAGATAAGATCAACGGCAGGCGCATGATCGCATGGGTAAGGAATATTCCATGCAATCACACGCCGATCGTTGATCTCCTCCCTCTAGCCCCACACGGTCGCACTTTTGTGGTTAAGACAAAGAACAAGGAGAGCTGGTAGAAAAGAAGACAGGCAAGGTCGAAAACACACAGTGTTTTCTCTGAAAGATCGAAAACCCACAAAGTTTTCAACATGACACGAAGGCAAACAAAGAAGCTAAAAACAACACGGGCTTTTATGTACGCCAAAAAGGTCAAAAACAATGTGGATTTTTGAAAACACAATATGTTTTCGACAATGTGGCAGAAATTAAAATGCTTCCTGCGGACCCTAGGATTCAAAAATCTTTCTGGGTTTTGCGGATGAGGAGATGCAGTTTGAACTAGGGCCAGGTGACAACATAAACTACCAAGGGCAGGACACACATACCATGAAACACTAAGGATTTTCATTGCAAGTCAAGACTGAGATTGCAGGCATGACATGACAACAAAACAAAAACATTGCAGGGAATAGGCCAATTACAAAGGATTTTGCAATGACAGAAAATTGACCTAACAGGCCCAATTGTCTAAAAATCCCTTTAACTACCTTTGGCATTTTAAAAATTATTGTAGCTACAAGATGAAGCATCAAATTGCACTCTTTCATGATCTTTCTATACCTCTTGTAGCAAGATTCTCTTTAATTCATCTTTTAGGCAACATAAAGAACTACTCATGAAAAACCTCATCATTAGCATCTTCAATGCACAAAAACCTTCAAATTAAAAGAAAACAACTCCAAAGAATGCATTTATCATTTCTATGCTAATGAATTTAAATCATACTTATCAAGTCCTAAAATGATTGCAACTACTTTGCCAGTTCAAGTACTGCTATATTGGAAATCACTATTGTGACATCTTTTCAAACTAGCTCCCTTGGTTATAACAATATCATAACATCATGCAAAGGAATTGTAGAAATGTACAATAATTATCTAACCTACAATACAATCATAATTCAAGTAGAGAAATTGAATACCAAAATTTCATTATAGAAGAGAATTTATAAATTAATATCACCATAACCATGTGCTTTATCTAACACTCTTAGGTTCAACAAATTACAAATAGACTAAACCAGTATACTAAGTTTACATCCAATAATAACAAACATAAAAAATACCACACAACTTAAATTTGTGGAAGAAATGATGGAATATCCTACATTCCCCCATCCCCCACCTCCCTTATTACATAATTTTTGTATATTACTAATAGGAGAACCCTAAAATGTATTAGACTTCACATGTGCAAGAGGCTTGGTAAAGATATCCGCGCATTGATTCTACATGGAGTAGAATTGAAGTTGGATATTTTGTTTAACATGTTCTTGAATGAAGTGACACTAAACTTCATTACACTTGGTCTATTCATAAAATAATGAATTACAAAAAATCTTGATAACACTCTGATTATCACAGTGGAGAATGGTTGGCTGGTTTTGAGGTACCCCGAATCCTTCTAATATGTGATGTAGATGTATTGCATCACAAATTGCTACACTTGTTGCATGATATTCTTCTTATTTTGAACATTGAGAAGTTGTGGGTTGATTCTTACTTCCCCAAGAAATCCTAATCCAAGGATGAAAACATTACCAAAAGTGGATTTTCTATCATCAATTGAACATGCATAATTATGTATCCTATCAAAAAGAATTGATCATTCCTTTTATATTTCAAACCATGATTCATTGTACCTTAGATATATTTTAGTACCTATTTTACTACTGTTGAATGACATAGTTTTGGATCTTGCATGAATATTTATAGATAATTAGCAACAAAACTAATATCTTGTCACGTGTAAAACAAGTAAATCAAAGCTCTAATTATCTATCAATAGAGAGTTGTATTCACCTAAGGAGATGTATCAGTGGTAGATAATGTTTGCATAATGGTCAGTGCTCCCCTCGAGATTCGTGACATGGCTTAACCGCCTCCTGTGTCTTTTATAAGTCTAGTGGTTGTATCGGGCATTAATAGGTCGATCTTTTGGTGCAACGACAACCACTACTTGTAACAAGTGGTATCAGAGCTTGGTCATAGGTTTGACTCACCTCTGGTGACACTCAGGAGGAGATTGTCAACATAATGGTCAGTGTTCCCCTTGGGATTTGTGACATGTCTTAACCACCTCCTATGTCTTCTATAAGTCTAGTGGTTGTATCAGGCATTAACAGGTCGATCTTTTGGTGCAACAGCAACCACTACTTGTAATAGATAATTGGAGACCCATTTTCGTAGGAGTACACGTATGCTTAGGACACATCATTCTAAACTTTGTAAGTAATGTCTTGGCATATTTTCTTTGTGATAAAAATATGTTGTTCTTTGTTTACTATACCTATGATCCTGTAAGATAATGCAATAGCCTATGATCTGTAATTTCAAATTCCTTCTTAAAATTATTTAAATGGTTGTTTCAACCATTTCTTATAAACTTCCTAGAATAACCAAGTCATGCAAATATATATTAATGATTATGATATCACCCCCATGATCCTTGAGGTAGAGATTTGGATCATATAGATGCCTAGTGAAACCATGTTGTAGGAGATGTTTATCAATTTTAATATACCAAGCTCGAGGAGCCTGTTTGAGACCATATAGGGACTTGACAAGTTTTCATACCTTTTATACTTTTTCAGCTGAAACATATCCCTCTAGTTGGGTCATATAGACCTCTTCCTTAAGGTCTCAATTTAGAAATGTACTCTTTACATTTATTTTTTATAATTTCCAACCGAATTGGGAAGCTAAAGAAAATATCATTCTAATGGTCTTAATCTTAGAGGTGGGAGAAAATGTTTCCTAATAGTCAATCCCTTCTTCTTGGGCAAAACCCTTGGCTACAAGTTTGGCTTTATGATTATCCATGCTACAATTTCCTTTATCCTAAGTTTTAAATATCCACTTACAACAAATATATTTATCACTAGGTGGTAGATCAACAAGCTCCCAAGTATTTTTTTCCATCATAGATTGATATTCTTCATGCATAGCCTCTTTCCATGGCTTTGACTATAGTTATTCCTAAATAGAATATGACTCAATATTATAAAAAAAAAAAAACTCATCAATGAAATATTTATATTATTGTGAGCCAAAATACAAGTCCTTAGACTTAAAGTGGATTTTGCATCTCATATGGTACTATTATATGACTTCGCTAATTATTTTGTGACATTGGTGCATGTCAATTGACCACCAACATTCTCACCATTTTCCCCATCCATGTTGAAAATAGGAGCATTATCTATACTAGATAATAATGTGGGAGGTGAACTTGGCTCATGCTTCTCATAAAAAATTACATCTCTAATAATGTAGGTTTTCTTTGTGTTGGGATCTAAAAGGATATATGCCTTAGATTCATTACTATATCCAAGATAAATACATTACCATGATTTTTCATCTAGCTTCTACATTTTTTGCTTAGGAATATGCATATAGTAAGTGCATCCAAACACACAAAGATGAGAGATACAAGGATTTACCCATGTCCATGCTTCTTCAAGAGTGATGCCATCAAGGACTTTAGTTGGTGCACAATTTAAGAGATAAACTACAGTGTGTGCAACTTGAACCCAAAATTCAAGTCCCAATTGTGAATCTTTCAACATACTTCACACCATCTCAGTGATGATACAATTTTTCCATTCAACAACTCTATTTTGTTGAGGTGTATATGTTGTAATCAACTGATGTCAGATTCTATTTTCCTTCAGGTACACAAAGACTTTTGTGTCGGTGTATAATACCCCCCTCAATCTGAGTGAAGGGCATAAATGCACTAATTGGTGTCTTTCTCCACAAGAGAATGAAACTCTTTAAAGTAGGAAAGGGCATCATCTTTATGCTACAAATAATATAACCATATTTTTCGAGTTTGATGATCAACAAATAGATGAAAATACTTGTATCCTTTATTGCTAGGCATCATAGGGCCACACATATTGATATACACTAGCTATAAAGATTTTTTGGCATGATACTCACTGGAATAAAAGGGTTCTTTGTGTTGTTTTCCAACAAGAGAGCTAGAACACACAATACTTGACTTCTCAAGTGACCAAAATCCCTTTGACCATGTATTTTTTACTGAGTTTTAGTAGGCAACCATTGCTCAAATGACCAAATCTACAATGTGAAAGCATATAAAGATCATTTTCCTTAGTCACTAAGGCCTAATGATTAGAAACTAAATCAAGGCTAAATAATCTACCAATCTCAGTAGCACTAGCAATAATTTTTGTATTTTGTTACTTATCTTTTATAATAAAAACCTTTTTATCCTTAGTTGTATCAAATTAATTCTAAGGTTATGATCAAGAAAGTGATTAGTAGAAATAATATTTTTGGTAAGTCTTGACACAGACAAGACACTAGTAAACTTGCAACTATGTGTGTCAAACTTCAAAGAGACCTCACCAATACCCGTGATATCATAACTGGTATCATCTCCAAGAGTAAGTGTACCATGATGAGGTTTCAATGTGCGAAACCACTTATTTTGTCCATTCATGTGCTTGGTAGCGCCCGAGTCCACACAACATATAGAGGTAGGTTTTGAACCATCTTCTAAAGTGTGGGCTAAAAGCATGCATTCCTCATCTGAAGAATCTTCTGCTTTAGCAACATTGCTTTATTGTTTCTTCTTCTCCTTCTACTACAAATGTGGTGTGTCACTTTTAAATGATTTCTTTGGAGATGGTTTGTTGGATGCTCCTTTATTGAAGGATTTATACAAACAATTTTTCACATCACGTTGAACTTTGTCATAGATGGGACACTTCTTTTGCAGTCTCGATGAATTACTAGATTTGGGATGTCCAATGAGTTGTTGCATAGGATTTTTCCCTTTATGACGTGTAGCCATGGAAAGATCCTCCCGATCATTTTCCTATCTTAGAGACTCTTTTTTCTCAAGAATATTTACAAGCTTCTCAAACATGGGCGTAGCCTCTGTTACATTCAAAGTTGTCACAAATATCTTGTATATAGAGCGTAGTCCCTGTAGAACAATAGGCACTAAGAATGCATCATCAATTGTTTCTCCAAATGCTTGTAGGGAAGCCATCAACTCGCCAATTCTTTTGAAAAATTATTCTTATTGTTCTCCATTCTCATCTTCAAGTTGAGTAGCCGACTTTGAAAATCCAGGATTTAATTGTGATTCTTTGCCTCATATAGGTCATCTTGAGCTTTTCTTATGGATCTTTGGTTGTGGAAGAGTTGCGGATTAAGGGCTGAACTTCATCAGACACACTGAACGAAATGATCAATTTAGCCTTTCTGTCGGTCTGATCAAATTGTGTTTGTTTATCAACATCTGTTTGGTGACATGTTTTGGTACCACTAACCACATCTTAAACTTCCTCAAACTTGAGTTGAGTTTGAGTTTTGTCTTCCAAGAAGAATAGTTATTCCCTCACAATAGCTAAGAATCTGGAAGCTAAAATTTTGGATAACTTCCTTCCATTAAAGCTGAGAAAGAAAAATTTGCAAATGCTAATTTGTTTTAAAGCGTAGGCTTTTATTTCAATTTTTCAGATTTGATAATATGCGTGGCTACTTCCCATTTTAGCTATTATCTTAATAAGTGCATGTTTTCATCTAATGCAGACTTTACATTGTAGCCTAATACTACAAAAGAAAATAGCACTCAACTTGAACACAATTTTGCACATGAAGAGGAAAATAACCGAGTACAAATTGATCACATACCAAAAACCAATTTGTTTCCATCGGATGAGAAATATAATCTATTTTTGCGTATGACACGAGCCTCAATAATGACTTATGCCACCTTCAAATCACTCGTAGGTGCCTATCTCTGATAAGTCACCAATAACAGCCGCAGTTTCAGGTTAGTCAGGAACGGGCCCGCCAATCTTACAACTTCACACTTAGACTCAATGGTGTAGATAAACAAGTGAAAATCCTTGTTGACCCACCAGTTTTCCAACATGTTACATCTCTTTCTCCTCGTGGATGTACATTTTGACATCCCAAGCACTCAACAACGCGAGGAAACACTTGAAAGATCCGATTGTGTTAGCATGTGATACCTACTTCTATCCATTCATTTCTTAATCACCCAACTTATCGTCTCAGTGGAATGCAAAGGAGTTCTCAACATGCCACCATGTACTACATCATCCCATGTACGTATGCATTAGACGGCTTAACCATGAGCCCATGTAATCACTCTATGATGCACCGAGGGACGAAAGAATTTCCACCATGCCACCGCATACATTCATTTCTTAAGTATCTACATACATGGACACACATTTCACTTGAATCATCACCCACATCATCGATCGGTGACACACCAAGGAGAAGTGAACTCCCACCTAGCCACCATATATCACATCACAGGGAACTCTTACACACAAAGATATGACTCGGTAATGCATTGAGACTGAAGGAAGCCCCCAATGCACCACCGCATGCCATTAGGGACTGAGGCAACTGCCAACAATATGGGGAGATAGGAGAAGCATTACATCATGCCACCACGGAGGATCCACAAACTATTAACCAAAGAATTACACATGGGCATTTGGAAAATGATTAAGTTGTTGTGCGAGGGGGACAGTTGGGTACAAAGACTTAGGAAATACATGGCCACAAAAAATTACAACTAAAGTAATCGACCATAGAAGGGATAACCGGTAGAGGATGTAAACTTTATAAAGTCGGCCAGTCAACCCATGAATTTTAATCTTTGAGATAAAATAATTAAACAACTTCAACCAATATTTGAATATTTGAAAGCAGAAAGGCATATTACCTACAAAAATCTAGCCCCAAATAATTTGTAAAAGAATGGTCTAATAGTGGCTCTAGTTGGGGACGGCTAGTTGCAGACTAGCACGAGGCATCATAAGACCCTAGAATGAAGAACTAAGAATGTATCATCAATTGTTTCTCCAAATACTTGTAGGGAAGCCCTCAACTCGCCAATTCTTTTGAAAAATTATTCTAATTGTTCTCCATCCCCATCTTCAAGTTGAGTAGCCCACTTTGAAAATTCAGGATTTGATTGTGATTCTTTGCCACATATAGGTCATCTTGAGCTTTTCTCATGCATCTTTGGTTGTGGATGAGTTGCGATTAAGGGTTGAACTTCATCAGACACACTGAACAAAATGATCAATTTAGCCTTTCTGTCGGTCTGATCAAATTGTGTTTGTTTATCAGCATCTGTTTGGTGATGTGTTTTAGTACCATTACCACATCTTAAACTTCCTCAAACTCGAATTGAGTTTGAGTTTTGTCTTCCTAGAAGAATAGTTGTTCCCTCTCGATAGCTAAGAATCTCGAAGCTCAAATTGTGGATAACTTCCTTCCATTAAAGTTGGGAAAGAAAAAATAACAAATGCTAATTTATTTTAAAGCACAGGCTTACAGTTCTTTTTTAAATTTTTATTTCAATTTTTCAGGTTTGATAATATGCGTGTCTACTTCCCATTTGAGCTATTATTTTAATAAGTGCATGTTTTCATATCCTCCAGACTTTACATTGTAGCCTAATACTACAAAAGAAAATAGCATTCAACTTGAACACAATTTTGCACATGAAGAGGAAAATAACCGAGTACAAATTAACCACATACCAAACACCAATTTGTTTCCATCGGATGAGAATGACCATCGATTTTTGCGTATGACACGAGCCTCAATAATGACTTATGCCACCTTCAAATCACTCGTAGGTGCCTATCTCTGATAAGTCACCAACAACAGCCGCAGGTTCAGGTTAGTCAGGAAAGCCAATCGAGAATCCGCCACTCGTAGGTGCTTGAAAACTGCATGCCAATACCAAAGCACGGCCTCTGACAAACAAAAATGGCAACTAACGGGCCTTTGACCACCCATGAATGTACCCATGAATCTAAGAATATTATAGTGATTCGATAATATTCTAGACTATCCATGAATCTAAGAATACGACCTTTGACCACCTTTAATATCTCTATTGCAGGCTGCTGTGTGATAGGGCATAATCATCAAGTCAGAGTATGAATCGCCAGGATATAAATGTGTTGATCACAACTGACAAGCCGCCACTTTGCATAGACTGAGAGATTAGGAGGTTAAAATTATGTAGTGTAACATTTGATCTCTCGCATGTTGTGGTCAAGAACTCTTCACTTGGCCACAAATTGTAAATACGAAGTCGAGAGCTTGCTACCGATGAAATGACCAAACTTTCTTTGCACAAAAGAGTGAAGAAACCATGACCTTAAAGAATAGACCAAAATATACACCAATCATGATCTGAGAACACCTTTAAAATTCTTCAATCAGGCTTGTGACTCGAGACCTTACCAATGTTTCCTCAGACTCGACAGCGGCCAACACTTCAGGATTCAGTGATAAAGGTTGCTCTCATGCGGACAAAGAAGCTGAACGAATCAAATCAACCCGGGCCAAAGATGATTGCCAGGTGCCGTTGTCTATGAAAATGCCACCACTAGTCATGAAATGAAAAACATTTCGTTTTATGGATCGAATGAGTCAATATCGATTCTATGTGCTTTAAACAATAACCTTGGTGCTAGGGTCTCTAGAGCAGTAGGGAGACCACTTTTAAGAGCATGGATTTGTTTCAATTACATGCTTGGTAAGTCATGAGAAGATTCTTCAAGACTCCAAGCACACCGAAAGAACACGGACTTGAACAGAAATAACTCACAAACAATGTAGAGACCTGGTCTGTATCATCTAACATAAATACGCAGACAGAAACCATAGGCACATAAATATTTTAGCTCTGATACCACATCAGAATTTGTAGAGCAATCGAATACCAAAATTGCATTATGGAAGATAATTTATACATGAATATGACCGTAATCGTTTTCTTTATCTGACACTCATGGGTTCAAAAAATTACAAACACACTAAACCAGTATACTAAGTTTACGTACGAATAATAACAAACACAAACACTACACAACTTATCTACGTGGAAGCAATGATGGAATATCCAACAACTACAACTTAGGAGTTCGCAACATTCCTTCAATTGTTACTTCTAGCTTCAAATCTTACCTTCCATCATACTGCTTTCAAATGTGTAGTCAAAGAGCCTTGACCTACACAACTGGACATTCCCTGCTTACATGGCGACGCATGTCAACATACTACTTGCTTCAACCTTTTCAAATAGAATAACCATTTCCAATACCGGCTCAACTATTGACCAAACCAAGGTCATCTCATCGAGCTCAAGATAGCCAGTCCACATGTCATCACATTATCGTAATGCTAACAACCCTTTTGAAATTGGCCCTGCATTAGAATGAAATGAATGCCCTAATGAGCAACCGCGAAATGAAGAGGAATCCCATGTCACACACCACATTGTAGTCGGCAACGTGTAGAAATATCTAAAAACCCTCAATGTGAAGCCGAGTGAAATAATTGTCACAAGAACGGGCACGCCAATCTTACCACTTCACACTTAGACTCAATGGTGTAGACAAACAACTGAAAATCCTTGTTGAGCCACCAGTTTTCCAACATGTTACATCTCTTTCTCCTCGTGGATGTACATTTCGACATCCCAAGCACTCATCGACGCGAGGAAACACTTGAAAGAGCCGATTGTGCTAGCATGTGAGACCTACTTCTATCCATTTATTCCTTAATCACCCAACTTATCGTCGCAGTGGAATGCAAAGAAGTTCTCAACATGCCACCATGTAACACATCATCTAATGTACGTATGCATTAGACGGCTCAACCATGAGCTCTTGTAATCACTCTATGATGCACCGAGGGACGAAAGAATTTCCACCATGCCACCGCATACATTCATCTCTTAAGTATCCACATACATGGACACACATTTCCCTTGAATCCACACCCACATCATCGATCGGTGACACACCAAGGAGAAGTGAACTCCTACCTAGCCACCATATATCACATCACAAAGAACTCTTACACAGAAAGATATCTCTCGGTAATGCATTGAGACTGAAGGAAGCCCCCAATGCACCACCGCATGCCATTAGGGACTGAGGCAACTACGAACAATATGGGGAGATAGGAGAAGCATTACATCATGCCACCACGGTGGATCCACAACCTTTTAACCAAAGAATTACACATGAGCATTTGTAAAATGGTTAAGTTGTTGTGCGAGGGGGACAGTTGGGTAGAAAGACTTAGGAAATACATGGCCACAAAAAATAACAACTAAAGTAATCGACCATAGAAGGGGTAACCGGTAGAGGATGTAAACTTTATAAAGTCGGCCCAGTCAACCCATGGATTTTAATCTTTGAGATAAAATAATTAAACGACTTCAACCAAGTAAAAAAGTCAACAAGAGAAGATAAGTTTGCTCCAATATTTGTATATTTGAAAGCACATAGGCACATTACCTACAAAAACTTAGCCCCAAATAATTTGTAAAAAAATGGTCTAAAAGTGGCTCTAGTTTGGGACGGCCAGTTGCAGACAAGCATGCGGGATCATAAGACCCTAGAATGAAGAACACAATTTATATCCATTGGGATCGATACTTTTATATGAATTAGGATAATTATTCAATTGGTTGCCCTAGACCATAAAAAATGTAGAACTAATATTTACCCCTATAAAAAGATTGATTCTCATCGCACAATAACTTTATCCATATGAAAATGCTTTTGAGAACAATCTGATCTTGCATATCATAGCTTACATCACCCATCCATCTATCAAAATCAACACTGTCCACAAGCTCATCATTCATGGATATAACATATCATTCTCAAACTAGAACACATCATATTTAGGAGGATGAATTCCATGTTAAACAAAAAATATAAGGCCCATTTGGTTGTGGGAATTACGAAATGCTGGATTTGATCAAATGCTGGAAATGGTCAAATAATGGATTTGATAATCTGGGTTTTCATTTCCAGATTATGTTTGGACTGTTTGGTTGACCCAAAATATGAGCGAGAAGATGTATTTCCTTTGTTTGGCTCCACCTTTTGAAACTGGAATTGGAATTTGAGTAAGATTTTTTTTTTAAAAAAATTTCAATTTTTTTAAATTTAATTTGATATAGAAAATTGAAGTTAAGTTTAAAGGAATTTAATTCACATCAAATAGCAAGGTAAGGTCATCGGTAGAAAAGTGAAGTTTAAATGAATTTTCACTTTATTCATGTACGTCAACAAACCTAACCTGAATGCGCTTCGTGTCATTGCAACCTACGTGAATGAAAATCATAAAATTGACTCGTAGATCGATTTAGGTAGCCAAAGATGGAGGCAAGCAACCAAGTGACAATCACTGATCGCAACAAAAATTCGAAAAAAAGAAATTGACAAAAAATTTAGGAAATAAATTTGAGAAAAAATTCAAAAAAAAAAATTGACAAAAAAGTTAGGAAATAAATTTGAGAAAAAATTCAAAAAAATAAAAATTCAATTTTTTAAAAAATGATTGGAAAAAAATTTGACAAAAATTTTGAATTTTTTTTCAAATAAATAAGAAAGTTACAAACCTAAATAACTGCTCGTTGCTTGAAGCGAAATTGTGGTATGAAAATGGCGTCTGTAGGAATCAAGAATTTGCAGGATGTACATGCAGCACATGGGTTTGTACACGTGATGCAGGGGTTTGTAGCAGGTGCCAGTGATCTGTCGGCTAGAGGAGGTGGATAGTAGGGTGGCATGGTTTCTAATGTGCCTCCATATACTTTTTCAAAGAAGGTTCTGGACAAGGTTAGGGCTCCCCAGCTCTAGTCTAAGTGGGCTGATGTCCCGTTCGATGCAGCAAACTTAGCCTACCTCAAATCTTCAGAGCATGTCCCATAGTGGGTCTTTCAGAATGGGAAATGGAGGGATCATGCGCCTTTCATTGCTCCACGTTCTTCTTCTTACCGACACCATCAACGCAACTATGGTTCTTCTAGGTTTTTTCAGAAGGCTCCTGTGTTCGAAGGCATTCTTGGGTGTCATCCCTCGTTTGTTGAAGATGCTTTAAGAGGATCTTTGCATGGGCAATCCTTTCCTTGTCCTCCCTTCCATTGGTGCCATCGTGCTCAAACCCGCTGTAGAAGACCTTTTTCCCCCTAGCCTGTCTTCGACATTTGTAAGGATTCTAGGACTCCCTCGCATTCTAGTTCAAACCCTATTTCTTTTGGATCGCCTCCAGTCGCTTCCTTTTCTCCTGGCTATCCTCCCTTTCTTTCTTCACTCAACTGTATCCCACTTGCTCAGCCAGCTTTTCTCTCTTTCCCAAATAGAATTACCATCTCCCATCGAGGTCCCTTAGATCCAAATCCTCATACCCATGAGCATATTTTGAATCCCCCATTCCACCAGTAGTGGGAGAAGCTCCCTTAGAAGGAGGTTTGTCAGCAATCGCCAGTGGAGCTGAGGGTAATCTTTCCTTTTGACATGATCTGCCCTTCTGTTGAACACTTAAGTTCTTCGGCGCTTATTGTTAAGTTACAAGCTCATGTTGATTTTGAGGATTTAATTTCTTGGGTGAGTGCTTTTTGGGAGGGCCTTTCGGAACTAGTTTTGTATGAGAAAGATTCTTTATTTTTTGTTGTGATTTTTTATTCTCCTGAGTGTAAATTGAGTTTGCACAAATTTAAGGGGTGGTTTTGCAAAGGCTATGGGGTCTTCACTATGCCCTAGATCCCCCATTTTGATGTTAATCTGGCTCAACCTATGTTTATGTCTCATTTGGTTTCCTTTTCGCAGCTCCCGCTAGAATACAGAGACCTAGCTAAGGTGGAAATTCTAGCTAACACTCTAGGCATCTTTGTCAAGCATGATCTTGTCCCCTTTCTCTAGCCTCACCTCCCCATCAGAGTATGCCTTTTATTGAAGCAGTCTAGTAATCAGCCGACTAAGCTTTCAAGATGTTCTAAATTTGGGGCTTGGAGTCAATCTATTTAATATCAGGACCCAGCCTCTATTGACCTCATCTCTAACTCTTTGGGCCATTTCTCATACCAGTGCCAGAATCATGACATGCCCTCTTTCAATATTTTCCAGAACTTTTCCACCAACCCAAAGTTTTGTTCCAAAACCCCTTTGTTGGCTCCTTCATCCTTGGTGTAGGTTTCACCTTCAGCTTCTCCTTCTTCACTTGATCTTTCCAGGCCTTCTAGCTTGGAGGACATCATCTTTATCCTTTTCAGTTCTGCACTTTCCATGTTTTTCACCTACATCAAATTTTTTCGCTAATTACAAGCCGTAGCAATGGTTAATACTCTGGCTCTGCTCCAACTCGAAGCTGCTGAAGCCAATAATTTGATAGTTTCAGCTTATTCTCCTTGCTCTTTATTCCTTGCTCCCCAGTCATTTTCTTTGTGTACTAACCTTCCTTGTTCTCACCCAATCCGTAAGGTTGTTCTTCACTCTCTTTTTGCATCATGGATTGATCATCCCTTGCTCTCTCGGTGCCATTTTGTTGATGAGAATTATGCTAACAAGGTTGTGCAAAATTTAATATTCAACAACCAACCTTTTTCTCCTGTCACAGCTACCTGTACTCCTCTATTCACGGATCTTGAACTTCAGCTCATGTCTAATAACATCCTCATCTCAGTTGCATTAGAACTCATTGTTTCAATCGCGATTGAAGCAAAATTCCAAGATTTCAGCCCAGATTGTATGAGTTCCCACCTGGACTTTGACAAGGGTTTTGATTATTCCCAGGTATTATCTGTTTCTCAGTCACCGAGTTCCCAATTATCTCCATCTCAATCAGCTATTGTCGAGACTCCTAGGAAGAGGGGTAGGAAACCTCTATCTTCTAAAACCAAATATGAAATTGCAGTAGGCATTCAATCCACTATGCTGGAGTCTTTCTCCCCCATCATTAGAACTAGGAGAGCATGTCTCTCTCTAAGCTCTTAATGAAGATATTATCCTGGAACATCAGGGGCATAAATGCTCCTCACAAAAGAAGTTGAGTTAAAAAATATATTGAATCCTCACAATCTGATATCATCATCCTCCAAGAGGCCAAGTTAGCCCAAGCCTTGTATGACAAACTCATCTCCAAATGGTCCTTGTGGGAATCCTCCCGTGTTCCTTCTTCAGGGGCCTCCAAAGGTCTTCTCGCTCTTTGGTAGAAAAAGGGTATGTAGGGTACACTGTTGTTTGCTAACCCAAATTGGCAACTTCTCAAATTTTCTAGTTCTGAGGCAACCTTCCTTTTGTTTAATATTTATGGTTCTTCCTCCCCCCATGAAAAACTTCTCTTGTGGGAATCCCTTGCTAATCAGCTCAGTGAATTCCATGATTTTCCCACTATCTTAGGAGGTGACTTTAATGCTATCTTAGACTTAAAAGAAAATTCAGGAGGGAATCCTACAACACAGAGGGTTATTGACGAGTTTTCCTTATTCATTGAAAACCATGCTTTATGTGATATTCCCCCTTCTAATGGAATATTCACGTGGACTAACTATAGAGTAGGATTCCCCATTTCATCCAGACTGATAAATTCCTTGTCTCCTATGATTTCAAGTGTTAAATCTAACTATCTCCTTAGAAATTCTAGCCTCCTCGGAATCCGATCACTTCCCCATCTCGCTTAATGTTGTTGCTTTAGGAAATTAGTCTAAATGCTCAACCTTCAAATTAGAAAGCATGTGGCTCACACACCCCCATTTCTTGTCTTTGCTTAAGCAATGGTGGGTGAGCACCCTATTCTGTAAAGGTATCGGGATGTTCCAATTCTCTAAAAAGCTCAAATATGTTAAATAAAAAATTGTTATTTAGAAAAAGGAAGTATTTAAAAACTTTTTTCATGAGAAATATAGCATTGAAAATGAATTGGCTCAGATAGCTAACCAAATAATTAAATTAGACCTTAATTCTCTTCTAGCCGCCAAGTAGGTATTCCTCCAAAAATATTGGGAACTTCTCTGTTCTCGGGAGGAAATTTATTGGAGACAAAAATCCAGAGAGTTATGGATGAAGGAGGGAGATAGGAATACTAAATTCTTCCATGCCTCATCCAAAATCAGGAAAGCCTCGTCTACTATCCTCTCTATCAAGGATGCTATTTTTGGGGAGATCCTTAACACGCCCTAGAAAATTAGTAAGGAAGGGGTATGCTTTTTTTTTAAATTGCTACCCCCAGTCAGTCCTCAACCTATCAACCAGGAGGCTATTGATGGTTTGTTGCATTCCATCCCCTCCCTCATATCAGATAGGGACAATGATCAATTAATGAGACCTTTTTCTTTGGAGGGAATCCACTCTATCATTGTCTGTATGCCACCAGACAAGGCACCTGGCCCAGATGGCTTTACTATGTTATTCTATCAACAATGTTGGGATGTGATTAACTTGGATCTTTAGTTTACCATTGAAGAGTCTTGTAATCAGGGATATATCCTAAAGAATTTCAATACCACTAATTTAGCCCTGATTCACAAGACCAAAAATCCGAATACATTTTCTGACTTCAGACCTATCTCCCTCTGTAACTCTATATACAAAATTTTGACCAAAGCAATATATCTCAGATTAAAACCTATCATTCCATCAATTATTTCCCCTCAACAAGGAGGATTTTTTCCTAGTAGGGAGACTTTAGGTGGTGCACTTGTTGCCCTCAAAGTTCTCCACACTATTGAATCAACTCAAATCCCTTCCTTTGTTCTTAAGCTTGATATGATGAAAGTAAATGACAAAGTTAATTGGCCCTTCCTTCTCAAAGTCCTAAAATTTGGATTCTCTTAGGCATGGTGCAATTGGATTAAGCACTATCTCTTAGGAGCATCTTTTTTAGTACTCGTCAATGGTGATCCCTCAAGTTTTTTCCGTGCCTCCCAAGGAGTTCGGTAGGGTGACCCTTTATCCCCCTTCTTATTTATTATTATGGGGGAGGGATTTAGTAGGTTTATAAAAGCTTAAAAAGAGTTGCAAATTTGGAAAGATATATCAATTCCTAATTCTACCTTATCTATCTCACATAAATTTTTTACAGATGACACTCTTTAGTTTAGGGAATCAAACATTTAAGAGGCTAAATGTATTAAACAGGTTCGAGACATTTACACATCAGGATCAGGCCAAGTGATTAGTCCCCTTAAATCGAAGCTCTATATGTTTTTTACTTCACAACTTCTTCAAAAGAGAATATCCAGCTTTTTTGGCTTCCCCCTCGATAGTCTGCCATCTACTTACCTAGGCATGTCTTTCTTCTTTGTTCAGGTCAAGTTTTCCTATTGGGACTCAGTGATCTCCAGGCTGAAGAATAGAATTGTTGTTTGGAAGGCAAAATGGCTGTCCCTTTCAGGCAAGATCTTGCTCATCAAAATTGTATTAACAACCATCCTGAACTATTATATTTATGTCCTTCAAGCTCCAAAGTCAGTTGTTGTCTGTATTGAAAAAATCATTCGATCCTTCCTTTAGACTTCTAACATGACCAATGAGAAGAAATTCCCTCTAGTCTCTTTGGGGAAACTCTCAGCTAGTAAAGAATCTAGTAGGGCAGGCCTCCATGACATTTCTCTAATAAATAAAGCTTTTGGTGGGAAGTTAGTTTGGAACATGTATGCTAAACCACAAGCGTTATGGTGTCAGATTATGCATGCCAAATACTTAGATTCCCCCAACCTAAATAGAATTCTTACTATTTCTGATCGTCCCTCTGGGTCACCTACTTGGAATTTCATGATTTCATCTAGATTTGTTGTTACTACCTTTCTCTCTTGGAAAGTGCATAATAGATTTAGTGTTTCATTCTAGAAAGATTCATGGAATGGATTCCCCCCTCTTTGCTCCATATCATCTCTTGCTCAAATTATGCATCTTACCACAACTATGTGGGGGGACTTATTGATTAACTATGTGGACCATGTGGATCTCGTCACACATCAGGCTACTTGGAAAGACCCAAATATACTTCCTATAGATCTGCAAGTTGCTCAAGCATTTTCGAATATCCTTGCCACCCGCTTGATCTTTTTGTCCAATGATATTGACAAACTTCTTTGGTGCCCATCCAAAGATGGTGCATATTCTATCAAATTGGGCTATGCTGCCCTGCAAAATATGGACACTCAACTTTGTGCTCAACGGGCCTTTTCCTTCTATTGGGATAAAGCAATTCTATTCAAGGCGGGAGTCTTTTCCTAGTTTTCTATGCAAGGAAAATTCCTCACCAGTGATAGACTCGCCAGGCTTCACATAGCTACTCCTTTTAACTGTGTTTTATGCAATGACCATTTGGAATCCCCAGATCATCTTTTTGTCCATTATCCTTTAGCTCAGGCATGTTTGTCTTTTGTTATGAGTAAATTATCTATTTCATTCCCCCTCCCTAAAATGTTGTGGGATCTATTCCAGTCCTGGCCAAGCTTGATTTCAAACTCACTATTTTCATGCTTATGGTTCACCATTCCTGCTTCAGTAATTTGGGCTATCTGGTGGGAAAGGAATAAAATAATATTCAGAAAGCTTAGCTCTAACACCCCCTCTATTTTAAACATTATTGAATGGTCGATATCTAAACAAGTTAATAGTAGGTCCTCTCTTCACTTTATCCCTAATGTGTCATTTTCATTATGGCATTCTTCAATTATAGCCAAATGGAAGTATATTTGTCCCCCTTCCTCTCCTATTTTCCATATTATCAGGAATCCCCTAGTTTGTAGATCTAATGTTAAGTGGATACCTCCCAAGCATCCTTTCATTAAATTAAATTTTGATGGTTCTTTGAGAGGTAATCCAGGTGAGTCAGGAATTAGATGCAATTTAAGAAACCAGACATGTATAGTTATTGCTTTATTAGCAAGTTCTATCTGCCTAGGTACAAATAATATGGCTGAGGCTATTGCCGTATCAGAAGGACTTAAACTTGCGAAGAAAATTTTGATTTCAAACCTCCATATTGAAGGTGACTCATTGGTCATCATTAATGCTTGTATTGATAGAAAGATTCTGAATTGGCAGCTCAAATATATTCTTTTAAAATTTGGGGCTAATTGATTCCTTTAATGGCTTTGTTATTTCCCATACACTTCATGAGGGCAATTCTCTGGCATATTTTCTAGCCAATCTAGGTTTTGATAAAGTTTCATTGGATCCTTCCAACTCTTTGAGTGTAATTAATCAATTTCCGGTTCTACATGATATCATTGGGAAGGAAGCTAGTTAGTGCAACTTTATTTTCTTAATGATGGCATAGACTATGGCTCTACTCCAATTAGTGATGTCGTGGCCACTAATTGGAGTAGAGAAAGTGCCATTTTTTATTTATTGTAGGGGAGTGACCGGTGATATGTTGGCAAGGAGGTTGTGTCATTTCAAATGTCTACTTGGGTATATCTTATAGTACTCTACAGTAATTCCACCTTTTAGTGGAAAAGGCATGACAAGGTGGCGAAGGGAATTTGCCATCTCATGAGTATGAATTGGTTAATCATATTGTGACATGTCAAATGCCACCTTGTCATTCCTCTTCCCAGGTGGTTTTAGCTTTGATTGGTTGTACTTTGACATTGTGATATTGTCCAATCAGGAAAAAGGTATAACAACTAGCTAATCATTATTTGGTAAGGCAGATTGTAAATGTTATTCGGCCTACTTGGTATTGATTTTTTGTGCGAACAATTATGACTCTTCCTCTCTTGTGCGGAATTATGATATTCCTCTACATTGGGAATTGCTTTAGCTTCCACCTGTGCTCTTTTTTCAAAGATTTCATTTTGGTGACGTCTTCCTTTTTTACTCCTTTTTCCCTACCCACTTATCATTGTACTTGCTTTCAAGTCTTTAGTTATTTACCATCCTTCATTTGTATTTCCCAATACTTGGCTTGGCTTCCATTCTTATTTCTATGGCCTTAGTTTGATTTTTGGTATCACTCGTACGCTTCTCCGATTGTGAGCTGTGGTTGTAGTCAGTTATTTTGTGTGTCTTTAATTAAGAAATCTTCGTAAGATCTCATATCTCCAATTATATGAGTTTCTATCATCATTTGTGATGAAGGGTGGTCCCCTTAATACCACAAGCACATAACAGAAATAGAGAAACAACAACAATAATATGCAAGAACAGAAAATTGGCTTCTTATTATCTCCACAAATGTGGAATTACAAACTTTCAGAATTACAATACGCAAAGCCACATGGGCATTCCCTTACAATATTCTATAGGACAAAGCCTCGAATCAATACCCAGTTCTACTAACCAGAACTGCCCTAGACAACACTACGGGCCTTCTTTATATAGGTAATTTCCACCGCCTGAGAAGGTTCTAGAAATTTAGCCCTTAAGGCCGACCAAACTTAGAATTATTTTATTTTACAATTTATTACATCAAAGTTGAATCAAAATGAGTTTTGAAACCCAAACAAAAATTTTGAAGAAAAATTATTTTTCACCATTTCAGGTGACCCAACTTCCGAAGACCATAAGTCATCGCCCGTTGACCCGATTGGCTATTATAACCCCATTCTGGAAATGCCACGAAGCGCTCTACAGGCTTGACCAATGCAAAGTGCCCATCACCCAAATTTTCAACCCCATCCGGGGCCTCTAAAGCCTTCAAAACTGAGTTCAAAGTTTCTGTACCCTGCTGCCAATACCGAAAATCTTCAATATCTTCAAAACTACACCTAATCTAGCCATGAAACTTTGCTGGCAGGCTGATATGACTGAGATGAACCTCCATATGTAAAATCAGACACTCCAAGATTGTAAGACCAACTTACTAAAAATAGAAAGTTTCCATAAATAGCAACTCTGCACAAGATAGCCCTTATTGAATACAAAAATAGGAATATTTTTGGGTGATGCAAGATTGCTCTTACGCCCAGGATGCTCCTGCATCAATTTGGTGTTGGTGGCTCTTGCAGTCTTGTCCTTGGACTTATTTATTAGGCTCATGAGACATCTCTTCTTCATCAACTTCTTTTTCTGTATATGTGTTGGCCATTGGATAGTCTTTGGCCCCTTCATTCTTTCTTAGGTCCCTGTTTTGTTCTGCGTCTGCTTTTTAACTATGTCATGTCGACCTAGGTTTCTGGTGGGAGCTAGCTCCAATGTGGAATGTTGTTTTGTTTGCGCATCTCTGCACATGGAGTATTACCCTCAAAACTATAGGGTTCTGTAGGAAGTGGAAATTTGGGAATAACTCTTTCTTGGTCCCATTAGGGATGAAATTCTTGTGGTCATGTTTAATTGTGAATGCCCACGCATTCACCGTGGCATTAGGAGAATCATTAGTCATGAAATTATTTCTCCCTCTAGTAGAAGGATTATATTCCCCTCTCAACTCCTCTCTTTTTTTTTCTCTAATCTAGTTGATCTTATGCAATCTTTGGCTTGTTTAGACACTATAGAAAACCGCTATGTGAAATCATCTTCCTGCAGAATCATAAGCTCTGGGTTGCTCTGCAGAAATATGATTTGTGGGGTGGTGCTGCTCTGTTGGGTGGGCTTTTTCACCATCATGCTTTGCTGAGAGAGCATTCTATTTTTATGGTTTATGAAAGCATCAAAAGAATAACCAATCTAACTATATATGGGGATAACCACTTGATTAGCAAAAAAGATTCCTTCAAAATTCTAAAAATAGTGTTTAGGCCTACCCATACTATATTGGTCAGTATCTAATTCATCCTCTTAATCATATGTAGAGTCATAAAAAATAGATAAGTCTAATACATTAATTTCATCAACATACTAATAGATTCATCATAAGACAATAATTCCTCTTCATCCAGACATATTTCAACATCGAATAGGGGATTTGTAAAAACTTTGAAACCTCCAAAATTTCTAAGATAAGGAATCTCATGATCTCTCTCTTCCTAATCATAGTATAAAGGATTTGTAATAACATGTAACTCATTATGAAAACTACTTCAAGACAATGTACCAACTAATCTTCAATCATCATTTCATCACACAAAGGATTGTGGAATTCCTTGAAATTGTATTCAATTGTGAAAACAATATCTCTAATTTGATCATTGAGAAATTTTCCATATATGCCAAAATACATCTATTTAATATCATTATCTTAGGATCCCAATTTATCAACTATGGTCTCAACATCTCCTCCATAATAGACACTCAATTTCAAGCTCATGCAATCTATTATAGACACTGTAATAATAAACCTTTTGAGCACTCTCACTAATTGCAAGAGTACAAATAGATTCACAAGTTTATTAGACCCATTGTTGAACAAGGGATCACAAGTTTAAAATACATAACATTTCTCTAAATATTGACTATTCAAAAGTGAACTTCCTTCATTACAACTCTCAACTTTGTTATTATATTTGTACTCTTAACTAAATTCACCACCACTACAAGACTATCCATGGTTTTTTGATACATGAAGAAAGAATCATTAATAGAGAGATAAATCCTTGAATTATCAATCAATCCTTGGATACATACCCGTGAATCAACCAAAGCTTCATGTTGTTAATACAAAGCTTGAGGGAAATCTTGACCTATAACTAGGGATTCAATCTAAGTGAGGATAACATGTTGATACTTGAATGAAGCACTATTATCAATCACATGCATAATAGATAATTGATCATTCACTTTTATTCTCTGCTCCAAAGATATAATTACATTTTTAAATTCATTTAAGCCAGTTGTATTTACTCTATTAGTACATAATTTAATTGTTACATCTATGATATTTTTACCTACACTATAAAGTGAAATAGGTTTTTAGATAATGGGGTAGTAAGTATCATAACAGTCCTCCATACCTCCATGGCTGCAACATTCTCCAACACATGATGCTTTCATATCATGCTTGATCTTTATGATTATCACATACTTGGATACCATCTCAATATTCAATTCAATCTATAAGGTCTCATGCAAACTCATGGGGTCTTTATTCCTTAATCCATAGCTCATATTCTTGTCAAATGTACCTAGGTATATGAATAATGCCATTGTAGATCTTAAGGTCTATACTTCTCATGTATTTTCATTAATACGTTCAAGAATTATTGGTTGAAGTTAGGAACTAACTCCTTTATCTGATATGAAAATGTTCATGAACTTACTAATAACCAAACCTTCATATAGGTTTTCACCAAATTTATCACTATGAGAAACCTTGAGTTCATCCCAATTGTTGATTGAAATAGGTGACATACTTGAGAACCACTCTTTGGCATCTTATTCTAGGGATTGCACAAATTACTTCCTTACTACATCTTCAAACCCCATTTTATTATCATCTATTAGATCATTGAACCTCAGAAGTTTCTTTTCTACTGATTCAGACTTTGAACCAATGAACTTTGGAATCTCTTTTCTGATTTCATTTTGTATGGTAATTGAGTAGCCATATGGTAAAAGCACAATCAAGTGTCACCTTTTAGGCTAACTTATCAACACAATTGAATTTGAGTATTTCTAACTAAAACTTAATTTTGGTCAAATGTATGGTCTAGCTAGAGTCATTCTAGGTAAATTAAATTAAGCTCTTTAACTTTTCCAATTGGAAATATCTATTAAATGCATGTTTTATACCACTTTGGGTCCAATTACCATAAAAATAAAATTATTTAAGAAAAATGGTGTTTCAATAACTCCTAATCTTTTTAACAATATTTTTTTAAAATAAAAAATACCCTTTTGTAGAGATCAGAGTCAAGAATGTCCTCATATAGATTTATAGTGTTTTAATTAGACATAGTTTATTATAATTAAAAAATATTGCAAGTAGGTATTTTAATAGTCAAGGAGATATTGATTCAGAGAAAGAAAAAATAGTAAATCATATTAAATAGATTTACAAAATATATGGTGCACTAGAGGAGGGAGTCCACTTCAAGAATATGTATTTCATTTTTTGATTGGGATAGATTTGTTATGAAAAACATGTTGCGAGATGAAAAATGTTGATTTCAATGAGTTGGAATTTGAATTGTTATAAAAGAGAAAATATAGGTCACAAACCAATTTTTATTTCTTTATGCACTAGCTATATATGTCATCTATGACATATTTTGAAATTAGGGGAAACAAATTTGTTTACATATTATGTTTTGGTGGGAACTAGACCCCTAATTTTCAATATTTTTTAGCAACTAAAAAATTGTCTTTAAAAATTAAAAAAACATATCAATTCTTATTCAAAAAAATATTAAAAATGTTAATCATAAACTTCATCCATTTTATTACATTTAATTATCTCACATCATCTTCAAATTCCAAACATAAATGCCATTTTTATACTATTGAAGTTGAACAACTTTGATTTGTTAGCCTTTTTCCTTTGTAAAAGGGTGACAGCTTCTTGTGCTTTTACCCCATAAATACCCTCAAATATTATAGGCCTATATCTTTCCATGCTAATCTTGTTTTCTCCAATTAAACAATAGATTTTGAGGTCATACAAATCCTATAGGGATGCTCAAATTGAGATCGCATCCTTACAATTATTCTCATACAAATCCTTTTTTACAACCAAAGACCTTGTATACACTAAACATGTGAATTAAAAATTGTGAAATGCAAAGATCTCATTTCAATGAGCACAAACATGATAGACAGACATACTTCTCCTCAAAAAAAATATATAATCAAACACATTAGAATGATTTAAAAATATTACAATTATTTCCTTATTTTAGTTCTAATCTCCAATTATTAGGGATATTAATATACTATGAAAAGTATTGAGGAATGCCTAGGAAATCATTATAGTAGCAACCCCATTTTCTTATAATAGATGCTTCATGGATTCTTAATATTATTTCAAATTTTACGTTCTTTGAAATAGAGAGACACCACCTTGTTTGTAGAGAAATATATCTTGAAGGGTATGAAGATTCTTCAAAAATTTCTTCTACTTTTGGGTCCTTCCACAAGAAAAGCCACACTTGAAATATAATACTACCTACTAACACTTTCAAATCTGATAACTTTATTACTCTTGAACAACTAATAGTGCATAAAACACTAAAACTCTTCCTCAATAGAATTTGGTATAGGCTCCTTAGGGACTTTAGGGTACATTTAGTAAAAAAATTTAAAACATTAATCCCAATAGATTTGGCAAGGCATGCTTGAAAAATAGATCTCAATTTTGAATGTTCTCAGATACGAAAATCAACCTTTGTAAATTTTCATTGTGAACTTCTGCTCTTTCCTCTTTCTGTTCTAGAAATTTAATCACTCTTCTATACTTAGCATAACTTATTTTACACTTCTAAGTTAATGAGCCTAATTGAGAAATAATATCTTCCTACTCTTTCTAAGGCTAATTTTGGCTAGGTTGGAGTAGAAGGGAAAGGTCATTGCCAAGATTAATATTTTTTTATATCCTTTTTAAGCTATTATAGGAGAAAAAGAATTCAAAAAACCCCACATTCAAGAAACCCTAAAGTAACTTGAAATCAAACATCTATAAAATTTCTCCAATTGGGTCAACATTTTCATTGGTTCCTCTAACTAATTTCTTAACACAACCCTAAGGATTTTCCCTCTCATATCTATAGGTAACTACAACCAATCGACTAATACGTTGAGAATTCATTTGGAGGAAGGAATGTCTTCATAAATTTTGGATCTATAGGACCCAGGTGAGTGTACCCTCTTTTGAAACATGCTTCAAAATGCATAACACTTTCTATTAGAAAATGCACACAAAAAATAACTCTCAACAATTTAGAAAATTAGAATGTACATGTATATTATCAGAATTGGCTCTATTGTGAAAAAATTAGGAAACCTAGCTTGAGAGGTGGGAATTAATTACAAACACATATTCATAGGAAGAAAATAATAGAAAATAACTTGGTTTTCATGAATTTTATTACTAAAAATATGAATTGTAGGGACTAGTGCCTTGTATCCATGGTAACATAGTCAAGCGTTAGATGAATCCAACACTAATCATGCATAGTATTGCTAATGTTAATGCCTTACACAAAAATCAAACTATATCTAACCATGCATCATTATTTTGTAATCACTATTATTTATTCAAGCCATTGGAACATACAAGCATGAATTTAATATTTTCCTTGAAAATAAGTAAACATACATGTATTGCACAGCATTGAGAAACTCATAGTGATAATATAATCTATCCTTAAAAGGCTATATCATATAGCATGAATAAAATACTACGGGAGATGAAACATGGTGAGATTTAATTTTATTCAATACGAAAAATTACATTCCATTTACACAAGACATATTGAAACCATTTCATTGTTATGTTGATCTTAAGCGTATCCAATACAAAACAACTGGAACATTCAATTTTTTTTTCTAAAACCCTTACAGTTGGCCTTCATATTCTACTTGTAGACACAATGAACGCAAAAAGATACATGCCATTCTAGTACAATTTCATTTCCAAGTACCACTATCCAATCATAGAGAATTTCTTCTTAATAAAAATTGTAATCTCTAGTTTTATCTTACATAGAAATTTGATTGCATGATTACATGAGATATCCCAAGGGATGAGTGCTCCTTATAAGCCAAAGTTTCTCCTTTGGATCCAACTATGAATTCCAGTTCATGCCATTAATACAACATGTGGTAGGTAATATAGAGAGGGATATAATATAGGATTCTCACTATCTTCCCTCTTTAGAGAGAACTTTAAGAATGTTTCCCAAGGTGACCGAGGTCTATATGAACCCACACCTTCAAGTTCTACACTCATGCCCTAATTTGCATCCCACCAATAAGGAAGTACTATCAAAGAGGTATCCAAAATTATTGGAGCCCTAATAAGCTGCAACAAGCTCCTACAACTTCACATTAAGCATAAACAGATGGTACCATTCATTTAAAAATCCCTACAACTACATTTGTCATTTTAAAATTTTCTACAACTACAAGATGAAGCATTAGCTTGCACTTTGTCACAATGTTCGTATACCTCTTGTAGCAACATAGAATCCTCATCATTATCATTATCTTAAACACATAGAAACCTTCATATTACAAGAAAGAAAAGATAGAGAATGCATTTATCCTTTCTCTTCTAAGGGTTTTAAATCATATTTCTCAAGTTTCAAAATGACGATAGCTACTTTTCTAATTCAAGTAACTTCTGTGCTAAAAATCATAGTTGTGAAATATTTTCAAATTGGATCTCTTATTTATGAAAACATCATATAATCATGAAAATGAATGGTGGAAATATAAAATTATTCTCTTACCCACACTACAACTCAAGAGTCTATAATATTCCTTGAAATGTTACTTCTACCTCAAAATCTTACCTATTGTCATACAACTTTCAAATCTGTAGTCAAAGAGCCTTCAACTGCACAACTTGTAATCCCATACTTATGTGGTGACACAAGTCAAAATTCTACTTTCTTCAACATTTTCAAAAATAACAACCACCAATACTATCTCAACTAATGACCAAACCTAAATCATCACATTAAGCTTAAGATAGCCAGTCCACATGTCACCACACAATCATAATGCTTATGACCCTTTTGAAATTGACCCTACATTGGAAGCAAATGAATTTTCCAGCAAGCCACCGTACAATAGATGTGAATCCTACATCATGTACCACATCATACATGGCAACACATTGAAATATCTAAAAACACTCAACACACACTTGAGTGAAACAAATATCAGAGGAATGAGCACACCAATCTAACCACTTCACACTTGGACTTGGTGGAATAGAGAAAAAGATAAATATAGCTCATAAAACACTATGTTTCCAACATGTCACATCTCTTTATCCTCATAGATGTACATTTTCACATCCCAAGCACTGACCAACGCATGATAAAACACTTGAAATATCTTACCATAATAGTGCACGAGACCTACCTCTATCGATTCATAGCTTAATCAACCAAAACACTAGCATGGTGGAATGCAAAGGATATCTCAATGTGAGAATATGTGCCACATAAACCCATCCATTTAGGCATTAGACCACTCAACATGGTAGTTGGAGTAACTAGTAGATGATGTGAACTTTACAAAGGGGGCTAGTCAACTAATGGAATTCAACCCTAGAGATAAAAAAAAATTAAATAGGCTTCAACTAGGTAAACAAGTAAACAAGATAAAATAAGTTGGAACCAATATTTTAACATTTGAAAGCATAAGGGACATTTTCTAAAAAAAACTAGCCCCAAAACCTGTTTAGAAAATAAGTCTAACACATGTTTTACACATACTGGAAAGTTGGGTTATGTTAGGTGATCCATGAAAGAGGGGAGGTAGAGTAAATTTTTATATCAATTTGTTTTATACTAGTTAGATCATCCTAAGAGATGGTTCAATGTGAAGAGAGTTAAATGGTCTAGAAAATTGTATTATGCTAGTGAAGTCATCTTGAAGATAGATGTCAAGGAAAGGTCAAGTTTTCTAGCAAGTTACATCATAGTGGTCAATCAATCCTGACAATAACCAAGAAACATATTTTCTATAAGAAAATATATAAATTAGTTTCAATGAGATCAGAATGGTCTACTAAACTCTGTTATACTAGTCTATTCATCCTAAAATGTTAGTGTGAAGAATAAATCAAATTGTTGATAAACTTGTGTTGTTCTAGTCAAATCATCCTAAAATATTTGAATAAGGATGAAAAAAAAAAGCATGATATTCATAAGGAAATATTGCATTATTTGAAATAATGAGGCCATATATATGACCCCCTACACCTCTTATGATAAAAATACAGGACTATGGTGTAATCCTAAAGAAAATAGAAACAAGGATAAACACCTTCAACACCAAGGAGATATCCTTTAAACAACAATATAAACACAATACAAGACAAATAAGACATAGCTCTTTTAAGCCAAGGAAGACATATTTTCAAAAATATATCTTGCAAGAAGTGCAAAGAGATACTTTTTGGGATCATTAACGATAGGAGGAAGATATATTTTTCACAAATACATCAACCCCCAAAATAGAGGAGATCTTTAGCAAAGATAACATCTTTAAAAGGGGAAGGAGGCTAAGAATACACACATTTCCTATTTATAGGAAAAAGTAGATTCTTAGTGAATTATTAAACACTTTAAGTCACAGGTGAGATAATTTACAATAGAAATACATTTTTCAAGAAAGGAAGAGGTTGTGACCAATGATGTACACCTTGAAAAAGAGGAAATCCTTGAGCATAACGACTAATTCTATAGAATAAAAATATATCATATTACAAAAGACACAAATTTTTAAAGGGAAAGTGGATCATTGGGAATGATATAAGATTTAAATATTATTCTTTCCCGTCAAGAAAGGGGATAAGAAATGATACTATGTTTCTCACAAAATATTACTAAAAGTAAAACTTTGACACTATGAATGAAAACAATCCCCCAAATGATAAGCTACCAATGTTTCATAACTTAAGGATAAGTTACACAATACATAATTATATTTTATTAAAATAATAAATACACATATACCACTCATTGTTACTTGTTACTTTAATGTTATCATAATAAATATGTTGTTGAATGTCACTATACATCTTGATTGGCATTAATTAGTGGAGTAGTCATGGAGTTGATGATACATATAAAAATAATAATTTTGAAGATCTTATCTATTTTTATTTAATTATTTATCTATTTGGGTCATGTAATCAAGTGGACATGAAAAAGGTCAAGCACCGTTTCCACGCTTTGTTGAAGAAATCCTAAACCATAGTATCAATTGGGAGCCTAAACCTTTTTTAGACATGTATGATGTAGCTTTCTTATAATTTATAATTCTTCATTGAATAAATCCTAAATTATGTCTATTGTATCCGTGATAATTATATAAATCAACTTTAGGAGTTCAAATATCAGGAGGAGGGGGTTTACTCTTAGGTTGAATTAAATTAAAATTTATAGAGGCCTAATAAAAATCCATACACATGTTTGAATAAGAAGTTTTAGTTTGAAAATCAAGACTTTCCTTTTTCCATGAAAAGAGGGTGTAAAGTATGATGATCCCCAATATTCCTTTAGAATCAAATCTATTGAAAATATGAATATTCTGTTGTCATTTAATTTGATCTTATTTTTATTAATGTCAACTATGGTCTAGAAGTTGTCTTAAACAATGTTTCTATGTGTTTTGGAGTTTTGTAGTATCAACTCAGTACATATGTGTTGGATTTAGTGAATCAATATTGATGTTGAAGATTTTAAAAGGAATATTCATATGGCTCATACATTATTCAGATTATTAGAGAAGGTTTTAGATGCCAGCACATGAATATGGCTATGTATAATTGTTCCAATGAAGATTTTTCTAAATGTGTTTTAATTTTTGGTCTGCATTGTGGTAAACTAATTCAAATCACTCTATGGTTGGAATATTATGTTGGTAGATATCAAAGGTCAATACTTTTTAGGTTTCACAGTTCCACTTCATTTGTAGAAAGAGTTACAACATTTGGAGGTCTTGCATAATAGAGATAGTATAACCATTGCAAGAATGCTTTGCATTGCTCTACATTTAGGTTTTTTGGGTGTTCTAGGTTTTAAATATTGATGTTATGCTGAAAAGTGATGAAATTTTGAGCATCATTGCTAGTTATGGATGTTTTCACTAAATATTATACTTGTTTGAGAAAAATACATTAATGATGCTATATTTTAGGGATAATCAAATATATTTTCATCTATTTTATTACATCTGGTATCAATAGAAATTATTTAACATTGAGACAAAGATGTGATAATATAGTGAGATGCCTCTCATGTATTAATTTCCTTATATATTCTTTGTAGAATTAAATTTTGTTGATGACCTAAGTGATGCATGTTACATCAAATTAATCCAATTTAATTGATGTTATTTTGAGTTGTGATTGATATATAAAGGTGAATATCATATGCATAATGATGAATGAGTTGTGTGTCATTGTGTATGGTATACTGAGATGTCAAAAAGTGAAGAATCATAGATAAAAAGTTATGAAGTTGAAATTACATCTATGTATAGATAGTAAACAATATTTAACTTTTTTGAGAATGCACTTCTCTTCAATTGAATCACTATAATTCTATGCAACATTACTATTCTATCATGACATAAATAAGTGATCTTTAGTTATTATCAAGTACGTGTATCGTTCCCTAAGAGTGTTCATCTTATTTTTCAAGTATATATTAGCAGGACTAAAGTCCTTGGCCTTTTTCCTAAAGCATTGTAATCAATTTTCATATCTTAACTAGGAGTCTTGCTGTGGTTTTTCTTCCATTGGTTTTTCCATGTTAAAATATTGATTTCATTTATATTTCTTATTTTATTTCATTTATTTACTATTAGTACCAAAATTTCACTAAAATTAAGACCCTATTCTAGAAAGTTTAGTAATTGGGGGACTCATTTTTGTGCACTATTGAAAAACCTCAAGGATTTTAAAAGTCGACTCTGCATTTAATTTCTACTTATAGCAAGGAAAGGGGTGAGAAAAACCATGAAAGTAAATCCAAGGTAATACACCATAATAATATTTGGAATGCATTTTCACACATAACTAGAATAATGCATAGCACAATTACAAATTTTAAACCATAGAAAGAGTCACAAACATGGATATAGAGCTTAAAGAAAAAGATCTATTACAAAATATTTAAATATAGATAATGAAGATTGTATTAAAAAATGATATATATTATAATAATAAAACACCCCATAATATTCAAAAAATATCGAAAGGCCACTAAGACAGTTCATCATATTGTCTATATCAAGAACATGAGACAAACTGTACTGAGATTAGAAATAAAATCTAAAGTGCTACTATATCTAGTTCCAAAGTTTGTAATTAAAGGATGCCAACAAAAATAAATATCTCTCTCTTGATTATATATTTATTCAATAAAATGTCTTTTGAAAAAATAGGTGCTTGCAAAAGTATCCAAGCAATTAATGCAGTTACAACCTTAATCTAAAAAAACTAAAAGAAAACTTATGAGGAACTATCTCCTGTATCAGAAAAAACTAATAAGCCAAAAAGGACCAAGAGCTAAGGATCACAAGAATAAACCTTGTTAGATTTAAAAATATGGAAGAAATTGGACCCTCCACTAGTGCCAAAGGAAGAGTGGCTAGTGATGTTAAGAAATATTCTTCAAATTAAGGAAAATATCATCATAAATCTTGAAAAAAATCACCAATGAAAATCAAAAGGGCAACACAATTGTGATCAATGTATAGAAAAGAGAACCATGTATTATCATTTTAGGTGAACTTCAAGGAGTGAAGAAAATAAAAATAAGGATATGTAGCGATAGGATACATGGTTATCACTTGAGAGGGAGGGAAAATATTGGCAACAAAAATGGGCCCACCACAATAGATCATTCAACATAACCAAAAGAAAACATAATAAGTTGGGAGTTAGGATATGAATTAAAATTATGATAACTTATTCGTGGTAGAATTATCTATATATTGAAAACTTCTAAGCCACTTTTTCTGTGAAGTGAAGAACCTAGAACTTTAGACATTGATCAACCATGAGGGAAAGGGATCAATATGATCTTTGTTATGAAGGCCAATAGAGGGTCCCATTCCTCATCTATTTATTGTACCAAATCCTTAAGGAAGATGAAAACTTCATTTTTCTCAAACATCTACCTAAAAGAAACATTAGTTATCCTTTCCAAAGTGTACTCCAAGATGAGATTTAACCTGATCAAAATCCATATAATATCTTCAATTTTAAAGGTATTTTTCTGGTCTCAATGCCTTTTGATCAAGATCATCATCTAATATCATATATAGTTTCTCAATGAGGGTCCTTGAGTTATTTTCACTTGGGGTTACCTCTTGCACATTTTACTCGATTATGTCAATTGCATCAATGCTCAAAATATGGGCATCATAAAGGAATATTAGATTACTATCCAACTAAGCCATTAAACTCTTCACTTTCTCCCAAAATGAGGTGTACATAACAAGGCTGAGAAAATGGGAGGTCTCACTTTTTGTGCTAGATAGTATAGCTAATTTTGGGATGATGGATCTCCTAATATTTGAGGGCAATTTCTCCTAGTAGACTATTTATTCTTGTCAATGAATTTCTGATCTTCTTCTATAACTATTCGAGAACTTTTTAAATTTCACTATGATTTTTACTACTGGGTAAAAGCACAATCAGGTGTCACCTTTTAGGCTAACTTATCAGGATAGCTGAAGTTTAGTATTTTTAACTAAAAATTAATTTTCGTCAAACATATGGTCTAGCTAGATTCATTCTAGATAAGTTAGATAAGTGTTATAACTTTTCCAATTGGAAATATCTATTAAATGCATGTTTTATACCACTTTGGGTCCAATTCCCATAAAAATAAAATTATTTCAGAAAAGTGGCATTTCAATAACTCCTAATATTTTTAATGATATTTATTTAAAAATAAAAAAATACCCTTTTGTAGAGATCAGAGTCAAGAATATCCTCATATAGATTTTATAGTGTTTTAATTATACAAAGTTTATTGTAATTAAAAAATATTGCAAGTAGGTATTTTAATAGTCAAAGATATGTTGATTCAGAGAAAGAAAAAAATAGTAAATCATATTAAATAAATTCAAAAAACATATAGTGCACTAGAGAAGAGAGTCCTCTTCAAGAATATTTATTTCTTTTTATTATTGGGATAGATTTCTTATGAAAAATATGTTGCGAGATGAAAACTGTCAATTTCAGTGAGTTGGAATTTGAATTGTTATAAAAGAGAAAATATAGGTCAAATACCAAGTTTTATTTCTTCATGCACTGACTATATATGTCAACTATGACATATTTTGAAATTAGGGGAAAAAATGTTTATTTACATATATATTTTTGGTGGGAACTAGACCCTTGATTTTTAGCATTTTTTAGCAAATGAAAAATCGTCTTTAAAAATTAAAAAATTATGTCAATTCTTATTCAAAAAAATTATTAAAAATATTAATCATAAACTTCATCCATTTTATCACATTTAATTAGTTTACATCATCTTCAAATTCCAAACATAAATGTCATTTTTATACTATTGAAGTTGAACAACTTTGATTTTGTTAGCCTTTTCCTTTGTAAAAAGGTGACAACTTATTGTGCTTTTACCCTACTTGGTTGTCATTGAGATCCTCATTTAAGGAATCTTAGATCTCATAGAGATGATGTTAAAAAGTGGCCTCCTTTTGTTAAAAATATTGATGACTTAAAGCCAACATTTGGTTTGTGTCTAGGAACTTAACCTCCACAAAATATGGCTTCCTTCTTTTGGCATCTTGTTATGCTAAGGCATTATTTCAACTGTTCTAGATCCTTTCCATTCCAATAGATTTTTGTTTATTTAATCCTTTTTTTTTTTCACTCAGTAATCACCTATTGTTATAGTCATGACACATCTTTGTTTCTCATAATTAGAGAGTCCCTAATGTCTCCCAACATTTTTTGACATTCCTCTAGGGAATCTATGAGATATTGGATTTCTTTGTGAGTGGATTCATTTCCCCTCTTAGTTTGTAGATCCATTCTTGTAATTTTATCTTTTTCTCTCACTTAGTGAGGGTTGAGATGACATTTTTCTCTTGCTTTTCTTTCTTAAGATGATATTTTTCTACTTCAAGCCCCTTTAGTTAAATCTTGAGTCTTTCTAGGTTTGTAAGAACACTCCCAACATCTCTATGAATCTTCAACATTTATGGCTCTTCCTGATAAAATTGGAGATGACCACCCCTTGTGACTCCTCTAAGAACTCCATTTTATCTTCAATTAAAATCTCATCCTCCTCTTTTTGAATATTTGGGGTTATTTCAATGCTAACATGAATGTCTACTAATTTTCATAATATAGCACCTCAATCCTAGAGGTGGCCATCTTTGTATTATATTTTGGCCTCTCTCTTTGTATCCTTTTGGTACGGGCCTCCTGGGTAGCATTGAATTACCTATATATTTTCTATGGGGTTTCAATTTATTTCCTAGCCAAAGTACAACCTTTCATTGGCCAAATTGGATTTGGATGATTTTTTTATCTTCTTATGTGCTATATCTACTCCTTTTAGGGAAGTTGTGGGTAGTAAGTGGGAATAAGGGAATTCTTGGGGGTATTTGAACTTGGGTAGCTAAGGTTGTGAATATTGGAATTGTTACAAAGGTGGGAGTTTTTTGAGAAGTGATGTTCACAAAGTGAAGGACAAGAGGTAGAAAATTTTCCTAGGAAGAAAAATGTGGGAAAATTATGGGGAACCTCCTAGGGTGTAGATATACTTGGATGGTTGGGGTGAATCATGAATCAAGGATTGAGAAGATAGAAAGGGGACCAAAAAAATTACCTATTCATACAATATTGTGGGTTTTGACATGATCACTTCCTCTTCCTCCTCATGTTGGGTATTTCCAACATTGAAGGTCATGGTTCTCCTTTCCTTTTCCTCTGGTAGAGGTGGTAGGGGCCTCTCTTTGCTAAAATTTTCAACCTTCCTTTTCTTTAATAAATACTTATGCATCTCGTGATCCATAATAATTATTGAAACCATCAATTTAGATCATTGAGGAGATGTAGAACCTACTTCAATTGTAGTTGAATTTTCATTTCCTCAAGCACCATGCTATTATAGAGTTATCCTTACCTCTAGTAGGGACTCAACACTGTGAGTTTTGCATGGATCCCCTAAAAGGTACACTTCATTGTAGTGATCGTTGAACAATTTATCATCATATATAACAATATCCTTGGTAGTAGTATCACATATCTCCTATTAGTAATCTCAAAAATATGTAATCTATTTAGCCAACCAATTATCATCTACAAGGGGGTTTTTGATGTTCCTATTGATTATTTTCTTTGGTTACACCATTGAAAATTTAGGGTGGGAGGTGGAACAAGCTAGTGGAGCTTGAGTGCTGAGTAGAGTCAAGTCAATCAAACCTCCTTATTAATTATGGTTGGGTCGTGACACTCCTCTAACTAAGGTGATGTCTCATGCATGAAAGGGATCCAAAAAATAGAAGTTAAGAATATATCATGGTTCTAGTGATAATTTCTACAAATAAGGCATAAATATAGGTCATATAGCTTTGCAGTAAGTGTCTACATCCTCCTCTTTCTCTTAATAGAAAGAGCATCATAAGTTAGTGTACCCACAAAGGATTTTTTTTAATTCCTTTCTAACCCAAAGTTGTGTTTAAAAATGATACATTGTAAAAGACCTCTTTGGAAAAAACTTGGTTCTTAATATTTAAGGGTAACTATGTGGACTCCCTAGAAAATCCATGCACTCACACAAAATTAAAATTGAATCCACAAAACTAATTTCAACATAGGTGTAAATATCTCATAAATTGTAACTACCAAGATTATCTCTCCCATGAGGGCTTACAAATAAGGTTTCATGAACAAATCTATGAACCCATAGATATCATGAGTTAATGACAATAGATGGGTCCAAATAGTCATTGGATTTGACTTTCTTCCCTCGTGTAATAGTTTCAACTCCATGAGTCTTTGAGAAAAGGAGGGGTTTTCAAAATAATAAGGTGAAATAGGAGATAACAATAACAAAATTTACTAGTAATGCTGAACCCATCGATTTGTCAAGACATTCATTTGGTGATAATCTTTACAAAACCATATAAAAAACTGTTAGTTTCCAATTTTAGATGGAATATGAATTGTAATAATTAGGGATGCATACATCCATCTCAAGATCCATAACATGCACAAAAGACAATATGGACAATACATCACATAGGTCGACCCTAAAAGACTTCATGGAGAATAAGAATAGTAGTCTAGTTCTATCTTATTTATCTCTACCTAGATCAAAATGAGATCATCTCTTCTCCCCTTTCCATAACCATTAAATACCCTTGTGATTAAAATTAGGAATAAGAGGCTCATAGCTAATGAAAAGAAGTTCTCATAACCTAGAAGAATTGACCACCAAATTCATCTTGGTACTAAAGAGTCTTCTAGTTTTGGCATCAATTTTTTTTCACATGAACAAAATAGTTTATGAAAAGGGTGTGAGTTAGTACTATAAATTTTGGGAATCCTAACATCAATAGGTTTCAACCTTGACTTGTTGTATTCTTTACATTTATTGGATTCTTTATTGTTTAGAGAGATCCTCCCAAATTATTTGGGTTTTCTTGAACCTCTGGTTGAAAAATATCTTCCACGTAGTCTTGAACCATAGAGGCATCCATGGAAGATACCGTTTCTAAGGGTTTAGTTTTTGCAGAATTTGGTCTTAGTTGTCTAAATGCACATGAAAAAGAGGAATCACCAAATACATCCATGTAGGTGACCTGCAATGTTGCAAGAATGAGTTATTATCTTCACCCTATAACAACTAGGACTAATGGGTTGATGTTTTGAGAAAACTTACACCTTTTCTTTTCTCTTCTTCAAATATTTTTCTCCAATTTTTAATTTAAAAAAGAACAAAAAGGGGAGAGAATGGGTTGGAAGGATATAAATAAGGCCTTACTCGTGCATTCTTAAAAATTAACCACTCCTTGGTCTTTATTTGCATAGTGACCATGGAAAGGTAGTCATAGCTCATATTTGCCATTATTTTTTATAGAGAAGAGGGCATTTGGAAACAAGTTAGGAAGAGGGAATGAGACGAAGTACCAAATGTTGGATATAATGGAGGTAATAGGGGGAATTCTAATGTTATGAGGATTATAGGTTGTGGGACTTAGGACTGTTGGAAATTAAAAAAAAAATAAAGTGCAAAAAAAATGACACAAACAAAGCATGAAACATGCACTACTTATATAGGACTTCATCATATTATAAAATAAAATAAACATTTTAGATGAGACCCATTAATGATACTCTCAAGGGAAATAACTTCCATAACCTCTAGATTGAAGGAATTTAATTATTTATAGGTACTTATATAGAAATGACCCTTCTATAAGGTATCAAATTTAGCATATTATCTTGACTTTGTGGAATTCTCATTGTACGTGAGGACCAAGTGGACCTCTACTTAAAAATTGTGTTCAAGGTATTATTTTCAAGCTATTTTTCAATAACTTGTTGGTGATTGATAATTGAGTTGATCACCTTTTCCATATCTTCTTGGACTTTTAGTAAATCGACTAAGGTAAGTTCCATGCCATTTATTTTCCCTATTCCTAGGTACTTGAGCAACTAGAGTTCATGAATTTCTATTGAGATGGGCATCAATTATTCCTTTCCATATACCAACTAATATATGGATGATTTTAGTACTTATATTGGTGAAATCATATCACCCAAAGATTTTCTTTAAGGTGTGTGGGAAAATATTTCTAATGATTAGAACCAATTATTTTCATCAACCATATTAGGTTCATAGACATGAAATTTACTATTCCAGTCCCTTGAGGTGAATAATTTGATGAGGTCTTCAAGAATATCCCGAGTTTCAAAGAAAATTCTATTATTTTGGCTCCAAGGAAATCCCTAACATTTTCTAATATAATGGTCTCCAAAGGTGCGAACCTTGACACCAACTCTTCTAAGAAATTGATAATCTTATGTTTATTAGTTCTTTTAAAAGTGATGGCCTCCGACTACCTTGTGAAGTAGTTTGTATCTGTCAATATCCATTTATTCCCCAAAATTGAGATTGAAATGATCATTAGGATAAAATCATGTTCCCCATTGAGAAAATGGTTCATTGACAATGGTTGGGCTCAAAGGAATAGCTGAGCTCCACCTCCTTCAAAAATTGAATTCACTAACACATTTGGACCCATTATATAATGAACAATTGTCAGAATTACGATGGATATGTTTGAAACCTTTGATGAAGACAAGACCAAGTTTTCATTCTTGAAATTTTATCAGAGACTTAAACAACTACTATGTCAAGAAATTTATGACATCTATTTCATGAAAATTTTGAATTATCATTTTCCCTTGAATCCATCATTGTTCCAATGAACAATGTCGTCAGACAATCAATGGTATCAAAGTCTTAGTGATGTTAGTTGTTTGATGAAATATCCAATGGATATTCAAGGTTCAAGAGACCAAAATAATTGCACTCGGTCTTTTGTTCATGTCACTTTTGGAACCTTTTACAATTTTTCTTCTCACTTGTTCATGTAAGAAGCATGTAGGCCAAAGGAGGAGATTATTCTTCATCCCTATCTCATAGTCCACAAGGTTTGTCATCAAAAAATAAAAATAGAATTTAAGAACCATGCAAAATAGATAGATTTTTGCAATCTCAACTACAATAAGATAGATTACAATGAAAATGTAATGTATCTTATTGTAGTTGGGCTTGAATGAATCTATCAATTTCATGCACTTTTTATATTCTATTTTTATTTTTTGAAGGAAAGCCTTGTGGACTACGAAGATACCGATGAAGAAGCATCTCCTCCTTTGGAATGTATGCTTCTTACATGAACAAGTGAGTTGTATAATTTTAAAATATTTTTTGTGGTTACATGAACAAAACACACAAAGGAAATAATTTTGGTCTCTTGAGCCCTGAAATATCCATTCATAGAAAATTTATAGAGATAGTGTGATGCTACAAATTTGAGAGAAATAACAATCCTTATGTCCAAAGGTGTGGATGAATTGGTCAGAGATCAGTGTGGACCTATTGGTATGGAATTCAAGGAGGGCTTGGTAAAATAGAGATCCATTAAAACCCAAGACTAATTTCTATTTAAGCCTAATTTGGTACTGTTAGGTTGACCTAGTCAAAGACCAAGCCCAATTGCCAATTTGTGATATATCCTATATCATCGAAAAGGGTATCCATAAATTATCTTTATTTGGTCCCTTATCTAGGAAATTTTCAAGTTTGAGGTGAAAAGGCCAAGTTGTAGGGATAATTTCGACTAGGCCTCCTAGTAGGTCTACTATGCAAGTTAGTGACTTGGGTAACTTATGTTAGTTTCTAGTGCAAGAGAACCTAGTACCAGAGGCACACCAAGAGGTCAAGAGGATATTCCAAGAGAAATTTAATTTGTGTTTGAGTTTATAAAGTCATTTGAATTAATTTCAAGTCATAATATGTCTTTATGTAAGGAAATGAAAGCCATTTGTATCAAATTGTTCAAATAGTACATCAAGGTCCAAATAGGGTCAACATGGTCAAAGTGTGCAAAAAGGCCCAAGGAAGGTGAAGGATGATGTAAAATGTTGTCTCTAGTCCATTTAAATGTGTCTGAAGTATCCGTACAAAGTTATAAGTCATGTATGTCGAAAATGTAAAGTTGCTAGCAAATTATAAAAGTGCAACATTAGCCTAAACTTACAAAATGATAGTGGTGTCAGAAATTGCAATTGAAGCAATTGTTGTATTGTCATTGGTGTCAAACCTTAATTGCTAAGACTATTTCTATTTAAGAAAGTACTATATCTATTTGAGTTTCGCTAAGGGGAAAGGAAAGGTTGAGTTATCTTGATACTTCAATGAGTACTTGATTATGTGGCACAATGATAAGACAATGTATTATTTATATTAATAAGAATGAAGACTAAAATGGTAGGCTTGATTGAGCATAAGTAAAGAAATCTAGTTTAAGCCGAGTATTGTTTGTGTCGATCGAGCTAGTGAATGTCGAGTAAAAATAGTGTTGACCAAACACCAGTTAATTGCCGATGAAGGCAGTGTTAGCCATGGGAACAGTTTATGTGGTGACCAAGTTTTCTAGAGAAGACCAAGAAGTTGGACACAGTATTAACCTAGTGTCAGTATTTTGCATTTGTTGAAGAATTCAGATTTCTAGCCGACATCGTTGAATTCTTGAATTATGTAAAATGTGTTGACTTTATTTATTGATTGTATGAAAGCATTTAATGCATTGTAAAATGTTTTATTGTAAATTTTTAAGAGATTCAAGATATTTCAAAGATAAGCCAAAGAACATAATGTAGGATGGATTCAATGAATCTGACCTAACCCTAAGATCTATGAAGGAGATTAAGTGGAAAAAGATGTATTGACCTAATAGAGGTAGTATTGAGGAAACCTAAGCAAGAGGTTGAATGAATGTAAAGAAGTGAATGCTGGAAGCATTGTTATTGACTGTCTAAGAAGAAAAGGCTGAAGGAGAAGTGTTGTGATCACTTGAAGGGTTTCGAATAGATCAGTGATGGAGATGGAAAAGGATCAGAGTCAGTAAGCCAGTATATGTGTATAAAAATGGATCTAATATTTGTAAAGTGAGTTGTATGTTTCTCAGATCAATATTACTGCTACTTTCTAACAATTGTAACAGTCAAAATCCTTTTAATAGAGGTTGACCTAATAGTCATAGGTATAAATCCTTTGAACAAGCTTGCATTCTAATGGAGTGTATGTAAGTCCTATAACAAGGTGCACTTTTAACAGAGTGGTTGAAATCATTTAATCAGGTCACACCTGAAAGTGTGTTTGTAACCTTTGACAAGGTTGGCTTTTCACCGAGCTTACTTTAGAAGAGTGAACATAATAGTAACATGTTACAAAGTGGTTTTTTCCAAGTTGGTTTTCCACTATAAATCCTGGTGTTGATACTTGTGTGAATTTTTTAGTTTGAACATTTTTGTGTTTTACAAGTTAGATGCTTTTGGATAAGTGGACTGTACTATTATATGTTTCTTTTATGCAATCAGTAATGACCAAGTCGGTGTTGGTTATTAGATCTGATTTGTTGGAGAGTTTGAAATATTTTTTTATACATCTGGACCTGAGAAAAATTGATTCACCCCCCACCCTCTTTGTTGTTCTAAATCATATTAACAACTGGTATCATATTTGTTGGTGCTTACAAAGAACAAGTTTGAAGGTACTTGAAGAAAATGATCAAGATGTATAAGAAGGAGGTACTTAAGTTGAATAAGGAAAACTTTCCTGCATGGCAAAGTTTGATGAAGCTGCATTTGGCTGGTATTGATGATTCTGCTAAGTATTACATTGAACATGACTATGTTGTTAGAAAGTAAAGATCCCCAAGATAACTAAGAGGGGGGGGGTGAATCAGTTATCAGATAATTTATCCATTCAACTACTTTAAACAATGTAATCAATGTATTAATCAACCAAAGAAAGATAATCATACACAATTGCACAATAACACAAGATATGTTGACTAGGGAACCTCTTGAAAAGAGTAAACCCTGGTGGGAATGATGCCCACAAAATGATGCACTAATATGAAAGTTCCTTGTTAGAGGATGGACCCTATTAGGAGTCTTATGAAATACATTCAGTACATATAAATCCATGTTAGGAGATTTTGAATCCCTGTTAAAAGATTCTAACCCGGTTAAGAGTTTATGGAAGATAGAAGGACCCACTACCCAAACAACTTCAAGGCAAGATCTCTGAACCCACTGTCCAAAAGATCTTAGAATTATTCAATAGAATAATATGAAATATATTACCTCCTTTACACTATGCCAAAACTGCACTCTCTACTACACAAGATCACAATTCCAGATCTCTGTACTCACAAGTCTTCCTTCATCACTGAATTAGCTATTTTCTTCACTTCATGCATATATTTGCATCTCAATCTTCATAGTATAGATTAAAACAAGGAAAAAATTCCTTCTTAAATACCAAACTCAAATAATTACAAATGAGTGGGTCCTCAATTACAAAATAATAAATTCTACACGCTACACATAGAATTCACATAAAACTGTCGGCTTCCAGATACTGTAACTTTCTCCAAACATATCCTCAAAGTTTTCACTATGAACCACATCATCATTAATGAGTCTCCAACATTTCTTTAACTACACAAAATTATATTCCATCCCAGCTAAGAGATATCCTCCGATTTTTGAACATCGCTTCACAGAAACACTGTCTAAACACTGCTTTCACCAAAGTGCTCATAACTCTCACAAATGAATGAATTTCTTTTTGTGTTGTTAACCATAGGTTAATAAAACACCAAAGAACATACCATAAACTATGAAAAAGATAATCTGCAATACAACATGTGTGCAAAACAAAACTGTACCTACTTTCCTACTAATATCCAGAATATCACTGTGTTGACATCAATGACAATCCAAGTCATGAATGCAACAACAACTACTACAGAATGACTACCAAAATAATTTTCATTCATTCCTAAAAATCTCCCCCATTGGTATTGATGGCAACATAGATGAAAAACATCCAATGTTCCAAAAATCCAATACTACAACATCACTGCAAAATATCAAATTAAATCTTGCTTCATTTTCCTATTCAATTGTCTCATATAATCCACAATGTTTTTCATGTATATCTCTCCCCCATTGACATCAATGATAGAAATTCCATCACTAATTCAACAACAACTTAATGTCAAAAGACACTTTTCAGAAAAATACAATAACAAGAGTCCTCATGACTCAGCTCATAAACTCCCCCATAGAGGAAGTTCCAACATCCAATCCAGAAGAAAGATAGGGCTCATATACCACTAGATGGATGCAATCATCTACATCAATTCTCAAAAATAGGTTGGGGCATAACCCCAAGCATACCTCTCAGATACACAAATGTATCATTAGGTAAAGGCTTTGTAAATATATCTGCTATTTGCTCCTTTGTACTTATGTACTCCAATCTTACTTCTTTTTTTGCAACTTTCTCTCTTACAACATGATACTTGATCTCAATATGTTTAGTCTTAGAATGTAAAACATGATTTTTTGACATACTCACTGTACTGGTGTTATTACAATGTATAACAACAGGCTCATCAAACTTTATTCCAATATCCTTCAACATCTTCTTCATCCAAATAATCTGATTACAATTATTTGTTGTTGTAACATATTCTACTTTTGCTGTGCTTTGTGAAGTACAATTCTGCTTCTTACTTAGCCAAGAGACCAATTTTCCTCTAAGAAAAAAGGCTCCACCACTGGTGCTTTTCTTTTCATCAATGTCACCTCCCCAATCTGCATCAATATAGGCACATAAAGTAAAATCATCAGAATTCTCATACCAGAATCCATAATCCATTATTCCTTTCAAATATCTTAGTATCCTCTTTACTGCTATATAATGTGATTCTCTAGGTTCTACTTGAAATCTTTCTACAATCCCCACTGAATGTGCTATATCAGGTCTTGTATGTGTCAAGTACTGCAATCCTCCAATCATAGATTTGTACTTTTTCTGCTCAACTGTTGGTGTCTCATCTTTGCTAGATAACTTATGTCCAGTTACCATAGGTGTTCCAATAGGTTTAGAATCTTCCATTCCAAATCTTTTCAATAAGTCATTCAAATACTTAGTCTGACTTACAAATATACCTTCCTTGCTTTGTGTTATCTGTAATCCCAAAAAATATTTCATTTCTCCAATCATGCTCATTTCAAATTCAATCTTCATTTCATCTGCAAATTTGTCACTAGCTTCATCTTCTCCTCCAAAGATAATATCATCAACAAATATAACTATAACCAACAAACCATTCTCAATTTCTTTTGTGTATAAGTTACTATCTGTTGTTCTTTTTATAAATCCCAATTTCAATAAATACTTATCCAATCTTGCATACCAAGTTCTAGGTGCTTGTTTTAATCCATATAAAGCTTTATTTAACTTACATACCATATCTCCTTCTTGTGTCAAAGGAAAACCTTCAGGCTGCTCAATGTAGACTTCTTCCAATTCACCATTCAAAAATGCTAACTTCGCATCCATCTGATACACTCTGAATTTCTTGTAAGTTGCATATGCTAGAAACATTCTCACTACTGCAAGTCTGGCCACAGGTGCAAAAGTTTCTTCATAGTCAATTCCTTCTTTTTGTGAATATCCTTTACATACCAATCTTGCTTTGTTTCTTATCACTTCTCCTTGTTCATTCATCTTGTTTATGAATACCCACTTTGTTCCAATCACATTCTTGTCTTTAGGTCTAGGGACCAATTCCCATGTCTTGTTTTTTTCAATTTTCTCTAGTTCTTCTTTCATAGCATTAATCCAATGTTCATCTTCACAAGCTTCATTAGTAGTCTTAGGTTCAATTTGAGAAATCAAACATAAATGTACCTTATTTTGAGTCAAAACTCCTCTATCTAAACTTCCAATAACTTTCTCAACAGGGTGATGTCTTGAAGTATACCTGTTAGGTGTCATAGTTACTGATCTTGTTCCAACTATATATTCTTCTCTACTTTCTTCTATGTTTTCTTCTCTATTTTCTTCTTTGTTTTCTTCTCTATTTTCTTCAGTATGACTTTCATTCAGCAAATCACTGTTATTTTTAAAAAATAATTCTACATTTTCAATGTTAGGCTGAGGTTGTGCTTCTCCATCAGATTCATAATCAAGCATTCTTTCTTGAATTTTAAACTTCTCATCAACTTTTATATTTGCACTTTCAACAATAGTCTTAGTTCTTTTGTTATAACATCTATATGCTTTTCTTTTTAAAGAATATCCAAGAAATATTCCTTCATCACTTCTAGGATCAAACTTTCCTATATCATCATCTCTCTTTATATAACATTTACTTCCAAAAATTCTAAAATACTTAACTGAGGGTGTATGTCCAAACCATAATTCATAAGGTGTCTTGTTTGTATCTACTCTAATTTGTACTTTGTTCATAGTGTATACTGTTGTGTTCACTGCTTCTCTTCAAAAAGTCTTAGCCAAATCATTTTCAAACAAAATAGCTCTTGCTGCTTCAGTTATTAACCTGTTCCTTCTTTCTACAATACCATTTTGTTCTAGTGTTCTAGGGGCTGAAAGTTGTCTCTTAATACCATTCATTTCACAAAAGGTGTTAAACTCTCTAGATGTCAATTCACCACCTCTATCAGATCTTAGACACTTAATCTTCATTCTAGATTCATTCTCAATTTTGCTTTTCATGATCTTAAATTTATCAAATGCTTCATATTTTTCTTTCAAAAATGTAATCCACATCATTCTTGTAAAATCATCAAGAAGAATCATAAAATACCTTTCACCATAGAATCCTCTAGTCCTAGTAGGACCACTCAAGTCTATATGAACAATCTCCAGCTTCTCTGTCGATGTGAACTTCTTGTTGGGAAATGAAATCCTTTTCTACTTTGCCATCATACATTCTTTGCAAATCATGTTAGTAGGTTTCGTAATTCTAGGTAAATCTCTTACCGCAAGTGTAGTGCTCACCTTGACAATATTATCAAAGTTTATATGACAAAACCTTTTATGCCATAACCAACTATCATCAATCCTAGTTATCAAACATGTCATCTCAGTAGGATTCAACTAAAATACATTACCTCTGGTTCTAGATCCTTTTCCAATCAGATTTCCATCTTTATCTTTTATCACACAAGTTTTCTCAGAAAACCAAACTTGATAACCCTTATCAGCCAATTGTCCAATGATTAGTAGATTATGTCTTAGTCCATCAACAAAGTAAACATCATCAGTGTTAGTCTTTCCATCAAGAGTAATAGATCCTATACCCTTAATCAAACAAGGTGCATTGTTACCAACCCTAACAATTCCTCCATCATAATTATCTAACTTAACAAACTTTCTTTTATCTCCAGTCATATGATGTGAACAACCACTATCTATAATCCAATCAAATTTCTTTTCAACTTGTGAAACTAATGCTTTTTCTTCACTTTTATTAGATTCAGAACTTTCTTCTTTAATTGCTACAAATCCTATTTCCTCAAAGTTATCATTATCACTGTCACTTAAATATTTTTCAATTCCTGCTTCAAGATCTTCATCATTTTCATAATAACATTCTTTAGATCTCCTAGGTTTAAAGTTGCTTCTATAATTCTTAACTCTTTTAGGACATTTAGATGCAAAATGACCATATTCTTGACAAGTCCAACATTTAAATATTTTCTTACCATCTGGTTCTTTTTTTACAAGTAATGCAATACCTTCTTCAGTCTTCTTATCTTCCTCAGATTTGCTACTATTGGCATAATCTCCATTCACACTAGTACTTCTTTTAGGTCTAATGTTAAGACCACTGAATGTTGTTTCCATTCTAGGTAGCTCTCCTGATAATCTCAAGTTCATCTCTGCTATTTCTAATCTTCCAAGAAGAGTCTCTCTTGAAAAGTTTGATGTACAAGGTATCACTTGTTTAATCATCTGCGTTGTCTGCTTGAATACTGGTGTCAAAGTTCTTAGAATTTTCCATATCACTTCATTCTCTGTCTTATCACCTCTACAAGACTTTATTCCTATTACAATCTCAGACATCCTACCAATATAGCTTCTAATAGATTCATCTTCCATCATTCTGATATTTTCAAATGTACAAATCCAATTACGTAATCTAGCCTTCTTTGCATGTTCATCACCTTCAAAAGTAGAATGTAAAGCTTTCCAAATTGCATGAGATGTTTTCAAACATCTTACTTGACTATATTCATTCTCCGATAGTGCTGACAAAAGTGCTTCTCTTGCAAGTAGGTTACACATGAATGGATCTAGTTCATCTTTAGTTCCTACCTCTAGATTGTCTTCCTCAATGATAGTCTTCTCATTCTTTGTAATCAACCAATAACTTGGTCCTAAACATAATAGATGTGTCTTCATCTTTTCTTTCCAGCTGTCAAAATTTACTCCATCAAACTTAGGGCTGTCTTTTCTGAAATTCACCATGGATCTCCTTAAGTTGTTAAAATTTTCTTTCAAGGACCTACTGCTCTGATACCAATTGTTAGAAAGTAAAGATCCCCAAGATAACTAAGAGGGGGGGGGGGGGGGGGGTGAATCAATTATCAGATAATTTATCCATTCAACTACTTCAAACAATGTAATCAATGTATTGATCAACCAAAGAAAGATAATCATACACAATTGCACAATAACACAAGATATGTTGACTAGGGAACCTCTTGAAAAGAGTAAACCCTAGTGGGAATGATGCCCACAAAATGATGCACTAATATGAAAGTTCCTTGTTAGAGGATGGACCCTGTTAGGAGTCTTATGAAATAAATTTAGTACATATAAATCCCTGTTAGGAGATTTTGAATCCCTATTAAAAGATTCTAACCCGGTTAAGAGTTTATGGAAGATAGAAGGACCCACTGCCCAAATAGCTTCAAGGCAAGATCTCTGAACCCACTATCCAAAAGATCTTATAATTATTCAGTAGAATAATATGAAATATATTACCTCCTTCACACTATGCCAAAACTGCACTCTCTACTACACAAGATCACAATTCTAGATCTCTGTACTCACAAGTCTTCCTTCATCATTGAATTAGCTCTTTTCTTCACTTCATGCATATATTCACATCTCAATCTTCATAGTACACATTAAAAAAAGGAAAAAATTCCTTCTTATATACCAAACTCAAATAATTACAAATGAGTCTATCCTCAATTACAAAATAATAAATTCTACACGCTACACACAAAATTCACATAAAATTGTCGGCTTCCAGATACTGTAACTTTCTCCAAACATATCCTCAAATTTTTCACTATGAACCACATCATCATTAATGAGTCTCCAACATCTCTTTAACTATTCAAAATTAGATTCCATCCCAGCTAAGAGATATCCTCCGATTTCTGAACATCGCTTCACAGAAACACTGTCTAAACACTGCTTTCACCAAAATGCTCATAACTCTCACAAATGAATGAATTTCCTTTTGCACTATTAACCATAGGTTAATAACACACCAAAGAACATACCATCAACTATAAAAAATCCAATCTACAATACAACATGTGTGCAAAACAAAACTATACCTACTTTCTTGCTAATATCCAGAATATCACTATGTTGACATCAATGACAATCCAAGTCATGAATGCAACAACAACTACTACAGAATGAATGCCAAGATACTTTGCATTCATTCCTAACATATGTCACACCTGGTACACCTCTAATTGCTGAGCAAATGAATGTCTAACAAGAGCACAACCAAGAAATGTTGGAGATTGTGTCTGCCCTAAGTTATCTAGAATTTGAAGACATCAAAGACTGCAGTACCGCAAAGAAAATGTGGGAGACCCTTGCAAGCATTTATGGCAGTGATGTGAATGTGTTGAGAGTAAAATTTGAGAGCCTAAGAGGTAAATTTGATGAAATGAGAATGCAAGAAGGTGAGAATATTGCACAATATTGTGGTAGAATAAAATAAGTTGTAAATGTTATTAGAGGAGCAAATGGAACTATTGAGGATGAAACTGTAATAGGAAAAGTATTGAGAACTTTGTGTCCTATATATGTAATCAAAATTTTTGCAATCCAGGAATCTAGATGTAACTCTCCTAATGTCCTTACTTTAGAAAGTTTGGTCAGCAAGCTTACTCCTTTTGAACTTTCTAACTATGATAACTTCACTGTTGGTAGTATTGAATCTGCTTTTAAGTCTCAAATGGTTTTGACTAAGTCTAAGAAGGAAAAAGAAAGATGCATCAGTGAAAGTGATAGTGACAGTGGCACATCTGATGAAGAACTTGAGGATCTAGAAGCTCTTATGGTTAGAAGACTGAAAAGGGTAAAAGGAAGGTACAAAGGTAAACTCCCTATTATATGTTTTTCATGAAATAAAGTTGGTCATATAGCTGCTAGATGTCCTAATAGGGATAATAAGGATGAAGAAAGAGATAGTAAGAAAAAAGACAAAAGAGAAGATAGAGGTTACCAAAGATACAAAGACTACAAAGGGAAAGGTAAGAAATCCCGCTACATTGCTAAAGAAGAGACTGACACTGATAATGATGATTTTGAAATTGAAGTTGTCTATGTTGCAATGAAAGATGAATCTAATGAGGATGAGAAAATTGCATTAATATCTTATGTGAACAAAAATGATAAATGGATTATTGATAGTGGTTGTTCACATCATATGACTGGAGATAAGAGTAAGTTTGATACCTTAAACCATTATAAAGGTAGGAGTGTAAAGTTTGGAAATGATGCACCATGTCCTATTAGAGGAAAATGATTGATTAAGCTGACTGATAAGTTCTCTTGTGAAAATGCTTATTGGGTTGAGGGTCTTAATTATAATCTATTGAGTGTTGCACAACTTAATAACACTAGCTACCAAGTGGAATTTCATCACAGGAAGGCCAAAATATTTGATGCCACAGGTGAACTAATTAGAAGTGGAGAATAGACAATAGGTAATTTGTTCTATCTAGACCTATCTAAAGAAACATGTATGATTGCACAACTTGATGATATTTGGTTATGGAATAAGAAGCTATGTCATGTTAACTTTGCTAATCTGGTATAAATTAGCAAGAAAAAGAAAGTGAGAGGTCTACCTAGATTGAAGAAACCAGAGAATGTAATGTGGAAAGAATGTCAGTTGGGTAAGATGACTATGTCTAGTTTCAAGAGCAAAACCTTTACTTCTAAGAATGTCTTAGATTTGGTTCATACTGACCTTTGTGGACCGACGGGTGTACAAAGTTATTGTGGTGCTAGATATTGTATCCTGTTTGTTGATGATTATACCAGAATGATGCATGTAATATTCTTAAAAGAAAAATACGATGCTTTTCAATATTTTAAGTGGTATGTGACCAAGGTTGAAAAAGAGACAGGTAAAAACTTGAAGTGTCTGAGATCTGACTGAGATGGAGAATTCACATCAAATGAGTTCAATCTATTTTGCAATGATAGAGGGATCAAAAGATAGATGTTTGCACCTAGAACTCCTCCATAGAATGGTATAGCAGAGAGAAGGAACATATCTATCTTGGACTATCCATGGACATTAATGATTGAAAATAATATTGCACAAAAGTATTCGAAAGAAGCTATAAGTACAACTGTTTATAGTCTTAACCAAGTACAGATCAAAAAAGGTACAAATCTGACACCTTATGAATTATGGCATGGGTATGCACCAAATGTAAAATACTTTAGAATCATTGGAAGTAAGTGCTACATATTGAAGGATAGTAGGAATGGAAAATTTGATGCTAAAAGTGATGAGGATATATTCCTAGGCTATTCCACAAAAAGTAAAGCTTATAAGTGTCTGAATTCTAACACTAATAAACTTGTGGAAAGTGTAAATGTCAAAATTGATGAGTATGTAGAGAAAAATGAAGCTGACAGTAACAGGGTACCAGAAGATTACAAATCTTTTGTATATATAGAGGAAGAAGAGGCAAGTGACAAACCTTCACCTGATGCTGAGTCTCGGGTAAACAATGTCAAGCATTAGGATAACAATACCGAGAGAGAAGAAGAACATGCTGAGCGACAGGAAGAAGCTACCAAGTATCAGGAAGAGGTTTCCAAGCATTCAAAAGCTGAATCTGACAATCTAGTTGGAGAACCTAATGATCCGAATGAAAGAAGAACAGAACCTTTTATAACACAATATGTAAGGAGACATCACAATCTTGAACAGATTATTGTAGATAAAGATACTAGAATTCAGACAAGAAGCAAGGTAAGAGATCCAGCATGTTTACTATGTGAATATGAGCCTAAGACAACAAAGGAAGCATTAGAAAATAAAGACTGGATAGAAGCAATGAATGAAGAGATTGACCAGATAGAGAAGAATAATACCTAGACTCTGGTGCCGAGACCAGAAGATAAGAATGTCATTGGGACAAATAGGGTATTTCGTAATAAGTTGAATGAACATGGTCAAATCACAAGAAACAAGGCTAGGATAGTATGGAAAGGCTATGGACAAGAAGAAGGAATAGATTATGGAGAAACATTTGCCACTGTAGCAAGATTGGAAGGAGTCAGAGCTCTGCTTGCATATGTTGCCTATAAAAGTTTCAAGGTATACCAAATGGGTGTCAAGTCTACATTTTTAAATGGTATACTGGAAGAAGTATATATTAAACATCTAGAAGGATTTGTTGATCCAAATAGAAGACACATGGTTTGGGAACTAAATAAAGAACTCTATGGATTAAAGCAAGCTCCCAAAGTATGGTATGAGAGATTACGCAACTACCTAATACAGATTGGATTCTCAAGGACAAATGACACAAGCAATCTATATATGAAAGATGAAGAAGGCAAAGGAATCCTGTTAGCCAAAATATTTGTAGATGATATTATATTTGGTGGACAAGATGCCTTGTGTAAGAAATTTTCAAATAAAATGCAAACTGAATTTGAAATGAGTATGTTTGGGGAGATCAATTTTTTTTTTGGTTTGCAAGTATATCAGATGGAGAAAGGAATCTTCATCACCTAGTCTAAATATGTTCGTGAGATACTAAAAACCTTTGGTATGGAAGACTCAAGGCCAGTAAGTACTCGCATGGCTATTGGACAAAAGTTTTTTAAGAATGATGATGTTGTAGAAGTTAACTAGACTTTGTATATATCTATGATTAGAAAGCTACAGTATGTTGTACATAGTAGACCAGATATTGCATTAGCTATTGGGATTGTGGAAAGATTTTCTAACAATCCTAAGGAAACTCACATGATGGCAGTTAAAAAAATCATGAGATACTTGAAAGGAATTGCTGACTATGGATTGTACTACAAGAAGCATGAAAATTTTGAACTAAGAGTGTATACAGATGCTAATTGGGCAAGAAATGTAGATGATAGAAAGAGTACTAGTGTTGGAGCTTTCTTTCTTGGATAGAGATTAGTTTCCTAGACAAGCAAGAAACAAAATTGCATTTCCCAATCTACTGTTGAAGCTGAGTATGTGGTTGCAGCTATCAATTGTTCAAATTTGATATGGATAAAGCAATTGTTGGTAGGCATGAAAGAAGAAATCACTGAACCAGTTGTCATCTTCTATGATAGCACAAGTGCTATCAACATCTCTAAAAACTTAGTGATGCACACTAAAACCAAACACATTGCCATCATGTATCACTACTTGAGAGAACTGGTACAAGATAAAGAGGTTCACATGGAATATTTGAATAACAAGGAAAAAATAGCAGATATATTCACTAAATCTTTACCTAAAGAAGCTCATGAATATCTGAGAAGTCAATTAGGGGTCCTTCCCCTAACTGAGGCTGCCTTGTCAAGCTAGGAGCATTTCATCAAGTGTGCTGCAAAGAACATCTAACATATTGATGCAGAGAAAGGTGACACTTTAGGAGCAACCTAGAGTTGTGAAGAGCACAACAAGTCAAAATAAGTCATAATCAAGATGACAGAGGGAGAAATATTTTACTAAACTAAAAGGGTGATATCTACATCTATAGGATGTATGTTTTCGTTGTTGCTTTGGCATTTTTTTGTCAAAGAGGGAGATAATGACAGATCAATACACAAAATGAGAAGATCAAGATAGTGAGATAAATTCAGTGGATGTTCATGCATGGCTAATAAATTCTATATCAGAATGAAGCTAAGGATATTATACATTTCTATGATAAACAGATAAGTTTTGGATTGGTTGGTAATTCATGTGATATTCATATGGTGTTTCCATCAATGCCAAAGAGGGAGATTATTGGAAACTGCAATTGAAGCAATTGTTGTATTGTGATTGATGTCAAACCTTAATTGGTAAGACTATTGCTATGTAAGAAAGTACTATATCTATTTGAGTGTTGCTAATGGGATATGCAAGGTTGGTAACAACAACAGCTAACGAAAGGTTGAGTTATTTTGATACTTCAATGAGTACTTGATTATGTGGCACAATGATAAGACAATGTATTTTTTTATCTTAGTAAGAATGAAGACTAAACTGGTAGGCTTGACTGAGCATAAGTGAAGAAATCTAGTTTAAGCTGAGTGCTATTTGTGTCGACCGAGCTAGGGAATGTTGAGTAAAAATAGTGTTGACTGAACACTAGTTAATTGCCGATGAAGACAGTGTTAGCCAAGGGAACAGTTTATGTGGTGACCAAGCTTTCTAGAGAAGACTGAGAAGTTGGACATAGTATTCAATGAGCATCAGTATTTTGCATTTGTTGAAGAATTCAGATTTCCAATTGACATTGTTGAATTCTTGAATTATGTAAAATGTGTTGATTTTATTTATTGATTGTATGAAAGCATTTAATGCACTGTAAAATTTCTTATTGTAAATCTTTAAGAGACTAGAGATATTTCAAAGATAATCCAAAGAACATAATGGAGGATGGATTCAATGAATCTGACCTAACCCTAAGATCTACGAAGGAGATTAAGAGGCAAAAGATGTATTGACCTAATAGAGGTAGTATTAAGGAAACCTAAGCAAGAGGTTGAATGAAAGGAAAGAAGTGAATGTTGGAAGCATTGTTATTGACTGTCTAAGTAGAAAAGGTTGAAGGAGAAATGTTGTGATTTCTTGAAGGGTTCCAAGTAGATTAGTGATGGAGATGGAAAAGGTTCACAGTGAATAAGCTAGCATATGTGTACAAAATTGGATCTGATATTTGCAATGTGAGTTGTATGTTTCTCAGATCAATGTTACTACTACTTTCTAACCATTCTAACATTCAAAATCCTTTTAACAGAGGTTGACCTAACACTCATAGGTATAAATCCTTTGAACAAGGTTGCATTCTAATAGAGTGTATGTAAGTCCTATAACAAGGCACACTTTTAACAAAGTGGTTGAAATCCTTTAACCGGGTCACACCTCAAAGTGTGTTTGTAACCTTTGATAGGGCTGGCTTTTCATCGAGCTTACTTCAGAAGAGTGAACATAATAGTAACATGTTACAAAGTGGTTTTTCCCAAGTTGGGTTTCCACTATAAAACCTGGTGTTGATACTTGTGTGAATGTTTTGGTTTGAACATTTTTGTGTTTTACAAGTTAGATGCTTTTGGATAAGTGGATTGCACTGTTATATGTTTATGTTATGCAATCAGTAATGACTGAGTAGGTGTTGGTTATTAGATCTGATTTTTTGAAGAGTTTGAAAGATTATTTTATACATCTGGAGCTAAGAATAACTGATTCTCCCCCACCTCTCTGTTGTTCTAAATCATATTAACAAGTGGTTTGGTCCCAAGGGTGGTTAAATAAGTTACGGTTGAAGAGTCTTAAAAATTACCTATAATGGTCAAGTCTAAAGGGAGGGTGATTGAGTTAGAAGATTTTTCAAAGCTCTAATATATTATACCTCTAACTGACACCAAGGTTCCTAGAAGATTGATGGATAATCAAGTATACATTCATCAATTTGAGTGCATATATTCCATATGGTGATTGTAGAAGTAGTGAGAAGGGAATAATTTATGGTGTAAATCATCTTTGTGTATCATCTTAAAATGGAAGCACTTCCATGTGAAGAGAATTTAGCCCTCTGAGTAGGTGGTTTGGGGTCATTTTAAGCACCTTGATTAGGTCTTTGCATATATTTGGCTTTCTCACCACTTTCCAATTCTTCTCCGCGCTTGATTTCTCCATTCTATGTGAAATTAGCATTAGGGTCTTAAGAAATTTCCTGATTTTCCCTCTTCCATGGCTCTATTTTCTAGGTAGGGCTCAGAAATGAGACCTCCTAGTCCATCATCATATCAATCAGGGGATTTTTTTTTTTGTTTCGAACACTGGTTCCTATTTTGACATCAAATCCTGCATCTCTGGCATCTCTTGGAAACTCTGCTACAACACCAGGCAAAGTTAGGGTTTGAGGTCAAAGTTGACCTTCACCCTGACTAGGTCAAGGTTGATCTCGACCTTGACCTCTTTCTACTAGGATTTCAAATTTTCAACTATTGGTAGTTTGGCTTTCGGGAAAATTATTTCTCCACCTCCGGGTCATCTGTTTCGGGCTCCGAAATGATAAATCCTATAATTGTATTTAATTAAGGTATATTTTCTAAAGGTGAGGACCTAATTGGGATTTAATTCTCCAAGGTGGCCCATGTAGAGGATTTTTCCCTAGATCACTATAAAAGGAGGCTTTCCTCTCTCATTTTGACATCAAGTTTTGCAATCAAGTTTTGCAATCAAGTTTTGCGATCAAGTTTTACAATCAAGTTTTCTCAATCAAGTATCTAGAGCTCTCAAGTGCAAGCAAGTCTTCAAGCATTCAAGTGTTCAAGCATTCATCCATCAAGGAGATCCATTGTTAGCCATTGAAGGATTCAATCTCTTTGGAGCCCCCCTTGAGGATTCACCCTTGTCCATCCATTCAAGCCTTCTCATATGCAAAGATCAAATCAAGATTGGTGTTGAAGATCAAAATACCATTGATTAGAGATATCTTGCCATCCATTGAAGCATTCTTACTTGTGGATTTGAGGATTCGAATCCTCTTCGAGGACTTCAACATAAGCGAAGTGATTTGTTTCAATTAATTTGTTTATGCACAATATATTTCAATTCAATTTCAAGGTTAATTCCTAAACTAGAGTTTGACTAAGGCAAACCCCCCATACAATGAAAAACCCCCATTTTCTTGTAGGTACAGGTGCAAAATCTCAGATCTTAGAGTGAATTTGGATACCCTTTTCAACAATCTTTCAGGATCTATGAACAGAATCGAAATCAGACTTCAAATAAATAATGTGGTCTTTGACCTTTTAAAAGGTCAAAGTCAACTTGTGTGAATTTGGAGAAAAGATTTATGGGTTTTGTCCGCCTCAAAATTTCCAGTCTAGAATAGGTGATGGAATATTCAAAAAGTTCATATAGATGCCAAAATTTAGCATTTTCCAAATTTGCCCTAATTCAAAGTTAGTATTTGCACTTCAATTATTTCAATATCAACCATAATACATTCTACCTAGGGGAAACATTATATTTGTTCTTTCTTCCATATTTTCCATCAAATTGACCTGATTCTGCATTAGCCTTTTAGGTTGATCAAATTGGACCTCCTTGGTGGGAATTTTGGTTTGAGAATAGATCCCTTATTCCCCCTTAACATTTTAAATAGGGTTGAATACATTTTAACACTATATATTTTGGTGAACCCGACTAGCTTACTCTCTTTCCTTTTTCGTGTTAGATTTCCCTTTGTCTTATTGTGTGTGTTTGTGTGTGTGTTTACCTTCATCATTCATTTTGGTGAACCCGACATACTTACTCTCTTTCTTTTTTTGGAATTGGATGCCCTATTGTGTTAGATTCCTCTTTATATTGTCTTGTTAGTATTAGATTTGTCCTCTGTGATTAATCTTGCATGCTAATTAGATTCCATATTCATGCTTTATGTGTTCTTTGTTTAGTTCATTTGCATTATATTGGTTTATGAGCTTTACTATCACTAGACCTACTTATAACATTCTAGTTAGAAGAAGTCAGAGACTCATGGGTGCCTTTGAACCTGAATCTTCTCCTTTCCTTAGGATCCCCGATGATAACTTGATTCTTCATGATTCTAATCCTACTATGGTGCAAAAATCTTCTCACTCATCTCATGATGAGGATGATACTTTAAGGGTTCCTCCTGAACAAGTCCAAAAACTTTCCACTGAACTTGATAAAATGGGTAATTGGCTTCTTCAAGAAAACCATAGTCAAGATTCTATTCAAGCTATAGAGGCTCTTAAGAAAGTTCTCCATGATATAGATCAAGTTATTAACCTCTTTCATGGTATTACTCATCTTGTGCATTCCAATGTTAAACCTTTAACTCAAGAGGCTCAAGATTTAGGTTTCACTACTCCTATCACTAGTGTTGAACCTCCTTCTAATCCTTTACCTAGTATTCCTATCTATACTCCTCCTTTGGTGATTGTGATGGTTCCCTCTATTCCTATGAGTGTTCTCCATATCTTTTCCTACATCACAACCTTCATATCATAATGTTCTTTTTACTTATTCCAATCCGCTTCCAACTGTAGTTCCTAGTGTTCCTCCAGTTGTGTCCTCTATTCCTATAGCTTCTTACAATTTACCTTGTGTGTCTAATGTTACTACTCCTATTTCCTCTAATGATTCAATGATCATCAGTTTGGCTCAAACTGTATCCTCCCTACAACAAAAACTTCCTTCCTTATCTCAAAACAAGTTTAGTATTCCTACATGTGACATGGGGAGTCCCTTGTCTTGGGATATTATTTGTACTCCTGTTCCTTAGCAAGGTGAGATGCCTCATCTTGAGAATTATAATGGAAAAGGATATCATGTTCATCATGTTAAAACATTCCAAATCCTTTGTACTGATTATGCTCATGACCATAGGATTTTAGCCAAACTATTTGCTAGAACATTTCGTGACAAGGCCTTACAATGGTTTTTTTCCTTGGCTCCTTATTCAATTGATTCCTTCCCACAACTTGCTAATGCCTTTATTCAACAATTTCAAAATAATATTGGCCCACAAGTGTCATCGATTGATTTAATGCAATGTAAACAAAGTGCTAAAGAAAAATTGACTGAATTTATTGGTAGATTTAAGCATTTGCATGTTCAAATTTCTTATCCTATTCCTGATATTGATATTCAACGTATGTTTATTTCAAATTTGCAAAAGGATATTAGAGATAAGATTTTGCTTACTGAATTTACCTCTTTTCAACAACTTTGTGCAGTTCTTCATCATTATCAAGTACAAGTGAGTCAAGTTGAGAGCAACACTCCAATGGCTCCTGTTCCAGTTGATAAGAGTGATGCTGCTCCTAAACCAAATAAGTTTAAAAAATTCCACAACTATGTCAAGACAAACAAACAAGCAAATGCAGTTGCTGATCAGGTTGCTATTGCATCTAATAATGCCACTTCTGCATCCACTGCTTTTTGATTAAATCATACGTTTACTCCTTTTTCTGAATCTTTACATGCTATTATGAATAGGTTGTTAGCTACTAATATGATTACTTTACCTCCTATTTGACCTCTTTTACCTACTACAATTGCATCTAAATCTTTTGATCAAAATTCTTTTTGTCAATATCATTGTCAGAATGGTCATGATACTAAGAAATGTTTTTCTTTAAAACATAAGGTCCAAGATCTCATTGATGCTAAGGCTTTATCTGTTGATAATCTGGATAGTAGTGGAAATCAATCTGTCTCTCCTCCTAATCAGAACCTTCAAATCTATACAAACCCTTTACCTTCACATGATACTAATACTATTGCTCAGCCATCTTCTATGGAAATTGAATATGATTCAAAGATGGATGATCTTAATCATGTCATTAATCAAGTGGATCATGTTGCTAAGCCTATATCTCCACCTCAACCTTCACTTCAAGTTCTATCTCAACTTCAAGTTAAACCTAAACCTAAAGTGAAACCTCAACCTAAACCTTGACAACAATTTAAGAATAAAAGACCTCGGGAACTTTTGATTACCTTTGATGACTCTGAGATTATTAAGGCTCCTGATGGTCCCCTTTACATTGCTGCTAGGGTTGCTCAGATACCTACTCATGGTTGTCTTGTCAATTCTACCTCTTAGTTAATGTTATCACTGAAGAAAATCATTTTATGAAAAGCTTACAATGCAAATTCTATGATACATCGGATGTGTGGATTCAAACTTGTAATGGTTTTCTTTATCCCTCATTTGGTTCTATTACTTTACCAGTTGACCTTTTTGGAAAAACTATGAAAACTACCTTTGTTGTGGTTCCTACTTCTGATCAATTTCAAGTTAAGCTAGGTTTACCTTGGTTGATTGCCATGCATGCTATTGCTTAACCTATCCATAAGTGTCTTAAGTTCATTCATGAGGGCAAAGTGAAGATGATCAATCATAGTCTATATCAACCTTCTAGGCCTAGAGATTGTGTTGGTCTAGATTTCTTTTGGCCTTCATTACCTAATTCATGTCCTTCTCGCCCTAATAATCTTTTTCAATCGTATCAAGCTTACAAGCATCGTAAGATTCTTCAATTAAGCATACCTCCTATGGATCTTAATCATGGTCTTTTACCTACACCTTTGATACCTCCTTTAACTATGGCTTCTAATTCTGTTAATCAATTTCCTCCTACCAAACCTATCAAAGATCCTATGATTGTTTCTCCTATGGTTGATAATCCTATTGATCTTCCTAAAGAACCTGTGAAGGATCCTGTGATTGTTCCTCCTAGTTCTCAACCTATTTCAAATAAATCAAAATGTAACCAATCTACTAATGAACATCGTAAAAAGCATCGTGCTCATGCTAAAGCTAAAAGATCTCTACTTTCTATAGATACACCTATGCATAATGTATTAGAAAATGTTGTTACTAATAATGATGTTCACATGCATGATTATGATGATTCTATTTTTATCTTAGATCCTATTTTGATTAATTTGGATGAAGAAGATACTCTTGAAGATATTGATGATGTTAATGATGAATATGAGACTATTGGCATTAACATTGATTTACCTAATATGCTTTCATCTCAATTAACTCTTACACCTAGTATCGAACATTGTGATTCTCAAGAGGATCCTTGTTTGGAACTGGCTATCATTCCTACTATATTGGATATAGTCCCTCTTGCGAGTTACCCACCTACCCTAAATGATATACAACGAGATGGGGAAAGTAGGTGGCATGGTTGATTGGCTTGTCTTTTGTGGTAGCTTTGTTGTGTGTTTTCCTATTGTACTATGCTTCTCCCTTAATGTGATTGCTAAATGTTGTTAGATTCTTTTATACGATCCTTGTTACTTAGTTGGTACAAGGTGATGAAGGAATCAAAACTATTGTTCAAATTCCTCTATATGTATCTCTATTCTTCTATGTGTTGTTCAATGTTATGTTGTAAATGTGATATTGTTCATAAATTTTTTCTTGTGTAATCTGCTTGGATTCGAGATATGGTAGCACTAAATCTTTTTGGTCTCCATGTCATGATCTGAAAAGATTCTTCTTTGTATATCTTATGTGATCTTTCCTCCTTTGTGATTGTAATTCTACTTTCTTTAGGGAATGATGTCAATTCATTTACAATAATATCATATATATATTATCTTATGATCATACTGACCCCATGGTAGGTAGATCCCTTCCATGTTCTCTGTATGTTTCTGTGATATTTCCCTTGATTCATCTTTGTCTGGGGGCATCTCAATGTGGAAACGTAATCAGTGGACTTGTTTATGTTTCCGTTAAAGCCATTGCTCTTGTTAAAGTGTCAACAATGACTTTAACATGGGGGCATATGCTCTGCTCACTTATTACACACACGTACTTATGAAAAATTCAAAACATGCTAAATCTTCTAAAGGTAATGCACATAAGTTGCTAAATCCTAAGGAAGATACAGACATTAAATTTACTTTAAAAACATTTTTCCTTTCTTTTAGGATTAAGAACTAATCCTTAAAGTATGGATTTATATTAAGATCTCTTGATCCCTCCAGTTTCAAGCACACATATATTTTTGATCCCTTAAGGTCAGAAGTGTCCTTAAGATTGGATCCCCTTTTTGATTTTATTCTTATGGAATAGAATATTCCTAGGAATAAATTTTTGATGGGTTGATTAGTGAGTAGCCACATTCACTATGCGGTTCAATTTCATCTTTCCAGTTGCCCCTTTTTTTCTCCTATGTGGTTCACAATGGGACATAAGTTCTCATTGGGTGAGGTAATCACACTTTTTCTTTCTCTCTTTAGAGATGTCTCTCTTATCTATGATCTAAGATTTGATGAAGACTTGAGTCCCTGGGGCTCAGGATTTCTCTTTGTCCCTTAGATTATCATAAGATTATCTTGTTATTTTTATCTCCTTTACCAAGAGTTTGCATCAACTCCGTACTCTTGCTAAAGTGGGGGCTTAATGTATCATCTTAAAATGGAAGCACTTCCATGTTAAGAGGATTTAGTCCTCCGAGTAGGTGGTTTGGGGTCATGTTAAGTGCCTTGATTAGGTCTTTGCATATATTTGGCTTTCTCCCCACTTTCCACTTCTTCTCCGCGCTTGATCTCTCCATTCTAGGTGAAATTACAGTTAGGGTCTTAAGGACTTTCCTAATTTTCCCTCTTCCATGGCTCTATTTTCTAGGTAGGGTTAAAAAATGAGACCTCCTAATCCTTCATCATATCAATCAAGGGATTTTTTATTTGTTCTGGACATTGGGTCCTATTCTAACATCAAATCCTACATCTTTGGCATCTCCTGGAACCTCTGCTACAAAACCTGGCAAAGTTAGGGTCTAAGGTCAAAGTCAACCTCGACCTTGACTAGGTCAGTGTCAACCTCAACCTTGACTAGGTCAGGGTCAACCTCGACCTTGACCTCTTCCTGCCAAGATTTCAAATTTTTAACTGTTGGCAGTTTGGCTTTCAGGAAAATTATTTCTCCGCTTTCGAGCTGGCTGTTCTGGGCTCTGAAATGGTAAATCCTTTAATTGTATTTAATTAAGGTTTATTTTCTAAAGCTAAGGAACTAATTGGGATTTAATTCTCCAAGGTGGCCCATCTAGAGGAGTGTGTCGTAGATCACTATAAAAGGAGGCCTTCCTCTATCATTTTGACATCAAGTTTTGCAATCAAGTTTTTCGATCAAGTTTTGCAATCGAGTTTTCTCAATCAAGTATCTAGAGCTCTCAAGTGAAAGCAAGTCTTCAAGAATTCAAGTGTTCAAGCATTCATCCATCAAGGAGATCCATTGTTAGCCATTGAAGGATTCAATCTCTTTGGAGCCCTCGTTGAGGATTCACCCTTCTCCATCCATTCAAGCCTTCCCATATGCAAAGATCAAATCAATATTGGTGTTGAAGATGAAAATACCATTGATTAGAGACATCTTTCCATCCATTGAAGCATTTTTACTTGTGGATTTGAGGATTCAAATCCTCTTCAAGGACTTCAACATAAGTGAGGTGATTTATTTCAATTTCTTTGTTTATGCACAATATATTTCAATTCAATTTCAAGGTTAATTCATAAACTGGGGTTTGACTAAGGGAAACCCCTCATACAACCCAAAACCCGCATTTTCTTGTAGGTATAGGTGTGAAATCTCAGATCTGAGAATGAATTCGGATACCCTTTTTGGCAATCTTTCAGGATCTGCGAACAGAATCAAAATCAGACTTCAAATAAATAATGTGGTCTTTGACCTTTTAAAAGGTCAAAGTCGACCTATGTGAATTTGGAGAAAACATTTCTGGGTTTTGTCTGCCTTGACATTTTCAGTCTAGATTAGGAGATGGAATCTTCAGAAAGTTCATATAAATGCCAAAATTGAGCATTTTCCAGATCTTCCCTAATTCAATGTTAGTATTTGCACTTCAATTATTTCAATATCAAACATAATAGATTCTACCTAGGGGAAACATTAGATTTTTTCTTTCTTCCATATTTTCCATCAAATTGACCCAATTCTGCACTAGCCTTTTAGGTTGATCAAATTGGATCTCCTTGGTGGGAATTTGGGTTTGAGAATAGATCCCTTGTTCGCCTTTAACATTTTAAATAGGGTTGAATACATTTAAACACTATATACTTAGAAATGGTTTTTTTAGGTTATTTATAGTATTTTTGATAAAAAAATATTGATGTAGTAATGCCCATTGTATGGTCAAGCCATTAAGTTGTCAAGAATTGCAAAAAAAAATGTCGCATTGACAAATTTTGTAATTCTTGCAAAAGATGTCAATTAAGTTTTAATTGGATCAACTAATCAGGAAGTTGATAAAAGTTGGTTTTAACTAGTTGAAAGAGGTTTAAACTCCCTCTTTTGGTCAAGGGAATGTAGAGGAGGAGAGAGGAGTTTGGTTAGAAGATGTCTAATGAAAATATTGTTTATTAGTAGATTTTGTATCTTCATGGCTGATTAGTCATTCATTCCTCTCTCACATAGATTTATTTGTGTATGAAACTAATTAGATGATGAACTATGGTGAGTTACCTTTCATTTAAGACAAGTCTTAAGTTCTGTCATGATCTAGATTGAGATATCTATGGATTTATTTGAAAACTATTTTAAAAACCTCATTTATTAGTTATGAGATTGAAATTTTCATTTCCATGTAAAAGTAGACAAAATATAGTGAAATAGCATGTGGACTAGCACCTTGTATTATGATCTATATATAAAATTATTAATAGAGTTAAAAAAGTAAAATCTAATTAATAAAAATCAAATATTTACATATGGGCAACAAAAAAAAGTTTTGGTATATGATATGTAAATATATGATTTTTATTATGATAATGCTTCTTTTAGAAGTTAACGATGCTGAAAGAAAGGTCACTAAATTATGAAATAGAAAAAAATGAATTGCAATATATCTCTTACAAGACAATATAGAGCCATTTCCCAGCTGCCAACAAAAATGTCCAAAAGAACATAAGATAATGGCACTAGGAGAAAGGTTACTAACCTATTCAAAACACTAAAATGAATTGCAATATTGATCTTAGAAGAAAATATAAGGTCAATTCCAAACTACCAAGGGAAAATTAAAATATTAGTCTGGAAAGAGACACATAATTCATAGTTTGGACAAAGACCCATTTGTTACTATAAATAACAATAATGTTGAAAATTGATTATATGATGGTGCTGAAGATGAAGAATGACCAAGATAAGATATAGTAGAAGGGTTAGAATAGTTATTATCTTGTCATTGAGGTCAAGAAATTAATTTCTAGTTTATATTATGTTTCCATATCATTCGGTAAAGATATAAGATGAACGATTTAAGGAGAAGAAGAAATGAGAAGCTATGAAGTTGTAGAACTTAAATGGACAACTGATACAGATTAGACAATGATTATATTATTTTGATATAATTATTTTCAATGTAACATGATTATGTTAAGTTGGTAAAGCATGGTGATGAAGATTTGACAATTCGGTAACTTAAGTTTTTTTGGCTACCAAGAAGGAAAAGTCACTTGATAAAGAGAAAATAACTCAAGGAACCAAACAAAAAAAGAAAGGTTTATGCACTGAGCAATGTAACCAAAAGTCAAATGAAGAACATTGAGCAAGGAAAATATATTAAATAAGGATTGATCGACATTTAATGACTAGACATAATGAGATGGATAGTCATGATGATGATGAAAGTTAGTTACAAGAGATCTACGGTTATGAAAATTCAAGGTGAAGATCGACAAAAAGATCTAAGTGTAAAAAAGAGATGGAAAAAGTTCCTAGGTGAAAAGAAAACATGTTATCAAGATCCAGATTCAAGTTATAATGAATTAGACAGTTAAGATTGATTAAAGGAAAATGTAATAAATAGGATTAAGAGGAAAAAATTATGTATATAAAGGATGATCTTGTATGGAAAAATGGATGGAAAGCTAAATAGTTGAACGGTTGCCGACTTTTGTAGTGAAGAAGGAACCAAGAGATACTGAGTGGAAAAAGAAGGATTTCATGAAGTGTTGATGCTAGTAGATAATAAAGAATTGAAGTGAAGATTGAAGAGCACACAAGGATCTTATTCAGAAAAGATGTTGAAAATCTACAAGTTAATTTTAATACTATATCTTATTAGCATTTGTAATAGAGAAAATATCTTAACACAGTAGACCTAACAATCTTATTATAATATCCTTGAAAAAGGTGACATTCTAATGAGTGTTTGAAGCCCTCTAATAAGGTCACTCCTAAAAAGGTGAAGATCCTAGCAAATTTGAGGTAAATCTCTTGACCGGGTCACACATAACAATGTGTATTGTAATCTATAACCAGATTGGCTTTTAACTGGGTGTACTTCAGAAGAGTATTTTCTTAGTAGGTGACAATTGTCATAGTGGTTTTTCCCAAAGCTAGGTTTCCATGTTAAATATTGGTGTTACATGTTATGAATGATTGGTGTGAATGATTTAGTAAATGTTATAGGTTTTTATTATTGCCAATAAATAGTGAACAATGTATTACCGAGATGCTACCAAGTTAATTAGAGAAAAGTTTATAAGGTATTTGGGATCAAGGATTACTGATTCACCCCTCTCTATAATCCAATAATTTGTATCAAAGCTAAGTACTCTGAAGAGATAAGTTTAAAAGACTTGAGTAAAATATTTGAAGATGTATAGGAGAGAAGTACCTAAGTTGAACAAGGAAAGTTTATCAACATGGAAAATTTGAATAAGATTCTATCTTTCTAGGATTATAGAATCTACACTGCATTTTCTTGATAATGAATACAATCCACCACCTACAAGACCCTTGATAGTTGATCAGATGAGAGAAAAGAAGGAAAAAAACTTGGTTATGATAGATATTTCTTCTTCCCTCTCTAATGCTAAATTCACTGATATTAAGGATTATGTCAATTCAAAAGAGATCTGGGACATGCTAACAATTATCTATGGAGGAGATCATCATGTAGAAAAATCTAAGGTTGACAGCCTGAAAGGAAAGTATGATGAAATGAGAATGAACGATAAAGAAAACATCACACAATATAGCATCAAAATCAAGGAAGTTGGTAGTGCCATTAGAGGTGTTGGTGGATCACTGACTAATGAAGAAATGGTAAGTAAGATCTTGAGAAATATTTCTTCTAAGTATGTAATTAGAGTATCTATAATTCAAGAATTGAGATCTATATCAAACAATGTTGTTACTCTTCAAGGTCTTATCGGTATACTGACCATTGAAACTACCTTCAAGTGATCTGTGAGCATTGGAACATCAAGAAGAGAAAGAGAAAATTAGATTAATTCATATGGAAATGAGTATGATAGTAGCCTCACCAAAGAGAAGGAACATTAATAATTGGAAGCACTACTGGCTAACTGACTACATAGAGGTAAAGGAAAGTACAAAGGAAAGTTACCATTGAAATGTTTCAATTGTAATAATACTAGACATATTGTATCTAGATGTCTTGATAATGAAAATAATGATAAGAATGAAACAAGAGACAACTGACACTGAAGATTCAAAGATTTTATGGACAAAGGAAAGAAGTCTTGCTACCTAGCTAAGGAAGGTGTAACTAATGATGAATTTGATGATACCAAAGAAGGATATGAAGTTGTATTTGTTGTAGTAAAAGAAGACTCATATGAAGAAAAGTATGAAGATGACAAAGAACTTGTTTCTCATGTAATTAAACCAGACCCATGGATTATTGATAGTGGTTCTTCACATCATATGACTTGTGGTATTGATAAGTTTGAGAACCTAAAAGTGCATAATGGAGGATTTTTCAGATTTGGCAATGATGCTCTATGTCCAGTGAAAGCTAAGGGATCCATTGTATTAAATGAGAAGATCAAATGTAATGATGCATATTGGATTAGAGGACTAAACTATAATCAGTTGAGTGTTGCACAACTGAACAATAATGGCCACTAGCTGGAATTTAAAAATAGAAAGGTTAAGATCTATTGTACTGATGGAGACCTAAATAGAACTAGAGGACAATCAAGAAGTAATCTATTTTATCTTTATATTGATGCAAATAGTTTCTTTTTTTGTTAAAATTGAAGATGCATGGCTATGGTATAAGAGAATTTATCATGTGAATTTTGATAACTTGATGAAAGTAAGTAAGAGGAGTAGAGTTAGAGGACTACTGAGATCAAGAAAACTTGATAAAGCTATGTAAAGAATGTCAGATTGGTAAGATGAACAAGTCAAGTTTTCTAAGAAAATCTTATTCTACCAATGGTATTTTGGAATTGTTTCACACCAACCTTTGTGGTCCTATGAGAGTTCAAATATATTATGGAGACCGGTACTTTTTTTATTTATGATTATTCAAAAATGATGTCTATTATGTTTGTAAAAGAAAAATTTGATGCATTTCCAATGTTTAAGTGGTATATAGAAAGAGTTGAAAAAGAAATAGGTAAACAACTAAAGTCTTTGAGATTCGATCGAGGAGGTGAATTTACATCTGATGAATTTATTGTCTTCTGCAATGATCATGGAATTAAAAGACAAGTGTCTACATCGAGGACTCCACAACAAAATGGGATAGATGAGAGAAGGAATAGATCTATTGTTGACTATGATAGAACTTTATTGATAGAAAAAAAGGTTTCTGTAAATTTGGCTAAGTAGGACATCATGATGTTGTCATTCTAGAAACATATATTTAGTATTAAGTCAGTATGATCCAAGGATAAAGTTCTGGATGAGAACTTAAGAAAATTGTCTATGTATAACAGAGTTTATCTATCTACAGAGAGACTATTTTGATTGGTGAAGTTCATAGAAGTATTTCCAATGCAAGAGAACTTGAGAATAGATTATATGAGGTATATTGAAGCTACATCTAAGAATGCAAGATTGTATGACATGTACGGACAAAGATTAATGTTTTACAGAAACAGTGTTGAGTCGACCAAATCAGAGCAACGACTAGTAAATGATTATTTTGAGTTAAGGGATTTTTTTTTATCAAAATAATGACTTAACAAATTAGGGATGACATCCTTGATGTTAACACTAAGGAAAAAGGAATTAATATTATGTTTTGGAAACATGCAAGCTGACTGGAAAGCTATATTTGTGATAGCTTGTATAAAGTAAAGTAAGTTGTAATGCGAAGTTGTAAGAATGATTTTGTATTGATGTATTATGTGAAATATGATGTATGATTAGAGAAATACTAATTGATAAAAAGTTTTGTGAAGATTCTACAAGGTAGATAAGAATATTGAAGATATTCAGCAGCAGTAAAAGGTTTTTTGTATTCTACCTTTTGTATTGAAGATTATAATTGTATACTGCATGTTTGGGTAGTGGGATCATCTTGCATACATTCATATTTTGTAATAACAACTTCTAACAAGGTTGAGGCTTCTAACAAGGAATAATACCTCTAACAAGGACAAAGACACTATATCAATGTAATATACTCCTAATAGGGTCAATATATTTAACTAGATACTTTTGATTAGTGGATCATTTGTGGGTACGATCCCCACCAAGGTTTTCCCTTGGCCAAGGTTTTCTTGAGAGAAAACATGGTGTTATGAGTTCTTTTATTTTAAGGTTGTGTTTTCTATTCAGTTTATTCAATTTGATTTGTTATGAAAGTTACAAGTTGGGAAAAAGAAAAAGTTTGTGAAATATTGATTCACCCTCCCCTCTCAGTATTTCCTATTTCAAACAATTGGTATCTAAGAAAACTTACTTAAAGAAGGCCTCACAACTTGAGTAAGATCTCTATAGATATGGATCAATTACACAAAAACCTAGAAGAAGCTCTTGAGCAGATTGATATTCTTACTGAAGAAAGAGATGCTCTAAAGAATAAATATGAAAGTGGAAAAGACTACATCGAGAAATTAAAAGTCAAAATGGAAGATCTTAACTCAAAGAAAGAGTCTGTAAATCAGATCAAGGATAGTGATGAAGTTTCAAAACTAAAAAAGGAGAATGAAATCCTAAAGCATGAACTAAAGATTGTAGATCTAAAGTTAGTCTAGTAAAATTGAATCAGATCTAAAGTCTGAAAATGCAGTGATGAACTACAACTGATTTAGAACCTGAATGGAGAATCTATAATTCAAGATTACTAAAGGAGTTGCTGATTAGATATGTAAGATGATTAAATCAGTATTATGTTGTCATTGATGTCAACTAGCTTGACGGTACTTATCTTGTAAGTTACTATACTGACAAATTTGAAGAAAGGTGAAAGAGATGAAGAACATAAATATCTACATGAGGAAATGTATATGTCAGATGAATATAAGGAATACATTGAGTAACTTGTTGACGAGTCTATGACTTGATGAAATTGAATGTATTATGTTGCATTCATCTATGGTGAAGAATAGAGCTGAAAGACACAAAGCAGTGTTGTCGATAAATAAAGCATTCTAGTATACACCGACGAAATGTAGTGTATACTGAGCATAGTGTTAACCAAGCTTGTATTCATCGACGCATTTCTTTGTTAACCAAGAAAACCAGAAAGGAATTAAATGATCAGTTTAGTCGATAAAGTGATGAGTTGTAAAGTGTATGAAACCAAGGTAACATATAAGGTTTGTTATGAAGATTGATGGCTAACAAAATCAAAAGGATCTAATGGAGAAGATTGAAACATGTTACTGACACATCAGTCGAAGAACCTTAAAGCGGAAAAATCTATGAATATGATTAAGCGGAAAAATCTAATGGAGGAAAAGAAAATGATTTACTCATCTATATAAGAGACATTGGTTTCATTGTTGAAACATAGCCAGAAGAAGAAGATACTACAGAATTATCACGTGAAGGACTTTTCATGCATTTTGATCATATTGGTTAATAATAACCGAGCTGCAAAACAATTATCAAGCTACAAGGAGTAATTACCAACAGACAGTAAGTTTATATAGTATTGAATCTGAAGTGGTATATTGATCAGAAAGATTTGAATGAACTAAACATTGTGTTGGGTATATTCTTAATTTTTTGAGGTTTTTATCTAATTTTTGTTTTAGTCTCCTTGTAAGTGCTTTGCCTAGTCTAGGGTTTGTAAAATTCATAAAAATTGTCATGACCAAGCTCGAAAAAACCCTTCCATAGGTTTTGTCCTTAAAGATTTTTGAATTCATGTCAAAATCCTCAAGTTCGCCCTAAATTCTTTTAATTCATTGTTAGCTTTTTAGTCACTTAAGTGGTTAGCTATGCACATGCTTATTTGTCTCAAGTGCTCACTAAATCAGAAAGGGTCATTGCATGTCTCATATAGTTTTTAGTGAATCAATGAATAGGTTGGAACATTGTTAAGTGTTATCCTCAGTCATGAAGTCTCCAAGTATCCGGCGGTTATTAGAAAACTTTACGTGACTTGGTGAATACACTATCTCTTATTTGCTTATTCCTTGGTGGTTTTGTGTTAACACTCAGTGACCTAGTGACAATGGTTATCGCTCATTCTCTAAATCAAGCGGTTAAGGGTTAAATGATCTGGTGACCTGGCGAATACTGTGGATTGGTGTCAAGATCAACGGTTATGTTTTAATCTTAAGTATTTTCTGGGTCCTACAGTTCAAGTATTTGGCAAATGAGCGACTGAGTACTTGTATTATTATCCTCCAAGTTTGGGGGTTCTAAAAATTTGATGAAATGAGTTTGGTAGAGGTAATGCTTTTTGTGTTCGCTTATTCTTAGAATAAGTTAGTGAAAAGCAAAATGATCTGGTGATTTAGAAAATCATGTGGTCGTGAGTTCTCTTAAAAGAAAGGTAAAGGATAGAAGTATTTGGCAAATGGGTGAATCAAAGGATCACTAAAGTTTTAAGTCTTCAGTCGCTTAATCACGTAATGAAATATTCAATGTTTGAAGTATTGCGAGATTCAGCAAACCCTTTTTTTGCTGAGTCTCATAATCAAATGATTAAAGATCATATGTTTCAATAAAATGGTCAACTTACTGCATTCACCAAGTTGTGTGAAGCTGGCGGTCAAAGCTATGTGATTCTGTGATTCAGAGATAAACCATTTGCCAAGTCACCAGATATTCGGGCAGTTAGCACTAACATCTAGTGAATGAGTGAAGCATACAATTGCTAAGTCTCAAAATGAAGGTGACGGTTAAGGAAAGATTCAATGATTCAGAGATTAAAGGCTTCACCAGTTCTCTAAATAATCAAGAGGTTAAGTGTTTCATTAAGTGAATGCATGAACCCTTTGTTCACCAAATCTCCAAGAAAGTTGATAGTTAGCTAGGACATTAAGAGAATGGGAGATGACCTTATTCGCTAGTTCTCCAAATGATAACTATAGTCAAGTGCTCGAAGGTGATCACTTCAGTCGCTGATTCTCTAAGTGGATGAAGAGTTAAGAATTGCATTGCGAGAACCGATGAAGGCATTGGTTGCTAGTTCTGTGAATATGAGCTAGGGTTAACATTGTATTAAGCGATCATGAGAAGCTTTCAGTCGCTAATTCACTAAATGAGCTCAGTTGGAAAAGGTAATAAAAGAAAAGAAAAAGATTGTTGCCTGCATGGATAAAGTACAGTGTCAAGCTGGAGAGTAAACTAATAAGCCATCCAATTAGTTTCAAAGAAGGATTTCATGACGTAAACAGGATGTTAAAGTACAAAGTACTAATCATTTCCTTTTTTCCTTGTTTACGAGTTTTTAAATCTATTTGTCAACATCTTTGCATCAGTTAGCTTTGATTTGAAAACTGGTGATATGTGAAATTGAATGCAAGAGCAATTAAAGATTGATTTTCAATGATTGTGGTAGCTGTACACATTTGATTTGTATCGATAAATAAGCTAAGCTCATTGTTTCCTATGTCCAAAATCAGTCGAAGAGAATTGTCTCTTTTGAAGCAATTTTTGAGTGCCAAGTAAATCCAGTTTGTAGAGATTGAAGGTAATTCTATAGCAAGATGAGTCAACTTGAGAGGAGTGCAACATCTTCCAGCAGTGAAGCCAAGTCTAAAAGTGGTGAACACAAAGGCAAACTGAACTATTCACATGAATTCATGAAATTGCTGCCTGGTTCCAGCCAGAATAAAAGAGCTCCGAATGATGTTTTTGAAGATGTTCTAGGGCTTTGCAGAGATCTTATCATACCAAATATTATAGGTTATACTATTTTCAACTTCTTTTATGGAAATAGAGGTAGGCATGTTCCTGTGTGTAATGGTTGGGCTTTGGGTTTGGGAAAATTAGTTGTTCCTGATGTATTTTTAGATGTGGATCTAATTGTTGCACTAGCTAGGCATTATGACCCTATTTCCAAAACAATTAGAAAAGAGGACCAGTCACCTTTGGTTACTCTTGATAGGGGTTCATTCATGAAAGCCTTTAATTTCTATACGTCTTCCTCCACCGAAATTAACCTGAGCAAAGAAAAAGAGAGGTACAAGAATAACATAGGGACAATAAAGGACCAAATGATGAAGCACATCCCAAAACAAGATAAATATATAGCTCCCCTCCCTGCTCACATGAATGCCCCTTACCAATTTAAATCCCTCTAGCATTATATGAGGTAGACTTGTTATGGTTTGTGTAGGGTTTTGGGAATTGATGGAGATGCAGAGTTCTTGCCAGCTGATTTGTTGATGATAATCTTAAGCATCCAGAATTCCTTGGTAAATACTAACTATGATTACATTTAGTATATAATTGATAGAATGCATGAGCATTTGATTTCTGTCAAAGAAAGTAAGAGTCCAATTAAGTTCATGCATTATTCAATTTTAATGCACTTAATTTTGTTCTTCAACATCAATAGCTTTGATTCAAACATGCTGAAACCAAGGTTTAACTTCGAAGGCCAGTATAATCTAGTAGAATTATGGGTGAGGTTATGGAATTCTACTTCCAATGAAGGGGATTTTTGTGTTTTTTAGAATTTCATTGTCTTTCCAATTATAAAGATGTTAGGCATCAATGTCACAAGGCTATCCCCAAGGGTCCTTGGGCTCCTAAGACCATTGTAGTTTGTGGACAAGTGGGAGGGAGACCATAATTGGGGTGATTTTTACTTGGGGGAAAATTATACAATTTTGCGAGTCTACGGTTGCCCCCAACCCCCACATTTGTTACCAAAATTTGTGCCTCCAAGAGTTGCCTGTTTGGAATTTGTTTGGCAGTTGATGTGCATAGATAGAGAACTTCTAGCCGCTCATAGGAAGGGTACATTCACACCTAGGCAATTCAAGATAGGTGATTTCCTAGTAGGAAAGAGGGCATTTCATCAAATCACTGCATGGTTAAATCAATTCAAGATGGTTACTGGTGCTTGTAGACATGTAGATCCTGAGGACTTTATCAAAACTACCAGGATGGTCTATATTCCAAACATTGGTGTGATTAAGGAACATGAAGGTTTAGATGAGGAAAATGTAATCAGAAACATTATAGAGAGTGATGAGGTTAAAAGAAGATGGAGCAGGTACTTTGATTTGATAGATTTATCAAAACAAATGATGACAGCACAACTTCCTTTTGAGGGTTTCTTCCCTGACCTTCCTTATTTGAAAAGAATTGACAAGATGATAGAGATGCATGACACTCTATCAAATCAGTTGGAGAAATTGATTGATCAAAAGTAGCCAATGAAAAGGAAGGATTATTCATCTTCTAATCAAGAGGAGTCTTTTGATGAGTCCCCACAAGGGAATAGCCCACCACAAGTTGGGGATGTATAGATTGCTAAGCCTATTGAAGATCAACCAAAAATAGAGAATCCTCCAAAGCCACCCTTGAAGAAGGAGAGCCTTCAAAGAAAGAAAAAGAAAAGAGAATAATTGAGAGAGCATCTACTCTAGTGCCAGGTGATAGGGCTTACCATCACCAATTGAGAATAACAATAAGATCAAGCAAGAAGGTGGTCACTGATGAAACAGATAAGGAACATTCCCTGTGGTTAGAAAAGGATATTAGAGAGGTATATCAGGAGGAATTTTTGAGTGATGACCAATTTATTAAAATTGATGAATTCAAGAGTTTTCTTATTTGGAACAAACCACAAGAGGTGAAGAAAGCTATGCCTGAAGGTGTGGAGCCAAGTGAAGAAACATTGAGAGCTTTAGCTTCTTATGATCCTAGCCTGGATCCCATAACTGTTGATGAAGCTAGACAATTGGTTAGGTCAAGTGGAATGCTATTGACTCTAGGATGGGATCTGACTTCTGCAATCATCATAGATCAAATAAGGAAGCAACCACAAGGTAGCCTATCATATGAGGTTCACATTGGTGACATGATAAGAGGAAGTGGCTATGACCCTAAATCTCAAGCTGTTGCAATGTGGTCTATAGCCCCTAGGACCCAAAAGCCATGTATATTAAGTATAGAGGATAAGATGGATGGGAATAAGATCATATGGACTATACAAAATATAATTGACCTTGAAGTTTCCAAGGCAGTAACTCATTGGGCTAACCTAAATGAAGCAAAGATAGTTCAATTGTTTGAGAGGTATTCAAAATTGTTTGAAAGTGCAAACCTGGTGGCCAAGGATAGAGACTTGAAAATGATGAAGATCAAATAATTAGAGGATGAGTTGGTAGAAGTGAAAGTTAAGCTTGAAGAGGCTTCAAAGGTAGTTATTTCCACCCCTTTGTAGATTTGAGGTTCCTGTTCAGATTAATGAGAAAGTACCTGAGAAACCTGCTCAGGACTTGGAAAAGATAAGGATAGAGGCATCTTTGGAAACTATGTCAAAGATTGTGTAATACAGATGGGATAAAATAATTGAAAGGATGGAAATAGATTATCAATCCGTATGTCAATTGCCCCAGGCCAATAGAAAGGTGAATGAATCATTGGCTACTCTAGAGCTACTTCATAGTATTTGGTCTAGGAGAAGTTTGTTATTTGATAAACTTGATAGCTTACAAGAGCATAAGCCTGAGATCCCTAGGGTAGTGACTGAATTTTTTGAGAAGATTGGCTTAGTTAGTGTTGTTTGAAAGTTTTTTAAAGGTAAGTCCAACCAGGTGAAGGCTAAGTTGTCTATGTTTGATAAGAAGTACAGTAGGTATTTACCTCCAATATGTGATGACAATGGAAATGTGATTAAGTTGGAAGAATGGAAACTGTCAATGGATCAGTTGGTGATTTCACAAGATGTTTTCCTTAGTAGCAACTATACTTTGGATTTTGAGAGATGTAACAACATAATTGACAGTCTTTTTAAAATTGAGAATGATTGCATACACTTTGTGGTAGAGGCCAAAAATATAACTGACTCCATGTGGGATAAGCAAAAGTTAGCTTACTATAGGAATTGCAGACTTGCAACTGGCCATCTGACAATGATGTAGTAGCTTGGGAGAAGTTGACAATAAAGAAGAAGAAGAAGAGGCCAGTTGTCCAGCTTATAGAGGAAGAAGAAGAATAGAGCTGCAGATGGCACCTGATCTAGAGATTGAGGGAGAGCATGTTTCAAATAGAGGATGATGTAAGTTAGCTAGATGGCAGTCATCATTCATGCAACAAATTTATCAACTGCTCTGAAATATCTTTATTCAAAGGTGCCACCTGCAAAATTGTTGAGAAATAGATATTTGTAATTTGTTGTTACAATCAAATTTTGTCAGTTTGTAATCTTGTCTCTAGTGTAAGATCTTTTCTAGCCATCCCAAGCTTGTTGCATCCTTTCGAGGATTCCAAGATGGCTGAGATTATATATAGCATGTTTTTTGCTCATTTAGGGGAGATACATTTTGTAAAGAAGTTCTGAAATATAGAACCTTGTTTTCTTTGAAGTCAAGAGAATACTGTATTAACACATTTTGATATTAATACAAAGCATATCAGAACTCTATTACTACTACTTATTGTCTTTGTGTATGGATACTTTAGTTTTCTTATGCATTCAAATTGTAAGGCTTTTTCAATGCGTTGTTCACAAGGTGAATATAGGGGTTAAACTTAAGTTTCTTTCAAGGGAAGAATAAAATCTTAAGGGAGGTTTCTAGGAATTAATTGTCCATATATGAATTTGATGACAGTGATAGGAATTAAAAGAATGGGATGTTAGGCATGTCATTTGAGTTCTAGTATATTTTTCTTTGTAGATTTTTGTGGAGATAGGGTTTGACTCTAATGCCCAAGTAGAATAAGGCACTGGTTTGAGATACCTTTGCACATGTTACCACTGAAGATATAAACAATTGATTCATTTTAATTTATCTATACAATCTTAATCTGAATTATTCTATGATAAGTTCAAAGATGTATATTGTAATGCTTTGTAGAAGCACTGAATGAGGTTAACCTTCCTTGAGTTCAACTCTAAAAAGAAGAAGGATGAATATCCTTAAACCACTGTTCAATATTGTTGCTTTCATAATTTCTATCATAGTGTTGTGTATCAGGATTGTTTGGGCCATACTAAGAGTTGCAATGTCTTATTAAGTCAATTCTAAGAAGGACAATACAATAGTGAAGGAGCTAATTCTCAATTCAAAGCTCATTTCAAACAATGAATTGTTATAGGTAAACCCACCTAAGTTTTTATACTCAAAGTGAAGAAGGTTTTTATAACCTTAATACCTTAGTGGTTGTAATTTTGTCAGATGCATCTATTGGGATTATATGAGTTCAGGAATTATTAATCATCTATAGATTTAAGCACTAACAAAATTGACAACTCTACTGGGGATCTCTAAATAGCTTGCAATAGGTTAATGCAATCCCATCTATTGTGCATTTGTGGACCAGCATAAATAATTTGATTCCTGCTTAATAGTGGGTGGTGACTCTAATAATCTATGTTACCAGTTGCTGATAGTTGTAAAATCTTGCTAAAATTGTTGTGATATATTATGAGTCAACCAATGAATACTAGGTCTTACTAAAGGGATCACCCAGAAGATAATATGGGTGATGAGCTTCATACACCAACTAGAAAGCAATGGTTTAGGAGAGGTCACAATAATGCTAGCTCCCAAGGCCCTTCTAGAGAAAAATCCCATGCCCTGCTTCCTCATGAAACTTCATCCTCTTCTAATGATCCCAAACATGTCAAGAAGGTCATGCCAAATATTCATACTCAGAAGGAAGTAATCATAGAAGTCACAAAAGTAGGTTATTTCCCTGCGAGAGAAACCCTAGAGCAACCAGAAGAAACTTCTACTGTCGAAATTGCTTCCTACAATTCTGAGAAGTTGAGAGAAGAAGTGATTGCTCTAAGGAAGAAAGAGCGTGAACAACTTGCTGAGATTTCTAATAGGGTGAAAGTGAGGGAACAACAAATCTATGAATTTCTCAAGGAGAGGCAAGAACTTATCATCAAAACTAGGAAAAATGAAGCTCAGGCTAGGGATCTAAGCCAAAATGTTTAGGGTTTAGACATGGAATTGTTTAGTGATATGGAGGATTTGAGGGAGAAGGCTCAGGATATCAAATATAAGAAAAATGAATTTGAGGGGAAAGGCCATGTCCTTAGACAATTGCATCCCTCTAAAATCCAGAGGAATACGGATATTAAAAATGCTCCGAAAGAAATCCCTGATAAGGGAAAACAAAAGGTGGTGAGTCTAAATATTAATGAGCACAAGAAAATTATGGCTACTCCTAATGTACATTCTCAAACAAATATAGATTTGGAGAAGGCTAGAAAGGCCAAGGAAGATTTGACTATTCAACTTGAGAAACTCAAGTTGGAGGCTGTTGCAGATGAAATGAAGAGAAAAATTGCCTTCTTACATGCCAATATGAACACATATGCTAGTAGCTCTACCCCTGTCACTTTAGGAACAATCCCACCCCAACAACCTAGCAACTCACTTCCAAGTTCTCAAGCTTTTCACCCTAGACAAATTTTACCTAGACAAGTTCCTAATCAAGTTCCCCTTATAGCTAGTGGTATAGTGGGAACCGTACCCTATCAAAATGTTATAGCTACCCCTCTAAATCAACCAAATATCCAAAGAAGACTAGTTCATTTGGATAGATACAGGCCTCTATTCTTTGATGGTATTCCTGGTCAACCTAATGTTGTCCCCAATGAAATCAAAAAGAAAATCCCCTTATTTACTGGGAATAATGTCATTACCTATGAAGAGCATCTAAAATTTTTCACAGATAAGGTAAATGATTATGAGATTGAACATGAAGATGTCATAATGAAGCTTTTTGTTTAGTCATTGATTGAAGATGCTAGGGATTGGTACAAGGGTCTTCCTAAGAATAGTATTGCATCTTGGGATGAATTTGTCAGGTGTTTTAAAGAGAAATATGTAGAACATGTGAACTCTAGCTACATGCTCAATGAGTTCAATAATATCAAGAAGCACTATAATGAGAGCATGTCAGAGTTCAATAACTGATTCCAAAAGGCTATGTATAAATTGTTCCAAGTATTGAGGTTAGACGATGCAGTCTGCATGACAACTTACTTCAACTCTATGGATGGTAAGATGTCTTACCTTTTGAGAGATAAGAATCCTTGTACTCTTAGGGATGCATTTAAGCTGGCCATAAATATTGAGAGTAACCAAAAGGCATCTGGCCAAATGTACAAGAGGGATGAGGGTAGACTATGGAAGGAGACTAGGCCACAACCTGCAAGGCCATCCAAAGAAGAGGATAGAATGGACAAAGGACTTGGTGTTAACAAAGACTTCCCAACAAAGTTTGACAAAGGTGGAAGAAATTTTCAAGATACAAGACCACCTTATCAAAGGTAGGACAAAGCCCCTAATTTAAGGGACATGCCTTACAAGACAAATTGGAAAGATGGGAGGCCTGTTCTTGATAATAATGAACCCCAAAAGGGAAGAGATACACCAAATCCTTTGAAGAAAAATACAACACATAATTTGGAAAGTACCCCTTGGTGTGTGGCTTGTAATATGCCCCACTCACCATTCCAATGTGTTGTTGCTCAGGCCTTGGGACAAGAGGCCAATGATTCATATGCAGGAGATTATGAAGGATCTAAAAAGCCTACTATTAACATGTTCAGTACTGAACTAATGGGGGACCTAGTGTCCTTAGATGATGAATTTATTTGTCTTGATGTTGATCATAAGAGGAAGATTTTCTTCAATTATGAACAACAAATATTTACTCAATCTGATCAGGAAGACTTTGATAATGATGATTGTAAGACTCATATGGTAGAATCCAGATCAGATGAAAAAAAATGGAGAAAGCCCAGTGAAGAAGAGATCAGAAGTCTAACTATGGCTGCTATTACTCAAGAAAAATCCTCATACAATTTGAGGAACACAAAGGTGGATAATGATCAGGGAGTCCCTAGATCAGTATTTGTTAAGAATAAGCTCCAAGATAAGGATTCCCCAAAGCCACATATTGTAAATAGTAAAGATGAAGGGTTTGAAGTTGAGAAGAAAAAGAAACAAGAATTTATTACTAACAAGGTGAAAAAGAAAATTGGTAGGTCAAAGGATCACCCTGATTTTTATACTAACTCCCCTACCTTTGATATGAGACATGCCTTGTCCCAAATGAAGGTCTCCATCCCTTTACTTGAAATGTTGAAAATAGAGGAGCACAAAGTAGCAGCCTTGGCTCTTATAAGTGAGCAGAGAACTACTCATGTTCTACAAGATGAAGGGAAGTCCATGGATAAGCCAATTGCAATTAATGACATCTCTGATGTATGTGTTGGGACTATTGTGACACAGGGGCTCAAACCCCAATTTAGGAATTAACCTTGAAATTGAATTGAAATTTTTGTAATAAACAAAGTAAATGAAACAATTCACCTTGCCTATGTTGAAACCCTTGCAGGGGATTCAAATCCTTGAATCCATAAGTATGGATGCTCCAAATGAATGTAGAATTGAATGAAGGATGTCTCAAATAAATTTTATTTATATCTTCAACACCAATCTTGAATAGATCTTGGAATAGGAAGAAGCTTGAAGGGATGTGGATGGAGAAATCTTCAACAAGAGGGCTCCATAGAGATTGAATCCTTTAATGGCTACCAATGGATCTCCTTGATGAATTGAATCTTGAATGATTGAATGCTTGAAGATGAATGAATTCTTGAATGATTTCCTTCTCCTTCTTTCTTGCTTGATTTTCCTTATTTGAAAGATTATGATTTTTTATGGATACTTGATTGAAAGAGATGTGTGTAAGATGGATTGAAATGAGAGAGGAAGGCTTCCTTTTATAGTAGTTTAGGGCACAAAATTCTAGAGAGGCCTACATAGGAGAATTAAATTCCCATTTAAGATTTAACCCCTAGAAATGGACCTAAATTAAATATAATCTAAGAGCTTACCATTCTGGTGCCCAAAAAAGCTGACCCAGAAGCGGGAAATAAATCTTTCTGAAACTCGACATCCGTAAACTTTGGGATCTTGAATTTTGGACCTTAGGTCAATGTCGAGGTCAACCTAGACCCAAGTTAGGGTTGAGGTTGACCTTGACCTAGGTCAGGGTTGAGGTAAAAAAACCATTTTTCTTGTAGGAACATGTGTGGAACAATGAACTATAGTGTAGATTTGGACGCCCTTTTCAGAAAACTTTCAGGATCTTTAAATAGATTATCCATCGGAACAATGTAGGTCAAGGTCGACATAAAGGGGAATGATTGTGCCCCTGTATTTAGGTCAAGGTTGACCTTTCTCATAAAAGAAGAATGTTTCTAGGTTTTCTTTGTCTCTACGTTTCTAGGCCAGATCTGGTTGCAGAATTTCCCAAATCTGAGTACAGACACCAGAAAACAACATTTTCCACATCTCTCATATTTTGAGGTTATTATTTGTCTTCAATTCAGTTAGGATTTCAATACTTCTTTCCATTATGGAATATAAGGTTTTCTCCTTTCTTCATATTCTCCATCAATTGATTCATTTATGCATTGACCATCTTCTTATGGTTAATCAACTTGGATGTTTCCTTTGGGAATTTGGGGTTAAGAAGAAGATCTTACCTTCCCCAATCCTATATATAACTTTACTCCATTTTCAAACATTACATTTTGGTGAACCCGAGATGGACAACTCTTCCTTTTATGGTGTTATATCTTTCATGTATTAGCCTTCTTTTATGTGTTTGCATTTACATTTCTTATAAAGAAAAAAATACAAAAACATTTATTTATTCATGCTTTGTGTTTTCATAGTTTAGTTCATTTGCATTGCATTGGTATATGATCTTTACTACCTCTAGTCCTACTTATAATATTCAAGTTAGAAGAAGTCATAGACTTATGGGTTTGTTTGATCTTGAGTCCTCCTCTCTTATCCTTAGGATCTCGGATGACAATTTGATTACTCATGATTCCAATCCTACTATGGATAATAACTCTTCTCACTCATCTCATGATGAGGATGATGCTTTAAGAGCTCCTCCTGAACAAGTCAAAAAAATTTCAATCGAACTTGATAAAATAGGAAATTGGCTTACTCAAGAGAACCATAATCAAGATTTTATTCAAAATATAGATGATCTTAATAAATTCCATCATGATAGTGACCAAGGTGTTAATCTCTTGCATGGTATTACTCATCTTGTGCATTTAAATGTTATACCTTTATCTCATGAAGCTCAAGATTTAAGATTCACTCCTCCTATCACTAATGTGGAACCTTCTTCTATTCCTTTACTTAGCATTCCTACTTATATTCCTCCTTTAGTGACTATGTTGGTTCCCTCTCTTCCTATGAGTGTTCCACCCATGTCCCTACCTACTTCAAAACCTTCTTATTATAATGTTTCTTTTACTTATTCCAATCCTCTTCAAGTTGTGGTTCCAAGTGTTCCCCTGATTGTGTCTTCCATTCTTGTCACTTTATACACTTTATCTAGTATTTATAGTGTGTCTATGCCTCCTATTTCATCTAATAATTCCACAATAATTAGTTTGGATCAAACTGTGTCCTCTTTACAACAACAACTTGCATCTTTAACTCAATCTAAGTTTAGCATTACTACATGTGACATGGGAAGTCCTTTTTCCCTTGACATTATTTGTGCCCCTCTTCCTTAGCAAGACAATATGCCTCCTCTTGAGAATTACAATGGTAAGGGAGACCATGTTACTCATGTTAAAACATTTCAAATCCTTTGTAGTGACTATGCTCATGACCATAGGGTTTTAGCCAAGTTGTTTGCTACAAGTTTTTGTGATAAAGCATTGCAATGGTATTCTTCCTTGCCTCCTTATTCTATTGTTTCTTTTCCAAAACTTGCTAATGCATTTATTCAACAATTTCAAAATAACATTGGTCCACAAGTTTCCTTAACTGATTTGATGCATTGTAAACAAATTACTAAAGAAAAATTGACTGAATTTATTTGTAGATTTAAGCTTTTGTATGCTCAGATTTCTTATCATGTTCCTGATATTGATATTTAGTGTATGTTTATTTTAAATTTACAAAAAGATATTAGAGATAAGATTATCCTTACTAAATTTACCTCTTTTCAACAACTTTGTGCAATGCTTCATCATTATCAATTACAAGAGAGTCAATTTGAGAGAAACACTCCAATGGCTCCTATTCCAGTTGATAAGAGTGATGCTGCTACTAAGCCAAACAAGTTTCAAAAACCTAACAAATATGTCAATATAAATAAAAAATAAAATGCAGTTTCTGATCAAGTTGTCGTTGCATCCAACAATGCAACTTCTGCATCCACTTCTTTTCATCTGAATCATATGTTTACTCCTCTTTCTGAATCTTTTCATTCTATTATATGAATAAATTGTTGACTTCTAATATGATTTCTTTACCTCCTATTCGACCTATTTTACCTACTATGGTGGCATCCAAATCCTTTGATTCCAAAGCCTTTTGTCAATACCATCATTAGAATGACCATGATACTGAGAAGTGTTATTCTTTAAAACATAAGGTTCAAGATTTAATTTATTCTAATGCTTTATCTATTGATAATTTTGATGGTAGTGGGAGAAAATATGTCTCTCCTCCTAATCAAAACCTCCAAATATATACAAATCCTTTACCTACACATGATAGTAATACCATCATTCAACCATCTTTTGTGGATATTGTTTATGATTCAAAGATGGATGATCTCAATCACATTGTTAACCATGTGGAGCATGTTGTTTTGTCTCAATCTGTATCTCCAACCTGGCCTCAATCTCAAATGCAGCTTCAAGTTCCACCTCAACCTAAACCTAGAAAATAACATAAGAATAAAAGACTTAGGGAACTCTTGATTACCTTTGATGATTCTGAGACTATTAAAGCTCCTGATGGCCCCCTCTACATTTATGCTAGGATTTCTAAGATACCTATGCACGGTTGTCTTGTTGATCCTACATCCTTATTCAATGTTATTATTGAAGAAAATATTTTTTGTTGGCATTAAGCAGAATTGCCACTAGTGACAACACTTATTTGCATTCTCAGTGCAAAGCAAGTAGACAGTGCAAACCAAGCAGACAGTGCAAACCGAGCAGACAGTGCAAACCGAGCAAGTTAGTACAAACCGAATAGAATAGTGTAAACCAAGTAACATCATGTCTACCGAGTCACCAGTATTTATCGAGTTCAAAACCTACCGAGTGATCAGTATGAACTGTGCCTTCACTTCTACCGAGTGCATGACGATGCCGAGTAATGCAGTGGACGCCGAGTATCAGAAAGTCACCGAGTTAGTTTGCAGGAACCGTGTAACCATACTTGGGCCGACTTAGTAGCACTTATGTTTATTTGTCAAGCCGACTTTGTAATTGTAATTGTAATTAATTGTTTAAGACTTGTATATAAACAATGTTGTAAAAATGTAAAATGCAAGTAAGAAATATATGTGAAAAAGAAAGAAAGGCAGAGATAAGCGAATTACAAAGGGCTTCAGAAGTATAAGGAACAACAAAGACAAATTCATCACAGAAGGTGATCAGTACATCAGTGAATCTCAATCAGCAATCCAGTTGCAAAGCTAGAGATCTACTGTTTCATTCTAACAGGTGAATCAGTACTAAATCCTTTAACCGGGTAGACTTAATAGTCTTTTGTAAAATCTCTTTACCGAGTGCATACTTCATTGTATGTTTGTAAATCCTTTAACAGGGTGGATTTAGCAATCCTTATTGCTCCTAACAGGGCAGATCATCAGAAGTGATCAAATTGTAAGCCTTAACCGGCCAACTTTATTCTGCAGTATTAAAGCTTTGTGGGTTTCATCCCCACCCCAGTTTTACTTTCTTTTGGAAGGTTTCTGGGTAACCAAATCTATGTGTCATTATTGTGAATGCTTTTAAGTTTCATGCTTTCTATATGCAAAGGTTAAAAGTAAAATTACATGTTAAAATTTAAAGAAAATTTGGAGTTACTGATTCACCCCTCCCCTCTCAGTAACTCGGTTAATTCCTGAATATTTCCAACAATTGGTATCAGAGCAGCATTGGTTCTCAAGATAAAGCTTAACTAGCTTGAGCAAAGATCCAGGACAATGGAGGTATTCAAACTGAACAAGGTGATTGAAAATGAAAAGCTAGATCTGGAAATGGCCATAGCTAAACTCAAAGAAGCAAAAGAACATCTTTCCCAATCCCTAAGAAGAAGGAAGGAACTTGCAAATCAGATGAATGATCAGACTTACATTGAAGAAAATATTGAAGATCTTTTTCCCTCAAATAACTCGGATGAAGCAAACAATGCTGTCAAAGAACTCCTAGAAAAGAATGGGTCTCTACAGGAAGAAGTGAGAAAATTGAAAAGAGAACAAGAGCTACACTCTACAAGATTCTGTGAGATCTTGGAACAAAGAAACAAGTTGAAAGATGAATTAGATGGAAGAAACATTGAAGTCCAAAATAAAACCCTTCAGCTAGAAAACCTAATTGATCAGATCTCTCATACAAATGAGGAAATTTTGAATCTAAGATCAGAAATAGAAAGCACAAGAGAAGAACTAAGATCTGAAAAGGAAATCAATCTAAGATTGGTGGATGACCTAAATGCTGAAAAACAAATCAATGAAGGAATGCTGAAAAGCCAAGAAGACTTGAATCAGCTGTATGAGCGAAATCTTCATAGGCAAAAAGGAAAAGCAGGACTTGGATACAAAGGAGAAGGTGAATCCTCTAAGAAAGGTACTCAAAGAAATCAAAAACCTACTTGTAATCATTGTGGTAAAATAGGACATACTTCAAATAAATGTTGGAACAATGAAAAAGCAGAATTCAATGGAAAATGTTACAGCTGCAATCAACCTGGTCACAAAGCAAATGAATGCAAGGAAAAACCTAGATTCAGAGGTAATTGTCACAAGTGCAACAAACAAGGTCACAAGGCATCCGAGTGCAGATCCAAGACATTTAATCCAGCAGAACAAATTATGAAAGCAATGTTTGGATGGGACTACAACACCTGGTGTAGATGTCATTACTGTGGAGAATATGGACACATTGGCATGAATTGCATAAAACATCATCTAAGGAAAAGAGATACTACCGTAAGATGCTTCAAATGCACTAAACTCGGTCACATAGCCAGAAACTGCATGAATGCTAGTGAAGTTGAAGATGGAAAGAAGAATGAAGCAACTAAGGTTAGGAAACAGGTAAGACAAAAATGGATTCCTAAAGCTACCGAGCAATCCAGTCCAAGTAATGGAATGGATGGCTCTACCGACTCAAACTAAATTTCCAAGAAAGCACTGGAACTGTATTCTCATAGACCAATTTCAAGCAGTTCCAGAACTGAAATTAAAAGAAAGATCTAAATCAGCATGCAAGATGCAGTAAGATCATAGGGAGGTCGGTATCAGTCTTCACCGAGCAAGGTCGGTATCAGTCTTCACCGAGCAAGGTCGGTATCAGTCTTCACCGAGCGAGGTCGGAGCAATATGAATTCTTGAGTTCACTGAGTTGCGAAGTCTTTACCGAGCAATTAATTCTTAGTGGGTGACAGTCTGTCAGAATTCATACCCTAATTTGTACTGAGCATTAATGACAGAGTTGTAAACAAAAAGAAAGTAATCAAACTCATTCTTCACCGCGAATCTTTAGCACTTTGAGAGCAGAAAATTTCAAGAGCAACCCAGCGATTCAATACTTTTGCGAAAGGAATTTTTTGTGAGCTATCATGGCATCATCCAGCACTTCAGCGAAGAAAGGATCTGATATGTTAGTCCAAGGGGAATGGAAAGCACCAGATTTCAAGATCATGCCCACAATTGCAGCAGCCCTAGATCCGAACGGAGCTCAATCTCAGATTCCTCCTAAGGTACTACTTATTAACGATATCCGCAATCATTTTAACTATTCAATTCATGAAATGGGGAACCTAGAACTAGATATTGTACGTGAGGAACTGTGTGTGGATGGTATTCTGAAATCTGAGCACAAACATCTGGAAGATAAAGGTTTAGTTCACATTGCACATCTACCTCGAAACTTTCGAGATAAATGGGTTAGATACATTCTCAGCCGTGTACATGATGGCAAGATTTGGCTTGAGCAACCTATTGAGATCACAAAGAAGATGATTCAACAAGTCACCGGTCTTCCCATGTTGAACAAAGAAAAAACTACCAAAACCCTAGGTCGGACGGAACTAGAGAAGAAAACCCTAGCCGAGTGGGACGGTAGAGGCATGAAAGTTAGCAGCATTACCGATGCTGAACTGAAGTTTGGTACACACATCATTGCCCATAAGATTTACAGTTCTAGTCGACAGAATAGTGTATCCTATGAAGCTATTGACCTAGCATACAAAGTGGTCAAGAATAACTTAACATTTGATCTAGCAGACTTATTGTTAAAGCAGTTTAACAAAAACATGGAAAGCATTAAAACTTCCAAAAACAATCCATGTAAGTTTGGATCCTTATTGGTCTGTTTATTCTTCTATGTTCAGAAATTCTTCCCTTCTAAAGGAAAAGTTGTATGGAGAAAAGATGTGCCAGTCCTCTATGAAATAAATGAATACATCTCAGAAATGGGTGAAAATTTTGAAAGCATCATGGATAATTATTTTGAGTCTTTCAAAGAGAAAATGAATGACAGATTCTGGATTCCACAGAAGTTGGTGGAAGATTACAAAGATGACATTTGTTTCATGGTGGATTGTATTAATGTATATATTCAAGCAGTTAAACCGAGGACTGTATATGTAAAACCTCTTCCTTATGAGGTAAATATTGATGAAACCAAGAATATCATTGAAGCTCTTCTTAATTAGCCTGTCAATCCCAAAGCTCCATATTTTGGAACATATGATGAAGCTAAGGTGAGAATTGAACTAAGCATAAAGCTTCCATAGGCGGTAAACAAAGGAAAGAAGAGGATAGCCAAAATGCAAATGATAACCGAGGACAAAGAAGAAAAAGATGAAGAAAAAGAGGAAAAGGATGAGAAAACAGAGGAACCAGAACCTGCAAAGAAGAAAGGAAAGGTTTTCATCACTAAGGCACCTAAGCCTCCCACTACTGTATTTACAAGGAGAAATACAAGAGGTAAGGCAGACAAGGCAGACAAGGCAGATAAAGACATAGTATTCAAAAGGCCTCCTCTAAACCTTCAAGAAAAGCTCAAACTCTTTAGAGACAGATCAGGATCTGGAGTAAGTAACATAAAATCCTTAAAATATGAAACCAGATCGGAAACAGAACAGAAGGAAATAGAAGATGCTGTTATTGAAAAGATGGGATAGTGGAAATACTCTCCTGAAGAAATAGCCCCACAGGTTCCAGCAGTTCTATTAAATCCAATAAAAATGAGATGGAGCAATGCAAAGCAAACTGTGATAGACATATTTGATCAAACCTTGAGACAGTTGATGCCGAGCTTGAAAAATGATGAAGTAAAGAAGGTATTAAAAGAAAATGAAAGTAAGATGACATTAAAGTTCAATACTTGTTTTATTTTGATCAACAATATTGAATTGGTTGTGAAGGCTGCAAATGCCACATGGAAGAACATATACCACCTTCACCAACTGAGTATTGAAACAGTAATAATAAAAGATATTGAAGATGACAGTGATGAACAAGAAGAAGACACTGAGGTAGATGATACTGTGAGGATAGCAGCAGAAGTCATTGCATCCCTTCCTACCTCTCCAGTAAAAGTTTCTATATCCAGCCCGGAGACACCTTCAAGCATGGTTGTGACAACTTCCACATTTGTCCAATCATCCATAGCAACAACAGAAGCAGCTACCATTTCTTCTACTGAGTTGCAGTCTCCCGCATCATCAAGTTTTCCAGCAGTAAGTTTTCCAATTTTTGAATCTTCAAGTGTAAATATTTTAAGCTCTCCAGTAGAAAGTATACCGGTATCTATAGCCAGCCCTACTTTATCTACTGTCACTACTACCAAAGCATTAAGTTCAGATAAGCCTAAGGCTCTACCGAGTATAAAATTTTTGGGTAAGAATGTAGTAGAGGATATAGACCTAGATGAAGAGATAGAGATTCCTACATTAGATTTTGCAAATCTATCAGCAGACCAAATGCAAAATATAGGTGAGATCCTCCAAAGGAAAGAAAAACAAAAGAAGCTTAAAGAGGAGAGAGACAAGGAATATCAAATCATCAAGGATGCTAAGGACATTTTGTCTGATGCATTAGGCATTAAAGTAGACTCCTCCCAACATGTTTTGTTACAATTAGCAGAAGCAGTTGATAAATACAATGAGGATTCATCTGGGACAGAAAAATTAGTTGAAAGAGCCGAGAAGAGATTCAACAATAAAGTGCTTGAGCACATTGCTTAGCACATAGCTATTAACCAAGTAGAATTGTCTTCAGTTTTGTCAAACACTGAATCTATCTATTTGAATGCTACCTCTCTTTTGGCTAGACTGTGCAACATTGCCGAGTTCACAAAGGATGTTAAGGATAAAATGAATAAAATGGATGAGGACATGAAGATTAGCATATAGAAGCTACAACTTGAACCAAGTTCAAGCTCTACTCATCACATGAAAATTTCACACCTATCAAATATGCAGTCTGATCTACTGAAAGAAGACACAAGGATCCAGTCCACACTGCTAGACATCCAACACATGATCCTTCCCATCATGAATACAATGTATAAGCACATTGAACATTCCAAAACATTGATTCATGACAATCAGTTCTCTATAGCAGATCACATGATTGAACTCTCTGCAGAAGTCCAAATTGCAATGCAAACATGTAAGATTCTGCAAGAAAGTTGGGACAGAACCCTAGCACTAATAATGAAGGTACATTCTAATTTTCTATCAAATTTTGGATTCTCTCTGTAAATAGCCTGTATACACACCTTTGGCATTATCGTCAAAAAGGGGGAGATATGTATAGAAGAAGATTTGTATAGAAACAGTTAGCACATTGAAAGGGGGAGACAATGTATAAAGCCCTATAACAAAGACAAATTTTGAAAAATCAAAATAAAACTCAGCATGATTCATGTATATAAGTTTTGGCCAATAAGTGTTTTTGTCACTAATGCCAAAGGGGGAGATTGTTGGCATTAAGCAGAATTTCCACTAGTGACAACACTTATTTGCATTCTCAGTGCAAACTGAGCAGATAGTGCAAATCGAGCAGACAATGCAAACCGAGCAGACAGTGCAAACTGAGCAGACAGTGCAAACCGAGCAGACAGTGCAAACCGAGCAAGTTAGTACAAACCGAACAGAACAGTGTAAACTGAGTAACATCATGTCTACCGAGTCACCAGTATTTACCGAGTTCAAAACCTACCGAGTGATCAGTATGAACCATGCCTTCACTTCTACCGAGTGCATGACGATGCTGAGTAATGCAGTGGACGCCGAGTATCAGAAAGTCACCGAGTTAGTTTGCAGGAACCGTGTAACCATACTTGGGCCGACTTAGTAGCACTTATGTTTATTTGTCAAGCTGACTTTGTAATTGTAATTGTAATAAATTGTTTAAGACTTGTATATAAACAATGTTGTAAAAATGTAAAATGCAAGTAAGAAATATATGTGAAAAAGAAAGAAAGGCAGAGATAAGCGAATTACAAAGGGCTTCAGAAGTATAAGGAACAGAAAAGACAAATTCATCACAGAAGGTGATCAGTACATCAGTGAATCGCAATTAGCAATCCAGTTGCAAAGCCAGAGATCTACTGTTTCATTCTAACAGGTGAATCAGTACTAAATCCTTTAACCGGGTAGACTTAACAGTCTTTTGTAAAATCTCTTTACCGAGTGCATACTTCATTGTATGTTTGTAAATCCTTTAACAGGGTGGATTTAGCAATCCTTATTGCTCCTAACAGGGCAGATCATCAAAAGTGATCAAATTGTAAGCCTTAACCGGCCAACTTTATTCTGCAGTATTAAAGCTTTGTGGGTTTCATCCCCACCCCAGTTTTACTTTCTTTTGGAAGGTTTCTGGGTAACCAAATCTATGTGTCATTATTGTGAATGCTTTTAAGTTTCATGCTTTCTATATGCAAAGGTTAAAAGTAAAATTACATGTTAAAATTTAAAGAAAATTTGGAGTTACTGATTCACCCCTCCCCTCTCAGTAACTCGGTTAATTCCTGAATATTTCCAACAATTTTTATGAATAACTTACAACATGATTCTTATGATACAGCAGGTGTGTGGATTCAAACATGTAATTGTTTTATTTATCCATCATTTGGTTCTATTAACTTGCCTGTTGAACTTTGTGGTAAATTTGTGGACACTACCTCCATTGCTGTTCCTACTTCTGATAAGTTTCAAATTAAGTTAGGCTTTCCTTGGTTGAATGCCATGCATGTTGTTTCTTCTCCTATCCATAACTATCTTAAATTCACTCATGATGAAGAAGTGAATATGATTAATCATAGTTTATGTCAACCTTCTAGGCCCAGGGATTGTGCTACACTTGACTTATTTTGGCCTTCATTACCTAATTCATGTCCTTCTTGACTTGATAACCTTTTTCTTTCTTGTCAAGCCTATAAAAATTGCAAGACTCTTGAGTTAAGCATGCCTCAAATGGATCGTAACCATGGTCTTTTTCCTATGCCTTCCATACCTCCTTTATCCATGGCTTCTAGTTCTGTTAATCAAGCTTCTAGTGTTGATTTTTAGTCTACTGAGAATCCTACTGATCCTCCTATAGAACCTATGGTTGTCCCTCCTAGTTCTCAACATATTTCAAACAAGAAAAAATGTAACCAATCTTCTAATGAATGTCGTAAGAAGCATTGAGCTCAAGCTAAAGTCTGTGCCTCTATTCTTCAAATTTCTTCACCTTCTTTTGACCAACCTATGCTTGATGTGTTAGAAGAAGTTAATAATGATGTTAAGATGAATGATTATGATGATTCTATTTGTATCTTAGATTCTATTTTGATTAATCTTGATGAAGAAGATACTCTTGATGATACTAATGATGTTAATGATGAATATAAGACTATTGAATTTGATATTGATTTACCTAATATGCTTTCAACACAATTGATACTTACACCTACTATCAAACATTATGATTCTCAAGAGGATCCTTGTTTGGAACTAGCTATTATTCCTACTGTATTAGATATAGTCTCTCTTGCAAATTTTCCACCTTCCTAAAAAGATATAGAATGAGATGGGGAGAGTAGGTGATGTGCTTGATTGGCTTGTCCTGCATGGTATCATTTTGTGTGTTTTCCTATTGTATTATGCTTGTCCCATAATGTGTTTGCTAAATGTTTGTTAGATTCTTTTATATGACCCTTGTTACTTTGTTGGTGCAAGGTGATAAAGGAATCAAACCTATTGTACAATTCCTCTATATGTATCTTTACTCCTCTATATGTTGTTTTCATGTTATGTTGTACTTGTGCTATTGTTCGTAAGTCTTTTCCTTGGGTAGTCCGCTTAGATTTGCGACTTGGTATCACTGAATATTTTTGGTCTCCATGTTGTGGTCTGAAAAGGCTATTCTTTGTAACTCTTGTGTTTTCTTTCCACCATTATGATTTTAGTTCTACATTCTTTGGGGAATGATGTAAATTCATTTACAATAATATCATTTATAAATATTATCTTATGATCATACTAACTCCACAATAGTTAGATCCCTTCTATGTTATCTATATGTTTATGTGGTATTTCCCTTGATTTTTCTTCTCTTTGGGACATCTCGTAGTGGAAACATAATCAGTGGAGTTGTTTATGTTTATGTTCAAGACATTGCTCATGTTAAAGTGCTAGCAATGACTTTAATGTGGGGTCATACACTCTGCTCACTGTTTGCACACACACACTTTCAATATATATATTTTTCAAGGCTCTTTTATCCCTTTATGGATTAGTGAGTAATTATTCAAGCATATATTTTTATCTTATAGGATCTCTTGATCCCTCCAGTTTCAATTTTCAAAGGTTTGGATCCCTTAAGGTCACAGGTGTCCTTAAGATTGGATCTCTCTTGTTTTGGATTTTCTCTTTTGGAATAGAATATCCCTAAGGGTAAATCCTTAATGGGTTGACTAATGAGTAGCCACATTCACTTGGGGGTTCAACTCCATCTTTCAAGTTGCATTGTTTCCTTGTGTGGTTCACAATGGGACATAAGTTCTCATTGAGTGAGGTAATCACACCCTCTTCTCTCTTTTTCTAGAGATGTCTCTCTTATTGTAATCTTGGATTTGATGAAGAACTAAGTCCCTAGGGGCTTGAGGATTCCTTTGTCCATTTGATTTCAATAAGATTGTTTTTTTTCTTTATGATCTCCTTTACCAAGAGTTTGCATTGGGTCCATACTCTTGCTAAAGTGGGGGCTAAATGTAGCATCAAAAAATGGAAGCACTTCCATTTAGGACTAGTTTATCCCTTCGAGAAAGTGGTTTGGGGTCATGTCAAATGCCTTGAATGGGTCTTTGACTTGGATTTGGCTTTCTCCACTATTCTGCCCCATTTTCCATTTATATTCTACATTATTCTGGCATCCTGACCTAAAACTCTAAGATTCTTGACCTCAGGGTCAAGGTTGACCTTGATCTTGACTGAGGTCAAGGTTGACCTTAATCCTAACATAAGTCAAGTTTGACATTGACCTTGACCCAGGGTCTAAAATTCAAGATCCCAAAGTTTCTGAATGTCAGGTTTCGAAAAGATTTATTTTCCACTTTTGGGTCAGTTGTTTTGGGCTTCAGAATGGTAAGCTCATAAATTATATTTAATTTAGGTCCATTTCTAGGTCTTAAGACTTAAATGGGAATTTAATTATCCTATGTAGGTCTCTCTAGAAGTTTGTGCCCTAGACTAGTATAAGAGGAAGCTTCCTCTCTCATTTCAATCCATCTTACACACATCTCTTTCAATCAAGCATGCATCAAATATCATAATGTCTCAAGAAAGATAAATCAAGAAAGCAAGAAGCATAAGGAAATCATTCAAGCATTCATTCATCTTCAATCATTCAAACATTCAAGATCCAATTCATCAAGGAGATCCATTGGTAGCCATTGAAGGATTTAATCTATATGGAGCCCTCTTGTTAAAGATTTCTCCATCCACATCCCTTCAAGCTTTTTCCTTTTCCAAGATCCATTCAAGATTGGTGTTGAAGATCTAAAGACAATTGATTTCAGACATCATACATTCAATTCTACATTCATTTGGAGCATCCATACTTGTGGATTCAAGGATTTGAATCCTCCACAAGGGTTTCAACATAGGCAAGGTGAATTGTTTCATTTACATTATTTATTAAAACAATTTAAATTCAATTTCAAGGTTAATTCCTAGCTTGGCATATGACCAAGGCAAAACCCTCACCCCCCCAACAAATGAAACCTTTTTTCTTGTAGGAACATGTGCAGAACAACAAATCAAAGTGTAGATCTGGACATCATTTTTGGAAAACTTTTGGGATCCGTAAATAGATTTTTCGTCAAAATAGTGCAGGTCAAGGTTGACATAAAGGGGTACAATTGTGCCCCTGTATTTAGGTCAAGGTCAACTTTTCTCAAAAAATAAGAAGGTTTTTGGGTTTTCTCCATCTCTATGTTTCTAGGCCAAATTTGGTTGCAGAATTTCCTGAAAATGAGTACAGACACCAAAAAACAACATTTTTCCAGATCTGTGATATTTTGAGGTTAATTTTTGTCTTCAAATTAATTAAGATTTAAATACTTCTTTCCATAACAGAATATAAGGTTTTCTCCTTTCTTCATATTCTCTGTCGATTGATTCATTTATGCATTGGCCATCTTCTTGTGGTTAATCAACTTGGATCTTTCCTTTGGGAATTTGGGGCTAAGAAGAAGATCTTACCTTCCCCAATCCTATATATAACTTTAGTCCATTTTCAAACATTTAAAAAGAAAACAAGAATGACTAAGATGAGTTTAATATTGCAAAGCAGATAGAAACAACTATGAGAGATATTGGTAAGAAGGAAGTATTAATTATACCACCTTTGGCAGGCAAAGCAACCTTTGCACCAGATATTCAGAACATTGATGAAGATACCAAAGAGCCAAGTGAAATGAGAACATTATTTGATAAGCCACCAATAGAAGCCACAGTAAAATCCACAAAATATACTTCCACTACACCTGCTAAGAGAGTAAAAGAAATGGCTAGTGGACTAGGAAAAAGGTAGAAAACCATTTTTACTCATGTGGGAAGAACAAGGGTACAAGAAGCAGAATATAGACATATCAAGAGGATGAGAGGAAAAGTGAAAATCCATTCAAAAGGAGAAGAAGAGGCAGGAAAAAATGAGAAGAAACAATGGAAGACTAATATTTAAAAAGTTAATCCTTAATCATTAATGATGGAGATTTCACCAAATTAAACAAATATTATTATATGTATAACAATTTTGAGAAGTTAAATCTTGAGAATCTAGTTGTCAGGCACATGATTATTAGAGATAAGAAATTTTAAAATATCAAAGACAAACTACCAAGTGATCTATATGATAAAGTGATAAACAAGAACAAGAGAGAAATTGAAGAAGACAAAAATATTAGAGAGAGATTTGTAAGAAAACTCTATGAAATTAGGGATGAAGACCACTTCAAGGAAATAATGAAGAGTCTTGGCACCCATCTGAGGATAAAAATAAATATTTTAATCATTGGAGGAAATAATGAGGAAGTTAACAAGGAAACAAAGGAGGTGGTTGTAAAAGTAATGACATCAGTAACTGCAAAAAATTTAAGTGAGTCAGAACAAGACACTCTAGTCTCAAAAGAAATCACACAGACCATAGTTACACAATAGACTATATTAATTGATGATGAAACCATGCAAGTATAAGGCACAAGCATGACCATTGATAGAGAAGAAGATCCTTTCAAAGACCAAGGAGAAGATGTTGGAAATTTGGGAGAAATGGTGAATGAGGAAGAAGATAAGGAAGAAGGAACATGGGTAGTGGAGGAGACACCAACATAAAGTAATGCTAAGCTACAAAATTAATGGAAGTTATTTGAGAAATAAGTCACTTTAACCTTACCGAGGATGAAGCATGTTAAAACTTAACAAGCATTGCAAGAGGAACATGGAAAAGGAAAAGAAGTAAAACCTACAGAGATTATACCACAGAAAATTGTGAGGCCTCACCCTAGACTTGTCATAGCTTTTCCATTATCATTATGGTAGCCCTAGTAATTGGCTTAATGTTTTGATTAGATTAGTATATTTTACTCTTTTAGACAAAGATTTGATTACAGTAGATGGGAATATCTTACATTTTATGATACTTTCTATACTCACAATGTTGACTTTATGATACATTATGACTGACATTATGATGATTGATTTAGATGAAATACTGAGATGTGCAATTAGGGAATTTATGTCGATATGAGTTGTTAGGAAAGTGAAAATCAAGAAATGAATAAGGTTGAGATGTGTATTTCATTTCGGGTTAAATCTCAGGTGATGAATTATGGATGACTATTTTATGATATAAATATGAATTCTAATGTATGGTTATTTTGATTTATGAATGTTGTGATGATGTGATGAATTTTATATGTTTACGTAAGTAACTAGGAAATGGAGATTTGATTCAATTATGATATGATGAGATTTCTATTATGAATTGAAATTTAATTAGTTAGGTGAAGTTTATGAGTGTCATGATGACATTTAATTGCAATTGAATTATATATGCAATGAATATGCTACAAGTTTAATTTAGTGACAAATTGAATATTTCATGATGAGTTGTATGTATGTTATAGATGAATGATTATTGCCATGTGATTTATGAAATGTTAGATGAATTATTTTGATTATTAATGTTATGAATTTAGATGTTTTGATTCCTTGGACTACTGATGTTGGACTTTAACGTGCAAGGAATTAGACCATGGTAAATTCAGGGAACCAAGGCATAAAATTTTGTGTAAATCAATTCGAGCCAAGGTTGCTTCTAGTGAGAGGCAAAAACCTCATTGTATCATATTTAATTTGTGAAATTAATGTGCATGAATGTATTTAATTTATATGTTAAATTTTTATGTAATTAATGTTGAGTATGCCCAAGTGGATATGCCACATGGCTTGTGATGTGTCATTTTTGTTTGTGTCACTTGACACATGTGTGTGTACTTATGGCCATGACATGTCCACTTGGGGATTGGATGCCCATCAACCAAGGAAAGTACCATGAAGATCCCCATGAGAAATCCCTTGAATAGGGAGCTTGAGGTAGTGTCTTATCAATGAATTTCCAATTTTGCACATAGCATGCACTTTTAGGGTGTTAAAAAAGTGCCTAGGGGAGTGTTTAGGCCATTTTTTTTTAGCCCACATGATATACCTCTGGGTAAGGGTCATTTTTTACCATGGGATAACTCTTAGTTTACCAAATGACCCATCCAAAAGTTGGTTTTCCAAGATGGACGAAAATTAACTTTCGGGACCATGTTTTGGTAAGAACACCACCCATTAGAAAGGTAGTCCTTATCCCACCTTTTTAGCTTACCTTTGTAAGAGACCAAAATTGGAAACCTTGTAAGGGACTTAGGGAAGACCACCCAATGAGAATGTAATCCTATCCCTAGGAGATTGTGTGGAGGCCTTTTTAGAGAGGACTCTTCTTTTGGAAGATTTTGACACCCACTCTCTAACTTAGAGACTTGTTAATTTTGGAAGAAATGGGATAGAGGAAAAAGCTTGGACAAACGGATCTCATCTTCAACTCTCTCACCATTATTTCTTGGACTTAGGTTGGTGGCTCTTCATGAAAGCTCATGTAGATGATAATTTCATTGTATGTAGTATTGTAATTTTTTGTTCTCCATATTTTTATTGTTGAGAGTATGATGTGTTGCAAGATTTGTAGTTGTATATGTGAAATCTTATGCTAGATATTGTGCAAATCTTTTTGTATTGTATATGTGAAGATTTGAGTTCTTGAGATTTCTTGTTTGTGTTGTATTGTTTTCTTAAGGGAGTTCACAAGGCAATACTCACCCATGGGAGGGAAGAGTAGCCTTGGGGGTGAAGGGATCAATTGGGACAGCCATGGGTGTAGAGCCTCTCCTTGGTATGGAGAAGGAAGAAATATGGATCTATGGGCTTCATGTAGCCATTTCTTTTGGGGGTCTTAAGGGATTGTATGGCTTGAAGGCATGGGGGTTATAAGGAGTTTTATTGTGTGGGATTTTATGGCATCTTGTGTGTTGAGAAAGCCAAGAGAAGGCTTGTCTTTTGTTTTCATGAAATGTGTTTTCTCCCCTTGTGTTGGTTCCACCTTCACCCCAATTTATGAGTCATTTGGAGACTCTTTGTTTTGCCTTGGATGAGAGTTTCAATGTAAATTTTTTGTTATTGAGTTTTGGCTTGCTTGAATATAATCCCATATTTATGTGATGGTTCCCCATGCTCGGGGGTGGCTTCGTAGAAGCCTAGGATGGGAGGTGAGCATCCCATGGTCTATACTATTTTCATTTGTAGGTATTGATGTTCATGTTGTAAGAAGAAGAAGCATTGGAGTGATCCCATTTTGGTGTTTTTGTGAGAGCCTAAGTGTTGTTTTGTTGAATTATTGGAATGAGAAATATCCCATGTTGTATTGTATTTGGGAAATTGTAATATAAGTAGAAGATGTATTAATTGAAATTCATATCAATTTTTTATGTGGCAATATTGATGTAGGAGCATCCTGGGTGTAAGAGCAATCTTACATCACCCAAAAGTATTTCTATTTTTGTATTCAATAAGGGCTATCTTGTGCAGAGCTGCTATTTATGGAAACTTGTTGTTTTTAGTAAGTTGGTCAAAAATCTCATAATGTTCTGATTTTACACATGGAGGTTCATCTTAGTCATATCAGCCTGCCAGTAAAGTTTCATGGCTAGATTAGGTCTAGTTTTGAAGATATTGAAGATTTTTGATATTGGCAGTAGGGTACAAAAACTTTGAACTCAATTTTGAAGGCTTTAGAGGCCTCAGATGAGGTCAAAAATTTGGGTGATAGGTGCTTGCACGAGTCAAGCCTATAGAGCACTTTGTGGCCTTTCTGAAATGGGGTTATAATAGTCAATCGGATCAACTGGTGATGACTTATGGTCATCGAAAGTCGGGTCACCTGAAATGGCAAAAAATAATTTTCCTTCAAAATTTCTATTCGGGTTTCAAAAGTTATTTTGAGCTGACTTCGATGTAATAAATTGAAAAATAAAATAGTTCTAAGTTTGGTCGGCCCTAAGGGATAAATTTTTGGAACCTTCTTGAGTGGTGGAAAATGCCTATATAAAGAAGGCCCGTAGTGTTTTCTAGGACAGTTCTGGGTAGTAGATCTGGGTATTGATTTGAGGCTTTGTCCTATAGAATATTGTAAGGGAATGCCCATGTGGCTTTGCATATTGTAATTTTGAAAGTTTGTAATTCCACATTTGTAGAGATAATAAAAAGCCAATTTTCTATTCTTTCATATTGTTGTTGTTTCTCTATTTCTGTTATGTGTTTGTGGTATTAAGGGGAGCAACCTTCATTAAGTGGTATTAGAGTAGGACTTCCTAAGTGTGTAAACAAATCACCAACTATGAGGCAGTTTGCACCAGGACCATGGTTAGGGTTTCAACACACATAATGAAAATGCCTCCATGAAGGGAATGTGGCGGAAGAGCTAGTGTTGTAACACCTAAGGTTAGAGTGCTCCAGAGATAAGTGTGAGAATTGCAAGAATAGATTCATAGAGGAATGAATCTTAATGTTAGAGATGAAAGTGAGGATGAAGCCGAAGAAGAAGATCAAGAAGGAGAAGTCAAAGTTGTGAAATAGAAGGAAGAAAGACTTTTTTGGGCCATTTCCAAGATCGAAAAAAGCCTAAGATTGAGGTTCCTGCATTTTCAAGAAATCTTAACCTAGAGGAGTTGATCGACTAGATCAATGAATGTGAAGAATATTTTGAGTATGAAGATATTGAGGATCCTGATATGGTTAAATTCATGAAGGCCAGACCGAAAGGTCATGTGAAGATCTGGTGGCAAGAGATTCAATTGGAGTGAAATAGAAGAGGGAAAGATAAAATCACAAGATGGGATCGAATGGTGGATAAATTGAAGTGGCAGTTCATTCTTGTTGATTATGAGCCTGACCTACTGAAGAAGATGCAACATTTGAAGCAGGCAGGAAGATCTGTTCAGGAGTATACATAGGAGTTCTATCGAATCCTCATCAGAATAGGCCATGCAGAAGCTGACAAGGAGAAAGTTGCCCATTACCTTAATGGGTTAAGGCTGAGCATTTAGGAGGAGTTGAATCTGGCTTGAATGAACAGTATTGAAGAGGCATACTAGTTTGCCCTAAAAGTAGAGGAAAAGTTGAACAAGAAGTTCAAGAGTAGACAAAATGGAAGGGGTCACGATGGATGATCCGCTAGATGGTCATATGGAGGCTAAAATGAAGATTTGAAAAAGAAGGATGAGGCTCGTAGAATTAGAAAGAAAACAATTCCAAACATTTCCAAGATCAGAACAATAGAGATCAGAGAGGAAGAGGAAGAGGACAACGTTTAGGAAGAGGAGGCTTCCATGGAACATGTTTTAACTATGGAGAAGAAGGTCATAGGGCATTTGAATGTCCTCAATGCCAAGGAAGGATGGATAGGAGGAATGAAGGCTAGGCCAGAGTTGCACATGTAGATGAAGATGCCCGATCATCAAATTCTAAAGATGCTGAAAGAGGAGAAATGCTCATTAACAAAAGAGTCTTGCTGAGTGGTGAGAATGAACCTGAACAAAGGAGGAGCCTATTTTGCACTAGATGCAAGTGTGAGGGTAAATGTTGTGATGTGATTATTGATAGTGGAAGTACTGAAAATTTGGTGTCTGAAGAGATGGTGACAAAGTTGAAGCTCAAGAGACAGAAACAACCACATCCATCTCAGATTGCCTAGGTGTAGGATGACCACAAGGTCATGGTTAATGAATAGTGCCTGGTAAAGTTCAAGATCGGCCGATACCAAGATGAGGTACTATGTGATATCATATCTATGGATGCATGCCATATGTTGTTGGGTAGACCATGGTAGTTTGACATATGTGTTCTACATGATGGTCGTGTGAATACCTATTCCCTAATAAAGGATGGAATGTGACATAAGCTAAAGCCATTGAAGGAGACCGAAGAAAAGGTATGTGGTAATGCGAGAATAACTTTTGTTGATGGAAGAAAATTCCTAGATGGTATCAGGCATGAACACATGTGTTTTTCTTTAATTCTAAAAGCTGGTAAAGAGAAAGTAGAGGATGTACCTGTAGAGGTTGCATATTTGTTGAATAAGTTTTAGGATATTGTATCTAATAATGTACCTGATGGATTACCACCGGTAAGGAAGATCGGTCATCAAATGGATTTGATTCCAGGAGCTAGTTTTCCAACCAAGGAAAGACATAGAATGACACCAACAGAAAGTGAAGAGTTGAACAGACAAGTGCATGAGTTGTTACAGAAGGGATTGATTCAGGAGAGCCTGAGTCCATGTGTTGTACCAGTGATATTAGCACCAAACAAGAATGGAAAGTGGAGGATGTGTACAAATTCTAGAGTAGTAAATAAGATCACAATCAAGTACAAGTTTACATTGCCATGAATGGATGATATTATGGACCATTTGAGTGGAGCTATGTATTTCTCAAAGATAGATCTGAAGAGTGGATATCACTAGATTCGGATCAGAAAAGGAGATGAATGGAAGACTACCTTCAAGAAAAAGGAAGGACTGTGTGAGTGGTTAGTCATGCCTTTTGGGCTAACCAATGCACCGAACACTTTCATGCGGCTCATGAACGAGGTTCTAAAAGAATTTATGGGTAAGTTTGTCATTATTTACCTAGATAATATTTTGATCTTTAGCAAGACATTGGAGGAACATATGATGCATATTCGTATGGTGTTTGAGAAGCTGAGAGATGAGAAATTGTTGATTAATTTGAAGAAGTGTAGTTTTGTGAAGAAAGAGTTGGTGTATTTGGGATTTTTAGTCTCAACAAAAGGTCTAAAAATGGACCCAGAGAAGGTACAGGCTATCCTTGAATGGCCTACTCCAAGGAGTCCTACCGAGGTAAGATCTTTTCATGGTCTAGCTAGTTTTTATAGAAAGTTTATCAGAAATTTTAGTAGTATTTGTGGTCCCTTAACTGAAATAATGAGAGGGGATAGGAAAGAGTTTAAGTGGACTAAAGGGGTAGAAAAAAGTTTTCAATTGTTGAAACAAAAAGTTATAGAACAACCTATTTTAGCACTTCTAGATTTTAATAAGGTGTTTCAAGTAGACTGTGATGCTAACGGTACTACAATAGGAGCTATTATGAGCCAAGAAGGTGAACCTGTTGTTTATTTCAGTGAGAAGTTAAATGATGCCAAGAGAAAATATTCTATTTATGATCAGGAATTTTATGCTATAGTTTAGGCATTGAAGAAGTGGAGACACTATCTGCTTCCTAAGGAGTTTTTTTTGTATACCGATCATCAAGCTTTGTAATATTTGAATAGTCAAGGAAAGTTGAATCAAAAGCATTTTAAATGGGTTGAGTTTTTGTAGAGTTATACATTTGTTTTGAAACACATGAGTGGAAAATCTAATAGGGTAGCAGATGCTCTTAGCAAAAGGAAACTATTGCTGATAGAAATGTAGATTGAAGTGGTTGGGTTCAAGGAACTCAAGAATTTGTATCCAGGGGATCCTGATTTTGGTGAAGCTTGGAAAGCTTGTAAAGAACCTGTTACTCTAAACAGAATGAAGTGTCTGGATTTTATCATCTAGGATGATATGCTATTCAGAGGGAGTTAGTTGTGCATTCCAAGAAGTTCTATGAGGGAGAATCTCATCAAGGAGAAGCATAGTGGAGGATTGGCTAGACATTTTGGTCAAGATAAAACCCTTGCTTTGGTTAGTGAAAATTATTATTGGTCACAGTTGCAGCAAGATGTCAAGAATTTTGTACAGAGTTGCAGAGTATGTCAGATGGCGAATGGAGTGAAGCATAATACTAGGTTGTATCATCCATTACCTGTACTAGGGAAGCCTTGGGAGGATATCAGTATGGACTTTGTTCTTGGATTACCGAGGACTCAGCAAGGACATGATTCAATTTTTGTGGTAGTTGACAGATTTTTGAAGATGACACATTTTATTCCCTGTAAGAAGACTAATGATGTTATTCATATAGAAGAATTATTTTTCAGAGAAGTAGTGAGACTACATGGTTTGCCAAAGACCATAGTTTCTTATCAAGACACTAAGTTTGTAGGCTATTTCTAGCCTACATTGTGGAAGAAGTTGAAGACATATTTGAAGTTCAGTTCATCACATCATCCACAAACTGATGGATAGACAGAGGTGGTGAATAGGAGTTTAAGAAATTTGCTGAGATGTTTGGTTGGAGATAAGCCAACAGGATGGGATTTGATTTTACCATAGGTAGAATTTGCATACAATAATTTTGTCAATAGGAGCATTGGTAAATCACCATTCCAGATTGTATATGGGAGTAGTCCTAGAAACGCATCTGAATTGAGAAAGATAGATAAAGGAGAAATAAGTAGTGCTAAAGCTAAGGATTTTGTGGAACATTTGAAGAGCATCCATGAGGAGGTGAGGAAGCATATTACCAAGATGAATGCGTAGTATAAGGCTAAGGTAGATGAGAAAAGGAGGCATAAAGAATTTTGGGTTGGAGATGAAGTCATGGTTCATTTGCAGAAGGAGCGATTTCTAGTTGGTACATATAACAAGTTGAAAATGAAGAGGTTTCAGCCATGTAAGATACTGAAGAAACATGATTCAGGAAATGCATATGAGGTAGAATTGCCTACTGAGCTGAATATTTCACCAGTGTTTAACATTTTAGATTTGATAGAGTATCATGAAGGAGGTGTTGAAGATGAGGTTACAACAGCATAGTGGAGTATTCCAGCAACCAGTTCAGATATCAAGGAGATTGAAGACATACTGGATAGTCGTGTTGGTAGAAGCACAAGGAATAAGACATATGAAGAGTATTTAGTCAAATGGAAATGATGACCTGTTGAAGATTCATCATGGCTAACAAATGAGGAGGTTAATTGTCTTGGTTTTCCTCTGCACACCTGAGTCATGATAGGGTCACTTCCCAAATTACCCTGGGTGTCTAATGCAGGATCATCCTGGGTGTAAGAGCAATCTTGCATCTTTCAAAAACATTTTTATATTTGTATTCAATAAAGGCTATCTTATATAGAGCTACTATTTATGGAAACTTGCTATTTTTAGTAAGTTGGTCATAAATCTCAGAATGTTTTGATTTTACACGTGGAGGTTCATCTCAGTCATATCAGCCTGCCGGTAAAGTTTCATGGCTAGATTAGGTCTAGTTTTGAAGATATTGAAGATTTTCAGTATTAGCAGTAGGGTACATAAACTTTGAACTCATTTTTGAAGGCTTTAGAGGCCCCGGATGAGGTCAAAAATTTGGGTGACAGGCGCTTGCGCGAGTCAAGCCTGTAGAGCATTTCATGGCCTTTCCAAAATGGGGTTATAATAGTCAATCGGGTCAACTGGTGATGACTTATGGTCTCTGAAAGTCAGGTCGCCTGAAATGGTGGAAAATAATTTTCCTTCAAAATTTTTGTTTGCATTTCAAAAGTTATTTTGAGCCGACTTTGATGTAATAAATTGAAAAATAAAATAGTTCTAAGTTTGTTCAACCCTAAGGGCTAAATTTTTGGAACCTTCTCGGGCGGTAGAAAATGCCTATATAAAGAAGGCTTGTAGTGTTGTCTAGGACAGTTTTGGGTAGTAGATCTAGGTATTGATTCGAGGCTTTTTCCTATAGAATATTGTAAGGGAATGCCCATGTGGCTTTGCACATTGCAATTCTGAAAGTTTGTAATTCCACATTTGTGGAGATAATAAGAAGCCAATTTTCCGTTCTTGCATATTGTTTTTGTTTCTTTGTTTTTGTTATGTGTTTGTGGTATTAAGGGGAGCACCCTTCATCAAATATTATTGTTCATTATGAAATAGTTTTTTTGATAGAATGAACAAAGTATGTTTTTCTTTGAATGTGTAGTTCTCCTCTTCTTGAAAATTTTGTGTGATGTTCAAGAGATGAAAGCAAGTGTATTCATGTTATATTGATTAGGAAATGGACAATGTATTCTTCATTTGAATAGAAATGTTAGTGCAAAGAAAAGAATTGTATCATAAAATCCCTCGCTATCATTTAAGCTATCTTGTTATGTTACTATTAGTAGCCATGTGAGAAACAATTTACTTTGAGAAAATTGGCAACTAGTTATGTAAATTGTTAATCTTTGGTCAATTAGTAATTTATATAGATGTTAGAGTTTTCAGAAACATTTCAATACTTGGATCAAGTTCTTTCACCTTTACTAAATTGAGATACCAAAATAATAAACTATGTGCAAAAGAAAGAGTAGATTCCACGGTCATTTAAATATTATTATCCTACAACTAGTTGGCAAGAAGAAATTTTAATAATGTTATGATATAGGAAGATTAGATCCTACTCTATCAATCCTATGAATACTAGAACTCTTGGGGGACCCACCTGGGTTGTTCCCGAAAGGGGCCTAAAAAGTCTCCTAAAAGAAATAAGTATTTATAAAAATATATATATAATTTTTACCACAAACCATCAAAGAATGAGACTTAGTTAATAAAAAAAAAAAATAATTAAAAAAATTACCTTATCCCACATTGGTGGTATTCTAAGTTACCTTTTTAAACCCCCCCCCCCCCAAAATATTAAACCAATTTCTTTAGACAAAAACCTTGCTTAAGGAGGGGGGGACCACATGTCTTGTCAACACCATGCTTGTCACTTTCCCCAAAGTTCAAGACCCTATGCCATCCATTTCCTTCTACTCATGTACTTGTTGTTGACAAGATTTATTATCTTGTCTTTGGAAAGTTAAACTCTTAACTTTGCCATGTGAAATTCATGATTTTGTGCAAGTTTGGCAAGTTTTGGTGGGCCCCAAACTCATGTCCTTGGAACCATGCGCCTGCCCTTTTATAGGATTTCATTGCAAGCATTTTTGCAGCCTTAACATTGTTTGGGAATCCTATTCACCCCACCCACTTGGCAAGTGGGCCATGGTGGAAGGGGGGGGGGATGGAAGGGGGGGGGGGATGGGATAGTTGATAAGGTTAGTAGGTTAGGTTTAATAGGTTAGTAAGTTAGGACTAATTCTTTTGGGTTTGATTGGTTCTTTTAGTTGTTAATTTTATTATTAGTTATTAATTTTATTTGTGATCAAATTCATAGTTAATGAAATTAATTACTAATTAATAATTATGGTTAATGTGCTTTAGATTTAACCTTTAATAAATCAACTTGCTAAACTAATATTTTATTTTATTCAATTGATAATTAGTTTAAATAAGATCATCAATAATAATTATTTAGGCTTATTTAATTTGTGAATTGCTATTAGCTCATAGGATATGATCTAATGATCTGATTTAGTAATCTAATTTTATAGGAAAGTTATTAGTACGTTTAGGAATGGGTAATAATTAACATTTTATACTAGTTAATATTTTGTTTTATTCTATACTTTATAGAATCAGTATATCCATTAATTAGAGTGCCAACATCATTAATGAATAGATTATTTTAATTGGAATTTTATTTTCTGAGTATGGTGAATGTTAGCTATGTTATTTTGAGGATATTGCAAAAGAGGGATAATTTAGTAAGGTTTAGTAAGTTAATTAAATTTGTTATACGAGGTATATAGTTGGTGCCTTATTTATTGGATTTTATTTCAATTATTAAATGTAATATAATCTTATGTTAATTAGACTATTTAGCTAGATAATTAAAATTTAATTTATTGTGTATCAACAAATGATTTACTATGACTTAGTTATATCAAATAAGAAATCCTAATAGCAATAATAACCATATAGTTGCGAACATAATTGAGAGCTTAGCCTTGAGATTCCTTGAGGGTTGTTGGGCCCCTTTTCATCTTCCTTCAATCCTCCACCACGGTAGTGGAAAACCTATGTAAACCTTGAACCTTCACCTAAGAATGAATGGAAATTTGATCTGTTCTTTCAAACACTTTCATGAACTTTAGTTTTTCTATAATCAAGTTGATCAACACTCTCTTAGATTCAAACTTTTGTCTTTAGTCAACTGATAACCTATAGACATAAACTTATAACCTTTTCAAAAAAAAGTTGGTATGTTTTTTAGTATAAATTTATGGGCATGACAAAAATTCAGTTGAACACACATCAAAAGGAGACACCAGCTAGTACAACAAAGTTTCCTAATGAATCAGTTCTAGAAAATTTGGGAGCTGAAGTTGATGATGATGATCAAGTAGAGTTGATCTCATCTTTGAACAAGATCATTGGAAAGAACAAGAAAGTAAAAATCTTGGAGGGGTCACTATTTTAGGTAACAAATAAGCTTGAAAATGTTATATCTACTCAGATTAGTGAAGCCAATCCACAAGCTAAGGAAAAAGAAGTAATTAAAGCTTTTGATAGTGAATTCACTATATTATCAGACATTGCATCAGTAAAACTACAAACACTTTGTGATGCACAGTTATTTCAATCCACTTGTCAAAATATTAAGAATGATTCAGACAACCTTGGTGTTTGTATTAAGGAGTTGAGAAAATGTCTGGAAAGAGGAAGAATATTATATGGTCAGTGTTCCCTTTCACACAATCATAGATCAGACATTACAGAGAAATTAAAGAATAAAGAGGTAGAATTACAAGTCACATTGAATGAGTTATAGAATCCTAACATGAAGATCACTGATATTGAGAAGAAAATAAGTAAGATACATGGTGAAATAAGATTATTAGAGAATGAAAAAGAAAGGAAGTTGAAAATATTTTCACTACTTAGAGAGAATTTAACTTTGAACATCAGTAATGTGTAGAATGAAATGGAAGAATGTCTTTCCTCAAAGACATCATATGGTAAATTTTCTTATCCTAATCTTAGAGCAGTTGAGATAGCATCCTATGGGCTATATTCACTACTCAGTATATCAGACTTAGTTAAGGGTACATGGAAAAAGAGATTGCAAATTTGAAGGAAAACTTTACAGATTGCATTCAAAGCCTTCCATCTCTAAAGAATAAAAAACAAAGAGGTATATCAAAAATTTTGACATATACATATATTTTTTTCACACCTTTGCCATTGTTGTCAAAGGGGGAGTAATAGTATGAGAAAATTATTTGTATATATAAGGTATAGATATATATGGAAAGGAGATAGTATAGTCAAAGGGGGAGTATCCCTATGATGGAATGAGATAAGTAAGTATGCATGATCCATAAACTTTTGAAAATCTTGTAATGGCCATGTAACACAATGTTACAAAATGTTGAAAGTTTGTTTTTGAAGTTTTTTTTGTAAATTTTTGGGACTTAGCCAATTTTCCCATATGTTTCCATCAATGAAAAATAGGGACATTGTTTGAAATTTTACTAAGTAGAACATAATGATGTTGTCATTATGGAAACATATATTCAGTATTAAGTCAGCATGATCTGAGGATAAAGTTCTGGATGTGATCTGAGGATAAAGTTCTGGATGAGAACTTAAGAAAATTGTCTAAGTATAACAAAGTTTATCTATGTGTAAAGAGACTATTTTGATTAGTGAAGCTCACAGAAGTATTTCCAGTGCAAGATAACTTGACCACAAATTATATGAGGTATATTGAAGCTACATCTAAGAGCACAAGAATGTATGACATGTATAGACAAAGATATTAATATTTTACAAAAAATGGTGTTGAGCTGACCATAACAGAGCAACAACTAGTAAATGATTATTTTGAGATAAGGGATTATTTTATTTATCAAAATAATGACTTATATAATTAGGGATGAAATCTTGGATGTTAACCCTAAGGAAACTAGAATTAATATTATGTTTTGGAAACATGCAAGCTAACTGGAAATCTATATTTGTGATAGCTTATATAAAGGAAAGTAAGTTGTAATACGAAGTTTTAAGAATGATTTTGTATTCATGTATAATGTTGTATTATGAAAAATCTGATGTATGATCAGAGCAGTGCAAATTGATAGAAATTTTTGTGAAGAGCCTATAAGATAGATCAAAATATTGAAGATATTCAACAACAGTAAAAGGTTTTTGTATTCTATCTTTTGTATTGGATATTATCATTTTATATTGCATGTTTGGGAAGTGGGCTCATCTTGCATACATTCAAATTTTGTAATACCAACTCCTAATAGGGTTGAGGCTTCTAAAAAAGCCTAAGTCATCTAACAAGGACAGATACATTATATAGATGTAATAGACTGGACTAACATGGTCAATATCTTTAACCAGATACTTTTGATTAGTGGATCATTTGTGGGTACCATCCCCTCTGAGTTTTTCCCTTGGCAAGGGTTTCCTCAAGAATAAACATGGTTTTATGAGTTCTTTTATTTTATGATTGTGTTTTCTATTCAGTTTATTCAGTTTGGTTTGCTATGCAAGCTACAAGTTAATTAAATATATCCATACATTGACAAAAAAGTAAGTTTGTGAAATAGTGATTCACCCCCCCTCTAAGTATTTCCTATTTTTAAAAAAGGTTGCAAAAACATTATGGAGAGTATCCATAAGTACTATAGTTTACACTCTCAAATGAGTACAATTGAAGAAAGCAACCAACAAGATACCCTATGAACTTTGGTTTGGTCACACACCAAATGTTTGTTAAGTTTCAAAATTTTTGTAAGTAGGTTTTATTTAATAGAAGATGCTAAAAATGGAAATTCTCACTCTAAATTTGATGAAGGTATATTTATTGGTTACTCATCTAAGAGAAAAGCATATAAATGTTTGATCTAGGATACAAATAAAATTGTTGAAAGTTTCAATCTAAGAATTGATGAATTTGTAGAAAGGAATGAAGAGGATAGTAAAAAGGAACCTAAGGATTACAAAAAATTGTTTATGTACAAGATGGTAATTTGATTGATATACATGAGAAGAAAAAAGAACAATCCAATGAGAAAGATGAGCCTCCATTGAGAGATGAAAACACTGGAGCATTATACAGAACCTCTGTTAGAAAAATATGTGAGAAGTCACCACTCACCAAACATTATTACTGGAGAAAAGAATGCAAGAGCCATGATAAGAAGTAAGTTAAAAGATAATACATGTTTGATTTCTAAATTTGAACCAAGATTAGTCAATGATGCACTAGAGAATGAAGATTGGATGAATGCAATGAAAGAAGAAATTGATCAAATTGAAAAGAATAACACTTGGTTAATGGTACCAATACCTAAGGATAAGAATGTGATTGGAACAAAATGGATTTTTAGAAATAAACATAATGAGAAAGGAGAAGTGATTGTAAATAACGCAAGATTAGTCTGAAAATGATATGCACAAGAAGAGGGTATTGATTATGGTGAAACTTTTTCCCCTATTACTAGATTAGAAGCTGTAAGAATATTGCTTGCATATGCTGCATACAAAGGATTCAAAGTTTATAAAATGGATGTTAAATCTTCTTTTCTAAATGGAATTCTTGAAGAAGAAGTATATATTGAGCAACATGATGGATTTGTTGACAAAAACAATAAGGATATGGTATTGAAACTACACAAAGCTTTATATAGATTGAAGCATGCACCTCAAGCATGGTATGAAATGCTACACTCTTACTTAGTTAATATTGGATTTGAAAGGACTAGTGATAATAACACTTTGTACTTGAAATGTGATAGTTCTAATGAAATTTTAATTGCTAAAATATTTGTTGATGACATTATATTTGGTGGTAATGAGATAATATCTAAGTCATTTGTTGAGGAAATCATAAAGGAATTTTAGATGTTTATGATTGGAGAGATTAAATTTTTTATTGCACTTAAAATTCAACAAGGATGGGATCTATATAACTCAATCTAAGTATATCAAGGAGATCCTGATAAAACTCAATATAGAAGACTCAAAAATAGTTGGAACACTGATGGCTACTGGTTGTACAAATTGTCAAAAGAAGATGACACTAAGGAGGTGAATGACACACTTTACCAATCAATGATTGGTAAGCTACAATATGTTGTCCATAGTGGACTAGACATTGTACATTCATTTGGTATTGTTGCAAGGTTTTTTGCAAACCCAAAGGAGACACATTTGTTTGTAGTTAAAGGATATTCAGATATTTGAAAGGGATAGAAGATTTCAATCTTTTATACACAAGAAGAAGAAATTTTGTTCTTAAGGTATATACTGATACTAATTGGGAAGTAAATATTGATGACAAAAAAAGAACTAGTAGGAGAGCTTTCTTTTTAGGAGAAAGATTGGTGACATGGTTAAGTAAGAAACAAAGCTTTATTTCACATTGTACTATTGAAGCTAAGTATGTAGCAGCAACTATAAATTATTCTAACATTGTATGGATCAAACAACTACTCGAAGGTATGCATGAAGAGATTATTGATCCTATTACAATCTATTGTGATAGCACCAGTCCTATTAATATATCAAAGAATCTTGTGATGCACTAAAAAACAAAGCAAATATCTATTAATTATCACTACTTGAGAGAGAAAGTACAATATAAGCATGTGACATTAGAGTATGTGAATTCTAAAGAGTAGATAGCTGACATATTTACTAAACCACTACTGAAGGATTCTTTTGAGTATCTCTAAGGTAAGTTAGGAGTTCTTCCCCTATCCAATGTGCACTAGGAAAAGATGCATGTTGCATCAATTCAAGAACTCATTAGAATATTTATTTTATGATTTTATGCTAGTGTTGACTCTTTATGTGAAGCCTAAAGATTGTGAGAAGGATGTTTATGATTGCAATGGAAAATCTATACACTTGAGGTATAATCTAAGAAGTTTATGTTTCTTTGGCATTGTTTTCAAAGAGGGAGAAGGACAAAAGGGGAGATGAAAAACTCAATTGATGTAAGGGATAAGTTTACTGAAAAAAGAGAGAACAGTAATTGACCATAGATTATCATGAGGGAGATAAATGACATTATTGTAAAGGATAATATCAATGATGATTATAGAGGGAGATAAACAATGAAGATTTAGAAAAAGAGGTTGACAATAAAGAAGAAATAGAAGAAGATTTAAGAACATAAAAGAAGTTACTACTCAAAGGGAGTTATAGAATATGAATGGTAGTGAAAGTGTACTGGTCATCAATTGAACATTGAATTAATTAGTGTTTCCATCATTAATGCCAAAGAGGGAGATTGTTACTATAAATGAAAGTAATGTTAAAAATTGATTATCTGATGGAGTTGATGATCATGACTGATCAAGATAAGAGGAATACATGATGATAGTAGAAAGGTTCTAGATTAGTTTTTTTCTTCTCATTGATGTCAAGAAATTTATTTTTGGTTTATATTATGTTTCCATATCATTCAATAATGACATAAGATGAATGAGTTAAGAAGAAGAAATAGTAATTTGTCAAGTTGTATAACTTAAATGGGCAACTGATATAGGTCAACTAATTATTAGATTATGTTGATATAATTATTTTCTACCTAACATATGATTATATTAAGTCAATAAATCATGGTGATCAAGATTTGATAATTTAGAAAATTAAGTTGTTTTGGCTAGCAAGATGGAAAAGTCACTCAGTAAGGTAAAGGTAACAGAAAAGTCACTCGGTAAAGAGAAAGAAACTCAAGACACCAAACAACAAAATAAAGGTTTAGGAAGTGAGAAATGTAACTGAAATTCAAATGAATAAAATCAAACAAGGAAAAGATATTAAATAATGATTGAATCAAAATTTAATGATTGGCTATGATGAGCTAGATGATCACGATGATGAGTAAAGTTAGTTAAAAGATATCTATGATTATGAAAAATTCAAGGTGAATATCTACAAAAATATCTAAGAGGAAAAAAGAGATGGAACAAGTTTCAAGAAAAGTTCAAGTTCCTAGGTGAAAAGAAAACATGTTACCAAGATCCACATTCAAGGTATAATCAATTGGATGATTAAGATTGATTAAATGAAAATGTAATAGATGAGATTAAGAGGTAAACATTTTCTATATAAAGGATGGTCTTGTATGGACAAATGGATGGAAAACTTAATAGTTGAAGGGTTACAAACTATTGCAGTGAAGAAGGAACAAAGAGCCGAGTCAGGAAAGAAGGATTTGATGAAGTGTTGATGCAAGTGGATAATGAAGAATTGAAGTGAAGATTGAAGAGTGCACAAGGATCTAATTTAGAAAAGATAGTTGCAAATCTATAGGTCAATTTCATTACTGTTGCTTATTAGCATTTGTAATAGAGAAAATCTCTTAAAAGAGTAGAACTAATAGTCTTATTGTAAAATCCTTTAAAAAGGTGATATTCTAAAGAGTGTTTGAAGCCCTCTAACAAGGTGATTCCTAACAGGGTGAAGATCCTAATAGATTTGAGGTAAATCCCTTGACCGGGTCATAACTAGTAGTGTGTATTGTAATCTTCAACCATATTAGCTCTTAACCAAGAATACTTCAGAAGAGTATTTTCTTAGTGGGTGAAAATTACCATAGTGGTTTTTACCAAAGCTAGGTCTCCACATTAAATATTGGTGTTACATGTTATGAATGGGGTGGTCCCACAATAGTGTGTCCCACTTTTTTAGACATGCTGATTTTTGTTGAAATAACACATTTTTCATAAAATATGATGATTTAATCCTTGAGAGGTTCCATTTGAAGGAATTAATTACAAATGGTTAGCTCAAAGCCTCTTATATTAAAAAACATTTATATAACATATATACTCCTCATTCATACCTAGAATGGAGTCTCCTTCGTAACTATTAAAATGTTGACCAAAAATCACTTCAACTTTATGGTTTGGTGGATCAAATGAATCCATTTGAAAAAATTATCTATGTACTATGATTGTATTTGGAAAAAGCTTTCTAATGAATATAATTTTAATAAATATTGAGTTAATTATCACTTTTAAATATTACGTTAACTAAACATAGGTTGTTTGGTCATTCAACAACCTGTCTCTTCAAGAATTTGGGAAAAATAGTAAATTACAAAAATAAAATTATGAAAAATATGTAGGAAAAGAGTATTTATGTTACCTTTCTATTCAAAAAAAGAAAAAATGAATTTTGATATACATAGATCAAGCTAGAGTGATGCAAGTGACCTTATGTCTAAATTACAGTTACTGTCACTTTAGAACTTAATAAACTATGAAATATTGACCCAAAATGAATGAAACCAATTGCATCCTTTAGATATTGATGTTAAAAATATAATATCAAAATAATTACATTGTTATCATTTTTTTTTAAAAAATTATGTTGATCCAAGTGACAGTTACTCCTTAAAAACATAGTTTTTCAAACAAAAAACTTTTTGAAGGAGAAGGAAAAATGAATTTTAATTTTTAAAAAAATATATTTAGAAACTATAAATAAAATTCTAAAAGACTCTAGTTTACATCATCTACAAATTCCTAATAGTTTTGCGACAACAGGTGTTCGAAAGTGAAGTTTTGATCTCTATGTCAAAGTTGGCCAAAACGTGGGACACACTATTGTGGGACCACCCAATGATTTGTGTGAATGATCTAGTAAATGTTATAGTTTATTTACTATTGTCAATAAATAGTGAACTGTGTATCATTGAGCTCCTACTGATTTAATCAGAGAAATTTTTTTAAGGTATTTTTGATCAGGGATTACTGATTCACCCCCACTATCCATAATCCAACACCATCAATCATAGTTTGGAAAGAGACACATTATTAAAAGATATAAGAGGAATTGTGGAATATTTTTATTCAGATATGTTAGAGAAAACAAGTAGTTTTATAGAAGCACATTAAGTCTGAAGTAATTTTACTATGTGCTAAATTTCTCTTACCACAATAAGCCCTTAATGCCAAAGTTTCTAACTATAACAAAGTAGAAGTAGAAAAATAAATCCAAAATCTCAAAACCCACCTTGAAAACTTCAGTGTCATCCACATAAGAAATACCAATCAGCTATTCAAGACCCATGAGAATTGTATTTTGGTTTTGAGGAGAGATTTCAAGTATGCATATGTTTGACTGCAATAAGGATTTGAACATCAGACTCAAAAAAAAATCAATCAAAACAATTCCTTACACATTTTATTTTTGTCCAAATAATCTCAAGACAATAATTGAACAAACCATTGTACACATAAAATATCCATTTTAAAATAATTCATGCATTTGATTAAATAAAGCATATTACACTACTTATAACATGTAAAATACACCTTTTAAAAATATGGACACCTTTCACACTATAAAAAAGGACCTTGAAAAAATAAATATTTTGTTCAAATAAAATTACACAATTTATTTAGGTCAAATCAAACGCATTCATAAAATGACAAAAATAACTTATAAATGAAGCAAAGTAATTAGTCAAGTGTTTACCACAAAGGATTATGCTAGCATTAGTAGTTTAATATTTATTATATACTTAATGAGAATTGAAAAACATTAGGAGTACAAATGGAATTATTGGAAGACAAGTGTGGCATGCAAACAAAATAATCCAAAATAAATTAATAAGTAGTTTACCTTGTAAAACAAAGTGAAGAAAAGAGCCAAATTTTGAATGAATACCTATAAAGCATGGAATGCTTTAAGAGGTCATTTATAAAGGAAATATAATTAGAAATGTGGCATGCTAAATACAACAGTCCACATTAATTTCTTAAATAATGTCTATAGTTATTGTATTGTGAAACGCCACTAAAATTGCCATGTTGTAAAACATAGCTATTAGGAATGGGAACACTGAGAGGGGGGGGGGGGGGGTAAATTAGTGTTTACTGTATTTTAAATTTTTACTTTATCATTTAAACTGAATTTAAATGCTTAAGTACTGAAATGAACATCCACATAAACATGAAACATGAAATCAACACATAACACCAATATGGTTATGGGGAAACCCAAATAGGTAAAAACCCTGGTGGGAATTGACACCCACTAATATTCTATACTAGTGTTTAGTGATCCTTGTTAGAAGATCGTTAAGCCTGTTAGGAGTTTCTTTACAATGTATTAAGTATAGTAGACCTTGTTAAGGGTCAAACCTTGTTAGGAGTCTTTTATAATAGTCCCTATTAGGGGAGTGGACACACTATCCTAGAGCTCACTACTCAAGTGTTGAAGGCTACAACCTTCTAATCTTAGATACACACTATATCTGATGGATGAACTGTCACTGTGACACTGTTTGTCAAATCAGTTCCTTTGATGTGCTAATGCTTTGACCTCTTGCAAATGTCTAATACATGTTATAGACTCTTCACATACTTCTGCTCTACTTATTATAACTTTCTATCCACTTCCATACTAAATACAATGGGCGCATCTCATATTTATATGCGCATACAAAATAAACAACTAGGTCGGCCCTTAGACCTATTACATACAATGCTTCCAAATGAATTGGCTCAAGTGTGTTTACAAAAAAACATATACATATGTCAGAAACCTAATTACAATAGGTGCATAGCCTTTACATCATTAGATTATAACCACAACTCAAAACGCTAACAGTCGGCTACTTACTCTGTTCTTCAACTGCTTGTATCTTTCTCATACTTGCACACTCATAGACTAAGCATGAATATATTCTAACTAAATTAACTTCCAGGGTGCATACCATAACTTGGTTGTACACACATGCACTGATGCTCTGAGCTGCAGGAACTCTGTACATTGTCCAGTGTTGAACAGTTAACCAATTTCTGATCTTCTCATCAATTGCGCTAACTCCAAACTGGTATATGAATTTGTTTCCATAATGAAAACACTATATTAAGTGATATACATTATTATAGCCAACTTTCCAATAATCTCCCCCTTTTTCATTGATGGCAACAAAGGAATATGGCCAAGTTGCTAACTATGCTTAATACAAAAAACATTTTTTCATCTATACATACACTTATATCTCCCTATACATATTATGATCCATATTCTATACACAAATCCCCCTTTGACATTAATGACTAAGGTGTTTCAAAAACTATATCTATACATACTTACTGAGGGAAAACATCCAGATATGCTATCTTTAGGTTCTGGATCTCCTTCTTCCAAAATGTGATAAAAGAGTTTACTATTTATAGATGGGCACATAGTGCATACTTTAGCTTCTCCATATTCTTAAATTCAGTGTTAGGACCATGATCATATGTTACCATTATGGAATCTATGTCCTTGATGTTCTAATTAAGTATATCTAATAAGGGTGCAAGAGCATTCCTAAGCTATGTTTTCCTTGCCCTGATCTTTGACATTTCTTTTTCTTCCTTCTCAATCTTTTCTATTTGTCTTTGGTTTCAATTATTACACATGTTTACATCTATGGATGTGTCTTTCACTAAACTCTTGACTTTCTCAATCATAGCATCTACCTCTTTTATTTTTTGAAGCGGGCATCAGTAATCTTATCCTGATCCATGCATTCTACAATGATTTTTCTTCCTTGATCTACAAATTCTTTCAAGGATGCTTGACCAGTTTTAAGTGAGCTTGGGTCAAGTGCAAAGTTGCTCATTAATTCATTCAACCTCTTCTTTATGTACTTTTCTTCTGCAACTAGGGATGCAAATTCTTCAAGGCTTGAGAAATTACTTTTGAAATGTGAGATGACTATACTCACATCATCAACAAAATGTATTTTTGACACTTTCTTGTTCTCTGGCAACAAATTGTTCAGAATGTTTATTGATTCTACTAGGAGGGAATTCCTCATCACTTGTTTTTTGTTTGCCTTTTCCATGGCTAGGACGCTAAATTTTATTAGATCTTCTTCTTTCCATGAGTCCAAACTGGATGTGTCCGGTGTCAAACTTGACAACAATGCTACTGAAGGAGTGATGGGAGTGCTGTCCATCACTTCTTGTTTTTCCTTGATTGACATTTGATCATTTTTCTCACTTTCTTTTACCTTTACTTTTTCTATTTCTTTTTCTTGTTGTTTCTTTTCTTCCATCTTTTCTTCTTCTTTTTCATCATCAATCATTACGTCTTCTTGATGAGTGGGAGGTGTGTTGCTGCATAACATTTTAGGTTCTTGTGTGCTCACAAAAGCTTCCTCAAACTTATCCAGGTCATTGTCTATGGCTGCCATTGCAATCTCTACATTGTCAATGCAGATTGTATCATCTTTTTGTGGATCTGTCATGGGTGCAGATTTTACTGCCTCTATAGGTGCTAAATCCTGAGGACCTGTAAATGGTATATTGGTGGTCTCTACTACTTTGTTTTTCTCACTAGGTTCTTGAGTGATGGGCACAAACTTAGGTTTCATGTGCTTCTCTAATAATACCTTCTCAAAGGCCTTGTCTATTTCCTTAGTTATCATCTCATAGTCTGTGTTCATAATGTGTAGTGTTCTCATCTTTTTCCTTAAGTGCGGCTTCACCAAATTCAATAACAATGTCTTTTCCTTGATTCTAAAGTTTTCTTCAGTGGCTTGTCTCTTCAAGGTATCCATAATCTCCCATACCTTATCTAGAATAGCTATCTTCAATTCAAGAACTGTCTTCTTGAATTTTATCATGTGTTTGATCATCATCTCATGAATCTCTGACTTATCAATTTCATGATATTTTTCATAGAACTTGGCTATCTAATCTATCCTTCCTTCTTCTACTACTGTAGTCCTTAACACTTGAAGACTAGGTATGAATCCTACTTATGAAGGTGGCTACACATTTTTCAATTTGCTTCTCGTGGCTCTAGCTAAAGGGTGACTTGTGGCAATTTTTTTTCTCCTCTTGGGCATCATAGGAAATACATTTGTGGACTCAACATCAACTGTAACAGTGGGTGAAGGACTAATATCATCAATTTTACCCTATTTATCCTTTGGATCATTAGTCTTCTCAATATTTACCTTTTTCATCTTAGGATCATCAGACTTAGCTTCCACTATTGATGCACTCTCAATTTCCAAAGCAATCTTTTCTTCCCTTTCTTTGTCTAGGTTTGCTTGTGTTACTCCATGAATTCTGAGTATCTCAGACATAATCTTAGAGGCTTTCCTCTTAGTAGCTACACTATTTATTTTAGCATCTATTTCTCTTGTCTTCTCCTCATAAGTTCCCCATCTTGGTTCATTACCTGGTTAGTAGGAGTTGAAAGCAATATTTGAGCATATGCTTCCAAAACTTGTTCCTCTACTTCATATCCAAGTGGATGAATCCACTTTGTTCTAGGTACAACTACCTCCATGGATGTTGTATCTATTTCAACCTAAAATAAATAGTATCCTTGTATTTCTCAACTATGTTTTCTGGAATTTTGTACCTCATTTGCATCTTGACCCTGATGGTCTTCAACTCCAATGTTATGTAATCTCTCAAAGTACTTTCAGTGGATGCCTTGTAAGATATCCATGGCAAGGTTGGAATGGACTTGTCCAAATGTGAATCTGATGCTTTCCCATCTATATGATGGTACATGTAAATGATCAAAGACCCAAACCTGAATATCTTGGTCTTGTCATGCTTGATTGCCTTGATGTTGTCAATCAACTATGCGTGCAAGATCTCACATAGATTGAACTCTCCATCTTCCTTCACAAGTCTAATGGCTACAAGAATTATGCCTGTAGACACACTATTCACCCTACTGGTGTGATGAAACATGTATCCAAGTATCAAGGACATCAATTTGATGTTAGCTTGCTCAATAGGCTTAATTTCCATCTTGCACCTATCACTCCTTGACTTACATGTTTGCTCAACAATTTTCTTGACATCCTTTCCCACAGGAAGGATGGAGCCAGACTTAGATAGACATGTCATCTCATATATTAGGTCACTAGTGATTCTTACTAGCACATCACCTATCCAAAATAGGTCATCATGAATTCTTCTTAAAAGTATTTTAATCCATTCTATCTCATAGAACTCATATGTCATAGCATACTCCACTATAGGGTGATCATTCCACTTTTCATATTCATCTAAGAAGGTTTCATCTAGTTTTAGCATGGTTTCCATGTGTGCCCTTAGATTTTCCAATCATACCGGTTCCTTCTTGCAATAAATATATGCCCTAATGTCTTTGACATGCATAATGCCCATAGGCATGTGAGAGAATGCTCCCTCTAAGTCATCTAGGGTAGACTTAAATGGATTCTTTTTAAAGACATATCTTTTCTTTTTTACAACATAAAATACTATGGGAGTGGCCATCACTTACTTGATTTAACACTTTCCAAATGTTCTCTGAGATAATCTAAAGAATTCTGAATCGGGGTGATGAACTAGGGTTTCTGCAACTGATCAAATGAACTGCTAATCATTGATAAATCAATTTGCAAATATTCACAATAACTTCTAAAGCTCTTTCTACTCTCCAAACACTCTGAATTCGAATGCAATGAGTAATCAAAAAGCTTTCTGTGTACTTAAAGTTAAAATTTTTCCATTAATGCTTGTCGTGTAAACTAGGCTATCACTTAGAAGTTTATATCTTCCATTCTGTAAAGAATCAACTAGTGCGCTCTTGCATGAAGGTTTCTCTAGTCTCCAAAAGATTAAGTCCAAAGATCCATACTCTGAGAGTGAGTATACCAACCACATAGGGGTCTAGAGCTAAATTAGCTCCCCCTATTTCCTTGAGGGCCATTCATCCAGATGTAGAGGGTGCATCCACTTTGGATGCATCCAATACATACTCATCAACCTTGTCCTTCTTTTTTTATGAATAAATCAAGCTTGCATCCTCTGAAGCTTTCACAAAATTGACTTCTCCTTCCGGATCCAACACTGGTTCTTTTGGCTTTTTAGGGCTTTCTTGATGTTGTGTCCTTGATCTAAAAAACTTTGAGATATGTCTAGCCTTGTTATGAGAGTGACAAATGATTGGAGGCCTTATATTCCTTGGTGCATTGACATGAGTCACCATCTTACATTATTTAGTTGAGTGACCATTACAGTTACATATCTTACATGTAACATTCTGAGAGCTTCTTACATTTGATTAATTCTGATTTCTTTGATTATGAGTTCTGTTCTTTTGGCTTGTCTTTCAATTCACAGCTCTATGACCAAATTTTTTGCATGAATAACAATAACCATTGAAAGGTCTTACCTCTGTATAGTTCCTTGCTATGTGTCCATACTTGTTACATGTATAACAGGTGCATTCTATAGGCTTGCACTCATTCTTAGGTGGTTCAGTATGATCCTTGGTCTGACTTCTAGTCTCTTTAGCATCTAAGTTGCCTTCGGGTGCTTTCATTCTTCCTCGCATGCTATCAATGTAATTTTGTGCTTCATTGTATCCAATGTAGCTAGTATCTCCTTTAGCTCTTCTTGCATATAAATGAGATTCTATTAAACTAGAACTGGTGTGTAATTTATCAATGTGATTCTTAGCCTCTTTCAATTCAGATTCCAAGCTTTCCTCATTGTTTCTTAGTTCTAAGATTTCCATGTTTTCTTGCCTTAATTCTTCATTCAGTTGAAGGTTCTCTTTAACCTATTCATCATAGACTTCCTGATTGTTAGTCAACTTATCATCAAGATCTTCAAGTTGTTCTTTTAAGGATTTATTTTCTTCATTCAGCTTCTTGACCATTGTCCCTAGATCACTGGTAGAGCATTATTTCAAATCTTTCCTTAGCCTTTAGATGACTAATTGAGAATCACTGAGTTTATCCCTTAGTTCTTTAGTTTCTCTTTCAGACTTGTCTAGGTCTTCAAGAGTAGCTTCCAAATTTCTTTTTAGATGTTTCAGTTCTTCTTTGTCCATGATCTCCTTAAGTGGTTAAACCTATTTGCTAAGGACCAGAGCTCTAATACCAATTTCTAGGAATGGGAAAACTGAGAGGGGGGGGGGGGGGGGGTGAATCAGTGTTCACTGTATTTTAACTTTTAACTTTATCCTTTATACTAAACTTAAATTCTTAAGTACTGAAATGAACATCCACATAAACATGAAACATGAAATCAACACATAACACCAATATGGTTATGGGGAAACCCAAATAGGTAAAAAGCCCAATGGGAATTGACACTGACTAATATTCTATACTAGTGTTTAGTGATCCTTGTTTAACCATGTTAGGAGTTTCTTTACAATGTATTAAGTGTTGGAGATTTTCCAGCAGGCTAGTACTGATTGTATGTTTGTCATTGATGACAACATATGGAAAGTAGCATGCATGGAAGTCTTATAAAGTAAGCCTTCTATATATGTAGCATGGACATGATATTAGCATGATATCATGGGCACAAAGGTTAACTATTAGTACAGATAGTTAAATAGTAGTTGGTGTCAACAGTGTTCCTGATAGAATTACAGGTAGTGTTCTATGTATAGTTGTTCGTACATTTATTATGGAGCCTTGCACACTTGGATATATGTTGAAGACATGTTAGTTATGTTAAGTTAATGGAAGCATAGTCTTTTGATGAATGCAAGTGAAGTTATGCAGTTGCTATTCACTAGTATCAATTTCTTGTGTTTGTTCAGAAGAGCCGATAAAGATTTTATTGGTTCTTGAGTTGCACCTATCTTGAGGGTATGCACCCTTGGAGTTAAGCTTGGAGAATTATTATGGATGTTGGGTTAAGAGTGCATAAGTTAATTCAGCTTATAGAGAAAGGTTCAGTTGTTTTGGTAGAGCTGATAGTGTCTAGCGTGCGTCTACATTTATTTTACTAGATAGGTCCCAGAATGAGTTGCGTGCATAATAGAGCTGAAAAAATGTTGTTGGAGTTTATTATGGTTTCTCTAATAGGATTTCAAGGTGGTTCTAATAGGCCAACTTGATTATATCATTTGGAGGAAATATATTTATAGGCAGTCATTTGTGATTTTTGAAGTGTGGTTCATAGTTGATTAAGCAGAGCAGAGTAGACTATGTGAAAGTGTTGAGCCATTAGAAGAAGTTCTATGTGACCAAGTAAAGTACTTGTGCTATTCATTAGAACTAATTTAGATAGCAGGTCTAAGCGTAGTTCACCAAGATCCAGATATAATGTGTATCTATTATTCAGAAGGTTGTAGCCTTCGCCCATTTGAGCAGTGAGCTCTTAGAGAGTGCATCCTCTCCCCTAATAGGGACAATTGTAAAAGACTCCTAACAGGGTTTGACCCTTGACTAGGTCTACTGTACTTAATATATTGTAAAGCTACTCCTAACAGGGTAAAGGATCTTCTAACAAGGATCATTATACACTAGTACATAATATTAGTGGGTATCAATTCCCACTGAGGTTTTTACCTATTTGGGTTTCCCCATAACCAAAATATTCTTGTTGTGTTCTTGTGTTCTTTCATTGTCTTTATACTTTATGTTTAAGTATACTTAATTGGATAAAGAATTGAATCTTGTAGATAACTGATTCACCCCCCCCCCCCCCTTCTCAGTTATCTCTTGGGACTATTCCTAACATTACGTATAGTAGACCTTGTTAAGAGTCAGACCCTGTTAGGATTCTTTTACAATAGTCCCTTTTATGGGAGTGGACGCACTTTCCTAGAGCTCATTGCTCAAGTGTTGAAGGCTATAACCTTCTGATCTCAGATACACACTATATCTGCTAGATGAACTATCACTGTGACACTATTTGTCAGATCAGTTCCTTTGATGCGCTAATCCTTTGACCTCTTACAAAGCTCTAATACATCTTATAGACTCTTTTCATACTTCTTCTCTTCTTATTACAAATTTCTATCCACTTCCATACTAAATACAATGGGCGCATCTCATATTTATATGTGCATACAAAATAAACAACTAGGTCGGCTCTTAGACCTGTTACATAAAATGCTTCCAAATGAATTGGCTCAAGAGTGTTTACAAAAAAAATATACATATGTCAGAAACCTAATTACAATAGGCACATAGCCTTTATATCATTATATTATAACCGCAACTCAAAATGCTAATAGTTGGCTGCTTACTTTGTTCTTCACTGGCACACACTGCTTGTGCAACTTCAACTGCTTGTATCTTTCTCATACTTTCATATCTAATCATGAGCTCATAGACTAAGAATGAATATAATCTAACTAACTTAACTTCCAAGGTGCATACCATAACTTGGTCATATGCATGTGCATTGATGCTCTGAGCTACAGGAACTTTGTACACTGTCTAGTGTTCAACACTTAACTAATTTCTAATCTTCTCATCAATTATGCTAACTCCAAACAACTGTATGACTTTTTTGCCATAATGACAACACTATATTAAGTCATATACATTAGTATAGCCAGCTTTCCAATAATATAATCATTAATTACCATTAATAAAATATAGATGTTCTTTAGTTGATCCATTTACACTAGCCTTTGGGAGTTTTGTTCTAGGTGGAAGAATAGCTTAATATCATGAATCTGGCAATATTTTTTTTAGAATAGTAAAGAGCAATAGGCATGTGAAAAAATCCTCAACACAAGATTTTTTTATCAAGACTATCTAATAAACACATCTACAAAAATGATTTTACTTACTCCTTTCAAACATGAATGAGTTGTAATTTTCTTATATTTACAAGAGAAATAAAACTCACCTAAAATCAAAAAATGCAGAAATTTTATTCACAATACCTACAATTGCACCATGAAGATTATATAAATCTTCACAAATTGTGTATCATAGAAGTCCCCAAAATTGAGTGTTGCAACCTGAGTGTTGCAAGTGATTGTGCTAAGCTCATCATATGCAAGGTTTGGCTATCAAAAATGTCTTTAAATAAAGTATGTATTTTATGTGATAAGTTGTATCTCACAAAAAATAGGAATTTATCAAGGTTGTCAGTCATAGGAAGGTGATCCAAGAGAAAGTTCAAAAGGTACTGGGCCTCTTGAAGAAGGCTAGGAGATTGGACCATTGGATGGTGCCAAGTTGGAAAATAAAATAAGTGGAATAGTAAAGGACTCTTGAGGTAACCTAGACCCTCTACATCAATTAGATCACTAAAATATTTAAGATAGGTGCCTATCTATTGATTTATACTCCGTTCCACTAAAATTTCATAATTTATCTCTAATATCAGCTAGTATAAAATTTGGGAAGCACTGAAACTACTCTAAAATTTATTTCTCTATACCTTTCAGCACTGAAATACTATGATTACATTGTTGGGACTAATTACATCATGGGTATAGTTGGGACTGCATTGGGATACACATATTGAAACATTTTGATGTACTTTTACACTCATTTTACAAATAGAGATCTCATAATTTCATGAAACATAATACATAGAAACAACAAATAAAACCTCTTTTTACAAATAATTAAATCATGAAACATAAATACACCTCATCTCAACATAAAAATGTAAGTGAAAAATAGAGAATTATTAAAAAACACACTTTTACTCTTTCCCTAACTTGGTGATTTTGATAATCTTTAATTGTGCATAGTATGAATACTTCCATAGTATGAATTTGAATAATTAGAAATCTTAATCAAGGACCTTAACTCTGATAGTCTCCACTAAGTAACTTATGGTGATGTTTTTCATGTTGGCTTTATTGGACCCTACAATTTGTTGAAAGCTACAATTGAAATAATTGTTATATTGTCATTGATGTCAAACTTTAATTGGTGAAACAATTTCTATCTAGTAGAGTGCCATATCATTTGATTGATGAAGAGGATTTGAAAAGAGGATATAACAAAAAGACCTAGTGAAAAGATTGAGTTATGAGAAACTACAATGGACACTTGATTAGTTGGCACATTGGAAAGATATTGTGTTATTTATCTATAATACTAAGTGAAGAAGACAATTTATTTGAAGCATAAAAGAGATGAGGAAAGAAAGATTGAAATCATAGGATTGACCAAGAAAAAGAGTAGAAGATTAAGGAACTTAAAGAGTAAGACAAGTGATTCTAGTGTTGACTGAGAGCTAGTTTAAGTTGAGAAAATAGTTTCAAACAAGCACCGGTAATAACCAAGTATCAGAAGTTGGACCGAGTGAGGACAGTGAGTGCCAAGAAAAACAAATAGAAATGATAGAGTTATCCAGTGAAGACCGAGTAGAAGAAACCAATGATGATCAAGTTTTATTATTTTATAGTTTATGAAGGGATTGAGAATTTTAGCTGATGCACTTCAATTCTTGGAATATTTGTAGAGTCATCATCAATTCAAGGTCTACTGATAACATAGTGTCAAAGGAAGTAGTCAGCAAGCTCAAATTGAAAAGGATATCCCATTCAAATCCTTACAAGGTCACTTGGCTCAATAAGGGTCAACATGTGTTACTAAATGAGAAAGCATGGGTGGAATTCTCCATTGGAAGGTACAAAGACAAATTTTTATGTCATGTGTTTCCTATCGGTGCATGTCATTTTCTCCTAGGTAGACCATGGCAATTTGACTGCCAAGCCATACGTGATGGAGGAAAGAATTCCTATTCTTTCAATAAGGACAATGTAACCTTCACAATTAAGTCATTATTAGAGGATGTTGAAGTAAAGATAGTAGGTCCAAATGTTCTTATGGTAGGTGAAAAAGAGTTCCTACAAACCATGGAAGAGAGTGAAGGCATAGGGTATGCATTGGTGTTAAAACCAAGATGAGGAGTTGAAGACAAGGTGACTAAGAAGATTGAATTACAAAAGGAGATTCAAGGTATGTTGCAAACTTACCAAGGCATTGTAAGTGATGGTCAACCTTTAGCCTTACCCCCTCAAAGAGCCATTAGTCATAGGATAGACCTTATCCTAGGAGATACCCTACCTAAAAAAGAAGCCTATAAGATGACCCCTCAACAAAATGAGGAAATAGCAAGACAAATACAAGAGCTCTTAGACCAAGGCCTAATTAGAAAGAGTATTAGTCCATGTGTTGTACCCACCATACTTGCACCTAAGAAAGGAGGAACTTGGAGGCTATGTACTAACTCAAGGGCTATCAATAGGATAACCATAAGGTGAAGGTTCCCTATCCCTCAGATTGAAGACTTAATGGACTGTTTAGGTGAAGAAAGGTACTATAGAAGATAGACTTGAAGAGTGTCTATCACCAAAAAAGAATCCATGAAGGAGATAAGTGGAAGATAGCCTTCAAGACCAATGAAGGGCTGTATGAATGGCTTGTCATGCCATTTGGATTGTCAAATGCCCCCTCTACATTCATGAGGCTCATGAATGAAGTACTCACGGACTACATAGGAAAGTTTGTAGTTGTATATATATATGATATACTGACTTTTAGCAAGACAAAGAGTGAGCATTTGAAACATCTTGATATTATCTTCAAGAAGCTACATGAGCAAAAGTTGATGATCAACTTGGAGAAGTGTGAGTTCATCAAATCATAATTAGTGTACCTTGGGTTTGTCTTATCACATGTCAATCTAAAAATGGATAAGAGCAAAGTGGAGGCTAAAATGAATTGGCCTACTCCAAGGTCAGCAATTGAGGTAAGGATTTTTCATGGTCTTGCACAATACTATATAGGAAGTTCATAAGACAATTTAGTGCAATTCGTGATCCTATGTTAGATACTATCAAAGGAGGAATGAAAACCAAGTTTGTGTGGAATGAAGATGCTAACAAGAGCTTTGAGTTGTGGAAGGAGAGGATAGCTACCCAAGCTGTTTTGGTGCCAAGCTTTGAGAAGATATTCACCATTGAATGTGATGCTAGCAATGTAGCGATTGGGGCTATTCTAAGCCAAGAAGGCAGACCATTGGCTTTCGATTCTAAAAAGTTAAGTGAGGGTAAGAGTAAGTACTCCTCATATAACTTAGAGATGTGTGCATTGGTCCAAGCTCTAAGAAAGTGGAGGCACTACTTGCTTCCCAAGGAGTTCATTGTGTATTTAGACAATCAAGCACTTAGCTTCCTGAATTCACAAGAGAAGTTGAGTCACAAGCACATGAAGTGGGTTGAGTATCTACAAGCCTACACCTTCAATATCAAGATTAAGAAGGGTGTACTAAACAAGGTGGTTGATGCATTGTCAAGAAGACCCCTCACACTCCAAGAAATTTAGTTTAAAAGCATCGGGATAGATCATTTCAAGGATCTATATGCAGAAGATGAGGACTTTGTTGACATCTACTAGGTATGTGCTGAATACAAGAATCATTTTCATAGTAAATATGCTAATTATACTTTGCAAAGTGATCTCTTGTTCAAAGGGAATTGATTGTGTGTTCCTAGAGGCTCCAATAGAGATAATTTGATTCAAGAAAATCATAATGGTGCTTTGAGTGGTCACTTCGGGATCACTAAGGCTCAAAACCTTGTTTCAAGGTTCTACTATTGGCCAAGGATGAATCTACATGTTAGGAACTATGTGGAGAGTTGTATAGTATGTCAAAATGCCAAGGGTACTTCAACAAATGCTGGTCTTTACCAACATCTACCAATTCCTACGAGGCCATGGGAATGCTTAAGCATGGATTTTGTAGTTGGGCTACCCAAGACAAGACAAGGGATGGATAGTTTTTATGTTGTTGTTGATATCTTTAGTAAGATGGCTCACTTTGTGCCATGCAAGACTAAAAATGAAGCAAGTCAAATAGCATCTCTATTCTTCAAAGAGATAGTAAAAATACATGGACTACCTATCAGCATTGTATCAGATAGAGACACAAAATTTATGAGTCATTTTTGGAAGAATCTTTGGCAAATATTTGGCCCCAACTTATCCTTTGGGTCAGCCTACCATCCCCAAACCAATGTTCAAACTGAGGTTGTTAATAGGAGCCTTGGAAACCTTCTTAGATGCCTAACTAAGGAGTATGGTCAGAAATGGGATCAGTTGATTGGGCAAGCTGAATATGCCTATAATGACACCATAAATAGATGAATCAGGAAGAGCCCATTTGAAATTGTATATGGCCTATATCCTAGAGGTGTCTATGAATTGAGGAACTTAAAAGATGGAGTCAAGGCAAGTGCATATTTTGATGACTTTGCATTTAATATGCAAGAAGTTCATGAAATAGTGAGGAAGACACTAGTGGTCAACACCAACAAGCACAAAGCCAAGGTGGATGAAAGTAGAAGGATAGTGGAGTTCAAAGTTGGTGATCTTGTCATGGTACACTTAAACAAATCTAGATTGACAAAATGAGTACCTCATAAGCTGTAAATGAGGAGGATAGGACCCTGTCCTATATTGGAGAAGTATGGTGACAACGCCTTCAAGATAGACCTGCATAAGGATAATGGATTGTCCATATCTTTAATGTTTTAGACCTTGTCCATTACAAGGGACCACAACAAGACATTGATCAGACCGTACATGAGGTGATCAAGGATGTGGAAGACTTACAACTTCCTACTATTGTAAGTACAAGACCAGACTGCGTACTAGACATTAGGACCTACAAGAAAAATAAACACAAAGAGTATAAAGAGCACCTCATTCAGAGGTATGGGAATAATTTTTTTGATGCCATTTGGGTAAAGGAATTAGAGTTCCAAAGTTTGGGAATTGATCCTAGCCTCATCAATCCAAGGGTGGATTGAATTTATTATTTTGGGGAGGATGGTACAGGAGCACCTAGGCTAACCTCTATTCGATAGTTAATTATGGCTGGGACTAAGGCACACAAATAGCCTTTGTTATTTGCTTTTTAATTTCTTAATGTTAAGAGTTAGGGAGATTGAGTCATTAATGTTTCTTGGGCCTAAGAATGGTTAATGGTTTTTAAGTTTCTATAATGGTCATGAATGATCTTGGATCCTAGAAAGATAGGAGGATAATAATCCTATAATATAGGATTAAGGAATCTATATAAGTTGCCAAATGTTGTAAAAATGTTGTCATGACAACATTTACAATTATTGCAAATGTTGCATGCAACATGGATAACCTTAGATTCCCTTGGTTGTAGGAAGTTATGCTCAGCCAACAGGTCCTAGAATGATGGAGGAGACACCTAATGTGATTAATGGCTTGAATCTCAAGGAGTTGTATGCATTGTAACATTTTGGAGTTTGTGAATAAAGAGCTATGTTAGGGTGATAGTGAATATCTTTCAAGTTTGTGCTGACAGTCAGGTTTCATGCATTGAATGGTCAAATATACTATTGTTTTAGTATTCTATAGGAATTTTTAAGAGTTTTTCATTTTATAAGTTTAGGACTTTGAGTGGTTCTAGTGAGGTTATCAAATTGTTTTAGTTGAGGACCATTCACTGGTCTCATTGTGATAGATTTTTAAAAAATAGCTCCCACATGAGATTCAACCATGGAAGCTCAAAATAATTTGTTGAATCTTCAAGTGGGGCCTCTATATATATTGTATATAAAGGAAGGAAGCATCATGAGCAAGTGAGCTAATTTTAAAGTCAAGCCCTAGGTGAGCTAGGTAGTCTCGGTTAGAGGCTTGATAGAGAGAAATTGAGTGATTTCATGTGGGGAATGGGAGGTACAGTATGTTTGTATGGATTTTTCTAGAATTTTTTCATATTATCTAAACATCCTAACCATTTTGAGGTCATACCAATCCATTAGGGTAGGTTTTGAGCAAGTTCATCAGTCATAACTAGTCTATCCTAGAAACTAGGCCTTTTAGCCATGTTTCTCCTTGATATTAGGAAGGAGGTGTACGAAGGTTGTCAGAACCTAAGACCTCTAGAATATTTAAGTTAAGATAAAATTTTATCCATATATAAAGTTTTTTTTTCAGGTTGTTTGGAGATTTTGGTCGAGAAAGGACAAAAGCCATTTTAAAAGGCTACTAGAAATAGGCCTAAATTTAAGGTCTCTTTTGATGAAATCTTGAATCCGATGAAAATATGAAGCAAGAACCTTCCCAAATCAGTAAAATGGGATGGAATATGAATGGATTCATTGTGAAGAAGGTCCCCATAATGAAGTTTGAATTTTTTGAAGATTTAGTGGATTTGGCACTTAGATCCTTCTAAGTGAGAGTGAGAAAGTGAAACAAAATCAGGGTGTGGATCATCCAAGGTGAAGTTTTCAAGGTGTGACTCTTATTATAGAGTGTGAATAGGCCTTAGTTAATGACCTAATACTATTAGGAGATCCTATAGAAGGATAGGATTCTAGGAGACAAGAGAAGTCTCTTGGAGGGAGTAGAAATCGAAGCCTTGGAGTTTATCTTACATCATATTGGTATTAGAGCTTGGTTGATCAAGCTTGTGGTTAATGTTTCAATCTTCTAAATCAGTAGGAGAGAATACACTAGTTAGAGCCATGGTGACTAATTTTGAACTAGAAAATAATGTTGTGGAACAAGAAGAGAATAACAAATTGTTAAGGAAAAGACTAGCTCAAATGGAGCAGCTCTTGGGTGAAGTCCAAGACAAAGATGATAAAGTCAAAGAGAAGATTGACCTTAAAAAAGAAGCTGATGCAAAGGAGAAGGAATTAGAGTTGGAAGAAGAAGCACCAACTCCTAACCCTATTCTCCCTAAAGAGCCATTCTTAAAAGCATTAAAGGCATTGAGTAGAAAGGCTTTGGAAGGTGTCCCACTATTTAGTGGACAAATGGATCCAGATTCAATTGTGGATTGGATTGATAGCATAGAGAACCATTTTGAATGTGATGGTATCTCTAAGGCACAAAAGGTAATGGTGGCCAAGTTTAGATTAAGAGGTTTAGCTCTTACTTGGTGGAAGTTTGTGCAAACCGAGAGAGAGAAGGATGAAAAAGGTCCTATTGTGACATGGAAGGGTATGGTATCCAAAGTCAAGAAAACATACCTTCCTGATGACTATGAATTCCAAATGCATAGAAGGAGACACAATCTTAGGCAAAAATATTTGGATGTCCAAGCATATACCGAGTGTACACTAGGGAAAGTGCCTTCATAGAATTAAGGTTAGTCAATGAATGAGAATAGTAACTAAATACAACCACAAAGAAATAGAGAAACTATTTAGAAAAATAATGACTAATTGAGCATCATATGGCTCTCTAACTAAGAATGTTAATGAATAGCTCTCAGCAAGCTTCCATTAAAGATAGTCCTAGAATGAGAATGATAAAGATAACAATGCTATTGCTAACAATTAGATCAAAATAAATGCTAAAATGCTTCTCAAATGCCTTTCTAAGCTCAAATTACAAGAGGTTCAATGCAATTATCAGATGTGTGGATGATAATTATGAAGGAATTAGGCCTTCCTTTTATAGATTTTCCAATGGTAGGGGGTGTAGTTGTATTTGATCATGGTTAAACCTTGGTTGAGTCCTTGGTTCCACCCTTTGAGGAAAAAGAAAATTTTGTGTCCTCAAAGCTTGGAACAAGTAGACAAGATCAATGGTCAAGATTCCTTTTCACTTTGAGTGAATGAGATTGAATTTGGCTTGATCCATGTGAATGCCTTTCCTTTATTCTCATTGGTTGATTCATTTTCCTCTCTTTGTGGTTGTTGAGAGTAATTGAGATTTATTAATTGATTTAAATGAATTTTTTTAGTCATGTACCCCTTGAATGGGTTGAATTTAATTTAATCCTAGACTATAAAATTAATTGAATTAATTGTATTTTTATTTGATTGCATTTGATTAAAATGCTCTCAATTTTGATTGATCATGAATTAAGACTTGATTTTAATTTTGATTGGCTAATGATGCATTGTGATTCAATTGATTCAATTATGTCCTTGATTTGCCTTGATTTTATTTGATTTGATCTTTGTCCATTTTCAAGTGATTACAAATGCCCCTCTTTGAGTTGACGTGTGAAGCATGTCGATTCAAAGAATACTTTGATTTTTCTTGATAATAGATCTTGATTCATTGATGGTCATTCTTTGATGTTCATTTGATGTCTTTGATGGTTGATCTTGATTTTCAATAGGTTGATGTAGATATGATCAATATGAAACTCTCTTGATATGGTTCTGATGATCGTTCTAATAAGATGGTTGTTTTGATGATGGTCCTTGATATGATGTTTGATTTAATGATTGATCTTGATATGATACCTGCTTTGATGATTGATTTCAATGCGATGCCTCATTCGTTTGACTATGAAATATTTTCATGATAAAAGATTTTGCCTTGATTTGACGATTGGTCTCTTGATTTTTGATGATGTTACTATTGATGTAGATTTGATTATCCGATGGTATGCCTTCTTGAAAATGAAATAAAATTCATACTTGATTTGACCATTGATTGATTCAGGATTGATGTTGTTCATTTGATTTTGATAAAGTTCAAGTTTTTGATGAATTTTATTTGTATTTCCGATATCAATGTTAAATTCATCTAATTTTAAATGCCTCAATGTCAATTATTGTGATGATCACATCATTTTATTAGGTCAAATGGGGTAACAATGTACTTGCATAGGTCATATTTACCTCCTTTTAGGTTAAAAACCTATATAAAGGGGTCAAAATCCCTTTTTACTATTCACTTACCATTGACTTTTGACTTTGACTATCTTTTGCCTTTTTCCACTTTTCACGATGTCTATCCCTATCCATGAGCATTGGTTCAAGAAATACTAGTGATATCATCGGTTGCTTGGCTCAGGACCTCCGGTGAGTACTTGTACCTTTCCAATTTTCCATTTTTAGATGTGATTTCAATTTTTTCCAATTTTTTCTAGTTAAACAGCTAGTTTTGCACTTTTTTTCCATGAATGGGCACTTTTGCCACTTTAAGGGCACTTTTGCCTCTCAATGTGCGCTTCCACACTTTTAAAGAGCGCTTCCACAAATCACTTTGGTGCTTTCACTCACCAAATTTAAGCCCTTCCACACTTTTACAATTTCTTTGCATGCTTTTGCCTAGGTTTAGTGCTTTTGCAACTTTAACCTACACTTTTTCTTAATTTTTGCACTTTTACATCTTTTAAGAGTGCTTTTGATGTGCCTTTGGGCACTTTTGAATTTTTTGCCGCTTTTGAAATATAAATGTGCACTTTTACTCCTTTAGGCAGTGCTTTCAATGTTAGCCACTTTTGTTCAATGATTTAGTGCTTTTGCTCTGGAAAATTTCAAATTTTTAGATTTTTTACCAAGTTGCAATTTTGTCAACGTCGTTAATCGATTGTCAGGTTTATGTTCCCAATTTTTGAGATTTTGTAACAAGTTGTAAGGTGTCAGTTAGGGTTCAGTTATAATTAGGATATCCATTGTCAATCTAGATTCAGATGATGGGTGAAGATAAAATTTATGTTATATTTGTGTAGAAACATGAAATCTGATTGTGGTTTTGATAAGTGTTGATGAATTTTTGATCGACTTAGAATAATCCCAATAATTTTTGATTTCCTTTCTAATGTGTTTAAACTTTCTTTTTGTAGTTGGCACTTGGTTCTTTACGTATTTACGGATCTTATCTGTTGTCTTGGGACATGATTCCTTCCTTGATTGCTGCTGACGATCACCACATTACCTAGTGTGGTCTATCGTTCCTTCTATATCTTCCTCAATTCCATGTGAATTGGGGCCTTATTATTGCTATGGTTGAGCATTGGCACTCAGACCATAACACATTCCATATTCCTATGGGTGAGATGACCATCACCCTTGAGGATGTGTATTATCTTCTTCGGTTGCCTACCCGAGGAGAGCTTGTATACTATGATACTATGTATGATGGTTTAGCCTGTTGCCAAGTATTTGGTGATACTTCCATTGGTGATTAGCATATTTAGTGGGCCCAGTTCATTTCATTCCCTGTGTTACCTGCTATTCTTGGTACTCTTATTGGTGGCTTCCTACTTCTAAACTAGCATGGACATGAATTTGTTATTGGTTGGGGTCAGATTTTAGAGGATTTGATGGCAGATCCTCATTGTTTCAATTGGGGTTCTTGTTTATTAGCACAGTTATATCATGAGCTACACACTGTCATGTAAAGACATTCCACTACTTTGACTACTGGAGCCATTTTATTACAGTTATGGACTTGGGAGCACCTCCCGGTGACACGTCCTATGATTGCTCGAGATCATCCATTTGGTTGGCCATTTGCATGGATGTATAGTGGTATTATCATGTAGACACATATGGGTAAGCTTCACTACTGGCGATGTCAGATAGATGACATGGATGCTATCATTTGGAGGCCCTATCTTGGATGTGAGGCTTGGCTAGAGGATGATAATGAGCTTTCATATATGTTTTTTCCTCGTTGGATGATTGGTTGGTCAACTTTTGTGATTGAGAGATTCTGCTTCTACCGTGTGTTCCGTCAGTATGGGCGCATTCTGGATATGCCTTAGGGTGTAGTGATGTATGCTTGTGTTTAGGCTGAGAGACCATTATGGGGCCCTTGTGTTAATTATGGCACAACTTTTTGAGAGATTTAGGATCTAGGGTATCATCCCTAGAACCCTAGGTCACGTGTGATGGATGCAAGCATTACAGATGAGTATGGTGCCTAGCTACATAAGTATCTTTTTCCTAGATTCACTGATCCTGCTAAGAGGATTCCTATCATTGAGGAGTTATCTGATGGAGATGATGGGGATGGGGGTGATGATGATGATGATGGAGGTGGTGGTCATGGGAGGATCAGGGGTCCATGTGGATGATGGGTTCATCATGGAGTGAGAGCAGGTCATATACAGATACCAGTGTTAGCTACTACTCCTATTCCTCCTAGAGCTGGTGATCAAGGTGGAGGTAGACAAGTTGATATACTTTTACATCAGGTGGCTATATTTTCTATACAGAGGGCTCATGTTAGACAACATAGAGCTATTGATGTAGAGATTGCATAGGTGTTGCTTGATCAGGCACAGGGTCCTCTTGCTCAGCAGGTCATTCCTCATTTGGTTCCTCCTCTTATTCCTTTTGTTGTTCCTACCGTTTAGGCACATGGTACTACTTTGATGCCTTCCTCTTCATCACATCCTTCTTCTTCTCATTTTGTTCCCATGTTGGGTGATCCATCTTCATCTGCTCCCTCTTCTTATACTCCACTTCCACAGTCTGTTATAGCTCAGGGTTTTGCCCCCACCTCAGCATCAGATGTTTCTTCCTTTTAGATTCATATATCTTCTATTCAGCAACAAGTTTCATTGATGAGCTCTATGATGTTATCATTTATGGAATCTATGAGTCAACATGGGTTACAGGCTAGTTCCATTCATCCACCAGATAGTGCACCTGGGCCTGAGAATGTTGATGATGGCAGTGATTTCGTTGCTTGAGCATTTCTCTATATTCATGGGTGTTCTTTTCCTTGTTATCATCGAGACATTGGATTCCTGTTGTATCATGGTTGATCAGTTGATGTTTATTGGTTTGTTGATACTTTGATATGTGATTGGACACTGATTTATAGATATTGCTTTCTTGATGATCATGTTATAGACTTTGATTTCTTGCTCATTTATGATGATGGTACCATGGAATCTGATACTTTGATTGATTTGACTATATATGATGTCATCATGTATTGGATTTCTTTCTAGATGTTTCGTATGATATGCAACTATATGATTCTATATGACTTTGCAGAATGGAATTTTCTCATGTATGCATATGTTCCAATGATGGTGAAATGGTTGTCTTATATATGACATAGAATAGATAAATGCTATGTATACTGTTAATTTACTTTATGTTATTGATGGATATTAGATGGATAATGAATCTATTGCTTTTGATATGTAGATGTGATGCAATGATGGTCTTTCAATGATATATGTATGAATGGTACTATTATGAATGATATGTTTTTAATGAATGTAATGATTTTTCCTTAATGCCATGTTATGGATGTAGTTTGATGTTGCTAATGACCTTTCTCATGCGTGAACTTTAATGATAATGATGAACTTAATAATGTATGATCCTAATAATTCAAATGTTGGACACATCTAAATTAATGCAAGACTTAAATGATAATGATTTAATTAATGCAAGTAACCTAATGCAATGCACTTTGTTTTTGATTTTCAACACACTCGATCCTATATAATTGGTTTTTGATGATCTTTTGATTGTTTGATTTGCATACACCTCCTTTTTTATTTAATTTTCCCTCTTTGAAAATTAAGCTAATTAAGGAAAAACAATATATACAATGCACTTAATCTAAAATGAATGTAGCTAACTGTCATTATTCAAAATTTGGAGCTTATAATCATCATTGAGTTCTTTTGGAATCACGTTTTAGTACAACCATCACTAGTTTAACTATGATGATATGAATACTTTTTACCTCTTTGTTTTCTTTCCCATTGGTCTCTTCAGTACGACTATCACTGATTGAAGCCAGTCATGAGAGTGCGAATACCAATTTTGTCAGATTCTATGTTGCAAGTGGATTTTGGTATTATGATATTGAAGATCAGAATAGCCAAGGTATCTATTTTTGTAAACAAGCAAAAATCTCAATCTTATCGTATATACAAGTCCTCGATGATTCGTTGATGATCACGTTCTTAGATAAATAATACATGATTTGATACTTTGATTTTAAGACAGTCATTCAAAAATCAAAAAATATCATTCTTTCCTCTTAGCTTGTCTAGTCTAAAACTTTCATCGACTTGCTAGAAAGACATGATTTCATCAATTGAGTCAACACTTAGAAAATTTTGCCATGTTTTTCAAATCCATAGTTCAAGTGTAGTCCCATCCATTTCATACTTTTAATCCTGATAAAGATAAGGTCATTTAAGTTCTTGGATCAATTTTTCATTTTAGGCTCAAGTTGGATTGGGATGTAGATTTGATTAAGTGCTCCTCTTTCGAGTGTGATGAATTGATTCACTGATTTAATAAAGCTTGCTTTGATGAATCCTTTCTCCTTTGGAGTAGATTGCCCCCAGTTTGATGTTGATTTCATTTGTGGGACTTAAGATAATTTTTCAATTAGGTGACCAAAATCTTGAGGTATTTGCAAATGCAACTATGGGGTTTTATTATGAAATATGTACAAATGCTGGTGAATGCAATAATTACAAGGTGACCTTCTAGGTATGCGACTGACTTGGACTTTCAATGGCGCCTGTTTACCAAGTTTCCATCGATTGAATGGATCTAGATTTTTTTACTATTTTTAAAGCTTTTTTCTTCTTTTTTTTAATATTTTTTTGTATTTATTTATTTTATTTTTTTTGTATTTTTTTTTCCAAATTTTTTTTTTTTTTTTTTTTTTTTTTTTTTTTTTTTTTTTTCTGAGGATCATATATGAATGTTTTTGCTTTCTTCATGCTCAATTTTTCACTGTTTTTGATCTTTTCTATTTTTCAAATGTTTTGGGTATTTTGCAGGATCTCTTTTGAACTATGTACAATAAATATGATGCACCTCATCTGATACTCTTTATACTCTTTTTTCTTCCTCATGTGTAGAACTTCTTGAGATGTATGCTATTGATTGGCTCTTATAGTTCTTCACCATCACAATCTGCTAGCTTGTATGTACCGGTCCCAAAATTTTCAACAATGAGAAATGGTCCTAACCAATTTGCTTCCCATTTTCCATTCTTTTCTCACTTTGCTTGGTTCTTAGGATTTTCTCTCAAAACTAAATCCCCTATTTGAAATGTCCTTGGCTTGATGTGTTTATTGTAAGATCTTGACATCCTATTTTGGTAAACCTTCAAGTGATCAAAGGCTTGCTTTTGTTTTTCATCTAAAAGTTCTAGTTCTTGTAGCCTTGCAACCCTATAGTCTTCTTCATTGATCAACCGATGCATAGATATTCTCAAAGATGGAAGTTCTACCTCTAAAGGCAATACTACTTTTGTGCCAAAGACTAAAGAGAAAGGTGTAGCTACTATTGGCATTTTGATACTAGTTCTATAAGCCCACAATGTTGGGTTTATCTTGATGTGCCAATCCCTTCTTGAATTATCCACCGTTCTCTTCAAAAATTTCAAGATATTTTTGTTTGTTGCTTCAGCTTGTCCATTACCTTGAGGGTAATAGATTGAAGAGGAATGATGAATCATGTGAAACTTAGTGCATAATTCTGTTAAGTCTTTGTTCTTGAAATGCCTTGCATTATCCGTTATGATGGCATGAGGTATGCCATATCTTCAAATTATGTGATTAAGGATAAAAAAATAAATTTTTTTGCCTATTGCAGTTGATAGGTGTACAACTTCCACCCACTTAGTAAAATATTCAGTTGATGTGATGATAAATTTATGACCATTCAAAGATGGTGGATAAATCATCCCTATTAGGTCTAGCCCCCACTAATAAAATGGCCATGGTGTTGTCATAGGATGAAGTTCTTGTGCGGGTGCATGTATCAAATTCCCATGGAATTGACATTTCTTACAAGTTTTTGCAAAGTCACATGAATCTTTTTCCATGGTAGGTCAAAAAAATCCTATCCTTAGAAGTTTCTTGGCTAGGAATAATCCATTTGAGTGTGATCCACAAATTCCTTCATGAATTTCTCGTAAGGCTAAATTTGATTCTTCCTCTTCTAAACACCTAAGGAGCATTCTGTCAATACTTTTCCGATACAATGTTTTAGAAACTATAGTATATTTGGTGGCTTGATGAATGAAGCTTTTCTTTTGGTTTCTGGTTTGGTTTAAGGGAAGGATTTGATCCCTTAAGTAAGTATAAATTGGGGCATACCAGGGTGATTCATTTGTAGTTAGCAAGAAAATGGTGTGAGGGTGGGTTGGGTCATAAGCGGGTTGAATCACTTCTTCTACCAAGAACTCATATCTTGCACTCTGATCCGGCATCTGCAAGAGTGAGGCCAAATTTTCCATAGCATCTACTGCTTTGTTCTTTTCTCTCGACACTTGTTCAAATGTGATGAGTATGAAATATTTCTTGAGATTTTGCACCATGGTTTTTTAGGGTAACAATTTGTCATCCTTTGTTTGATATTCTTCATTAACTTTATTTATGACCAATTGTGAATCTCCATAAACTTTTAATTCTATCACTTTCCACTCTAATGCCAGCTTGATTCCAATAACCGATGCTTCATACTCTGCTATATTGTTGGTGTATGGAAATAACAATTTGTAGGATTTTGGGATAGTAGATCCTTGAGGAGTGATGAGAAGTATGCTTGCTCCTAATCCATGATGGGTGTAGGAACCATCAAAATAAAGTTGCCATGTTTTTGCCTCAACATTCACAATCTCTGAATGTGGGAATTCAATTTGTATAGGATGATCATCATGAAGTGGTGCTTCTGCTAATTGGTCTACAATGACTTGTCCTTTGATTGATTTTCTATCAACATATTCTATGTCGAATTCACTTAGTATCATCACCCACTTTGCGAGTCTTCCATTCAATGTTGTTTGTCCTAGTAGATACTTCAAAGGGTCGATCTTAGCAATGAGCCTTATCTTGTAGGCTAGCATATAATGGCATAATTTTTGTGAAGAAAAAATTATAGACAAGCATTCCCTTTCCATAAATGTATAGTTTAGCTCATATTTGACTAAGGTTCTACTAATGTAGTAAATTGCCTTCTCTTTTCCTATTTCATCCTCTTGTGCTAAAAATTACTCGAATGAATTCTTCATTGCCGAAATGTATAGGATCAAGGGCTTACCTCTGATAGGTGGCATCAAGATTGGTGGGTTCATAAGATATTTATTTAATAGATTAAAGGCTTCTTCACACTTTTCATCCCACTTAAAAATTGTATCCTTATGCAAGAGTTGGGTGAAATTATGGCATTTTTCTGCTAATTGGGAGATAAATCTCCTAATGGATTGGATACTTCCTTGTAAAGATCACATCTGAGTAATGTTCTTGGGTGATTCCATTTCCATTATAGCCTTTAATTTAGTGGGATCCACCTCTATCCCTTTGGTAGATACAATATAGCCTAAGAGTTTTCCAGATTGAACTTTGAATGCACATTTCTTTGGGTTGAGTCTCACTTTGAATTCTTCTAGCCTTTCAAAAAATTTTGCCAAAATTGGAAGGTGTTATTTTCTTGAATGAAATTTGGCTAATATGTCATCAACATAATCCTCCATGAATTTATACATCATATCATGAAATATTGTGGTCATTGCTCTTTGATAGGTCACTCCTACATTCTTTAACCCAAATGGCATAACATTCCAACAAAATGTACACCATGCACTTGTAAAAGAGGTCTTATCTTGGTCTTCTGGTGCTATCTTTATCTAATTATACCCACTAAATCCATCCATGAGTGAGAAAATAGAGTGCCCCGCCATTAAATCTACAATGGCATCAATACTCGAAAGTGGAAAATCATCCTTAGGACATGCCAAGTTTAAGTCTCTAAAGTCTGTGTAGATTCTAATGGATTTGTCTACTTTTGATACTGGCACTATATTTGAGATCCATTGTGCATAATCAATTTCCCTTATAAATCCCACCTTCAATAGTTTTTCTAACTCCACTTTGACAAGTAGGGCTATATGAGGATGAATTTTCCTTAATTTTTTCTTAACAGGTTTGGCTCCTTCCTTGATATTTAGATGATGCATTATCAAATTTGGGTCTAAACCTGACATATCATTATAAGACCATGTGAAGTTAACTTGTCTCTCTTTAAAGAACTTAATGAATTCTATCCTTTCTTCGCTAGATAAGGATGTTGCTAAGTGGATGAACTTTGGCTTTGTTTCTGATCCAATGTTTATCTTTTCTATTGGCTCAATTAAGATTGGAGATCTTTCTTCATAGTGTTCTGGTAGAACATCCAAACTCCCTTCCATAGGTGCCTCAGTTGGGCTTTCACCTTTGGAAACATCATTTATTTCTTTGGATTTTTCTTGATCTAATGTTTCCACAAAGTGGTTTTCAACACTTGATTCTTTTCCTTTTCCTTTTCCTTTTCCTTTTCTATTTTTTTTTTTTTTTTTCATTTTTTCTTGAATTAGAAGTTTGGATGCTCCTACTGATCATTTATTCTTGATGTTCTCTAATAGAAGAAGGTTGGCATTCAAGAAATTTGGCAAGGTAGTTGGTTCAATGGTATCCCATTTGATTAAGTCCGAGTGGATGATAGTTAATGGGTCAACACTTAGGTTCATTTCAATAGGGTTTAAGGTGTAGATCTTGTTATTGGAGGGTTCATACATTGTATCTTGAAAATCTCAAACATGGGCTCCCTCTAAATGTTAAAAAGAAGAAGGATCAAAGTTCCCCTCACTAGAGTCCTCTTAGGTTTCTATGGGATATAACTCATGTGGATTAAACCTAGCATTTGATTCTTCCATAGTAGGTCTCCATGATGGAATGTATGGTTTACCCACCCACTGATTTATTTCTATCTCTATACTTGGTACATCATTTAGAATCACTTGGCTAGAACTGGATGCTTGATTTGAAGTCGATTCTGTCATTGGTCTTTTATTTTTGGTAGAAGCATAGGTATGAATAACATCAATACCCTTGTCTTGGCATGATTCATCTGATAGGGTCTCCCATTCCCATTCATTAGAATCCTCATCACTATGAGACTCTAATTGTAATATTCGGCTATAAAGTTGGGGATGATGTTTTTGAGTGTATCCTTCTTCAAGATACCCTATTCCTGCTTTCTCCTTAGAACCTTGCCATGTACTTTGTACCTAGAGTTCCTTGACCTTTTGTATCCCATCTTTTGCATCATTGCAAATCCTTTCCCATATTGATGTGTCGGAATGGTTATATTTTTGATATGTTTGACGTGGGCACTTGATTCTTCATCCTTGTATAACTAGTTCAAAATTTCATTGTCCTCTTCATCCATGGCAGATGATGTACTTGACCTCACAAAGTTATCATTATATCTATGAGGTAGATTTGGGGGTTTCCTAGAGGACTTGGGTGATAAAGGTAGATCGATCATAGATAAGGAGTATTCACCTACTCCCTTTTGTTTAATCTTACATTGCTTGTCAATTTTTTTCATCATTTGATCCATCTTTTGATAATGGGCTTCTTTAGGGTATACTTGAATAGAATTTTTAGGGTCTTCTTTTGGTTCTTCAATAATATTATCCTCATTAACCTTCTCTTTTCCTTTAGTCGATGTAGCTAGGTTAATGAGTTTTGGTGTGTCTTTAACAATAACTTCTTCTTCCATCTTTTCTTTCCCTTTCAACTAAGGAATGTCCTTAGAACTTTGACCTTGATCCCTTTGATTAGGTATAGACCCTTTAGCATTGTGTGGAACCAATGATTCATTGATAGGCTTGACATTATTACAATATTGGGATGGATTTAGATCTCCACTTACCATTATCTCTTGACCTAGATATGGGAATTTTAAGCATTGATGATAAGTTGAAGGAACGGCTTGCATTTCATGGATCCATGACCTTCCTAACAAAATATTGTAAGTCAATGTTAAGTCTAACACTTGGCATATGGTCTCTTTTGCATGGGACCAATTCTTATGGGTAAGACTATAACTCGTCTTGATGCTCTTTCTTCATCGTCGTAGGCTTTTATGGTTATTTTCTTCTTTGGGTCAATAGCCTCCTCAGAAAATCCTAGGGCTTTTACCAAGCTAAGGGTACAAATATTTAGGCCAGCACCTCCATCTATAAGGACTCTTTTCACCCTATGCTTGTGGATCAACACTTCTATATGCAAGGGAAAATTTTGGGGATGATTAAGAGACATGTCATCTTGTTCGAGAAATGATAGGAAATGAGGTGCGATTAGGTGCCCTACCATATTTTTTAATTTGTCTACCTCCAAATTTGGAGGCACATTTGTTTCCAACAAGGCTTTTCCCAAGATATCCTTATGAATTGGTGATAATTTGAGAAGCTCAAGTATATAAATTTGAGCCGGAGTTCTTTGTAATTGCTCAACCAAGTTGTATTGTTTTGATGATGATGTGGAGGCTTGGTTTGATATCACCACTTTTGGAGCATTAGTAGGTAGGAAAAATTTTTATGCTTGCCCCCTAGTGACAACATTTGATGATACTTCCCTTGACTTATCTTTCACTATGATAATGTTTATGGTTTGATCCTCTCTTAGGGTGTTTATCATGTTATCATAAGTATGAGAAAAGTTCACTTTCTCATTACCCTTCTTTTGATTTTGATTAGATGACTCAGCCTTTTCATGAATAAAAAAGGGATTCTTGTAGGCTGTGTGATCCTCATTGTTTTGAGGTCCTTCAATTTTGATGGTGCTATTATCAATTAGATCTTGCACTAAGTTCTTCAATCTCATGCATTCTTTGGTTGGATGACCTCTTTTTTGATGGCATTCACAATGATGGGATGCATTCCACCAATAAGGTTTGACTTCGGGTTCATAACTTGATATGTCAGGTAACGTGATAACTTGATTGGCCAACAAGGTTCTTAGTCCATTCTCCAAAGGTTCACCTAAGTAAGTGAATTTCATTTTGTTATAATTGGAGTTTGATTTTGACTTATCCCAAGTCTTATTGTTGGAAGCGTTGAGATTTTTGTTGGAATTATTGGAATTAAATGGAGCTTTACTTGATTGATTAACATTATTTGAAGAATTAGCTCCATATGGTAGTATAAAAGGGGTAGACTTTAAGTTGTGTGTTTCCACAACTCCATCATTTACAAGGTTTTTATTGTTATTCTTCATCCATGATTTGGATTTATCATTATTATTGTTGGACCCTTGATTATTGAAATACTTAGGCACATAATCATTGTTATTGTTGTTATTATTGTTGTTGTTGTTGTTGTTGGATTTTTTATCCTTAACTAATTTAACTTCACCTCTTTTGACAAAGACATCTTCAATCTTTATCCCATTTTCAATGAGTTTCTCAAATGTTGGGGGACATTGAAGTTGTAATCTATAATTAATTTTCAAGGTCAAATTGTTGGTGAAGATTTCCATCTTCTCTTTCTCTAGGATACTTCATGGATACCTTGCAAAAATTGGTCCTCCATCTTTGTAGGAATCCTAAGAAGGACTCCCCATCTTTCTATTTGGTATCACACAATTTGAGCATACTAATTTCATGCTCAATGTTATAAGAGTAATGGGTTATGAACTTGGAGGCTAACTTCTCAAAGGACTTTATTCTGGGGGTTAGTTTTGAAAACCACTCCATTGTGAGACCTCCTAAGCTCCTAGGAAAGAGTCTCATTAGATATGTATCATTGTGCATGAACTCTATGCTTAGGGTGTTGTTGGTGTTCAAAATGACACTTATGCTCCTAGGCTGCCAATATACCCTCAAATAGATTTTAGGAATGGTTAGCTCCAAAATGTATAGGGATCTTAGGGTAACTGGACCAACTGTAGGGACAAGACTGGCCTCTTCTACTTTAGGCTCTGCAAAACCAAGGTGGGTGCACCTAACCCAGTGAAAATTATACTTCACACACCAAAGACTGGGTCTAAACAATAGATTGAATAGTAAGAAAGTGCTAAATGCTAACCTCACATTCATTGACTCTCCATTACTATAGGGTAGATCATTACAACCAAAGACTTAAAGTTTAGGAATGGTTCTTAATTCATGTGTTTGAATCATAACAACCTCAATCAATATATGTTAATAAAGAAGTACTCATCTAGGCCAGTACCTCATCCATCGGGCATCTCAGACAAACTATACACACACACCAAAGTATATCTAAGATTCAAAGCCATAAACACATTTACAATCTCCTTTACTACTTATAGAATATCCTTACATAGACAAGAGATAAATCTATGTCCCATCTAGAGCATTATTTCATCTAATCCTAGATTAGAACTCAAGAATGAAGACACATACATAAATTAATATGCAATGAACTAGAAAGTTCAAAATCTATCTACGTTGACACAAAGGAGAGAGAAGAATCATGTATCTGCATTAAGTATGAAGAATCCTCAAGTGTATACAATCAGTCCAAGAAAACCATGCTTGCAAATTACAGCTTAGACCTACAACTTTCTTTCTACTGTCAACAAATACTAAAAAAAATCATTACAATTCAGACTAAGAAGAAGACTCACAACCAAAAGATTTGAATACCTAACTCCCCCTCCCCTCGAATGATCATAAAAATTTCCTTTATACCAGGATAAAAATACAAGCATAATGATCATTCCCAATTCAAAAATTCAAAACCACCTAACACCACTGAGGAATTATCACAGACACGATAGGGACCAAGCCGTAGCTGGTAAGCTCAAAATAGTTCAATTTCAATAGCTATCTAGTCCTGTACCGGTCCCAAGTACAAAATCATCACAAAACCCCAAGAAATCCAGCCAAAATGACCCCTACAACACATCTTGAGTACTACCTCATTTACTTTCTCATGGCAAGACATTCCTCTGCAACTACCCATGGCAGCCTAGACCACACTGCAATAGTTGACAACCATTTTCACCCACTCTAGCCGCTCAAAAATTGAATTATGGTACTTTCTATAATTGCAAACCCTCTGCAAAAATTAGAATTTGAATATAAACAATCACTTTATGGTGCCTACAATAGATCGACAGTCCCCATTTAAAACTGATTCAACTTTAAGTCCTGACCATCAGATCCTTCCTTTCGCGGGCTTAATGATTTATCCTTTTAAAAAGAACCTTAATCACTTTTGGCGAACTGGAAACTAAAGGGTTCCACCAATTCACAAAACACTTTATACTACCGCTAAAAAATTTAGCGATTATGCGACCCTCCTCCACCGAATCGCTAGACTCTTTAGAATACCGCCAAATCTTCTCGCGAATGAGTGAAACCCCTGAAACTTATTGGAACCACTAAACAAAATTATCTGGACCGCCAACAAATTGAGAAACTAACTAGGCCTACATCTGGAAGATCAATGACCATCTCATCTTCACATAGACCTCTGAGATTCTATCAGAACATACACCATCCGTCGATTAAGAATCTTGCCTTGCTTGAAAGAAAACTGGCCCCACTGACACAATACAGTCAGCAACACGTGGACCAATCAAAACACTCTGAATCAGCTCCACCTGACACTGGGACCATCACCAAAGATACATTTGAGACAAATGAGATCAACGGCTAGCATAAGATCTCAAGCCTCTGATAGATTCCATGAGAACTTACACCCGTTGTTGGATGGATTACGGATGTCAGGACCCTCTGACCCATCAAAAAATTAGGTCCCACTGACACATGCTGAGTTGTTTACCCATGGACCAATAGGAAAATGCTGACATGGCACACTTGGCAGTTAGGACCCACTGAGAACTTTATACCACCTGGAAGATCGGATGGCTGGCGCAAGATCTAAAAGGCTCCAAAGATTCTATGCACTTGTACGCCAACCGTCAATCAAGAATCATCTGATTGAGATATCGGGCCCGTCGTGCCTTATAGGATATTTTGATGAATGATAGACCACCACATGAGCCTACCTAGTAGTGGATCTACCTGCATTGAAAGGGTTACATCATGGAAATGAATCAGCAACAGTCTTAAGTTCGCAAGCCTCTGACACATCTCATGAGAAGATACGCCCACCATCGGATGAAGATACTGTCAGAGAGGGGCCCAAGGAAATAATGACGTTGAGAACTTAGGAAAAATTAAAACACAACTTAGGGAAATATTAAATCATGGCTGGGCATGCAGAATTAGGAAAAATTAACCGAGGACATAGGAAAAATTAAAGGGGACCCCGCAAACACATGAAAAACCTAACCGCGCACAAGGTAAAGTGAATTTTTAAAAGGCACAGGCGGATAAAATTTTTAAGTGGGATGAAAAAGAAACACCAAATTAGAAAATGGCTAGGGTATTTTGAATTTTTTAAACGTCCAATGGCTACATTTTGAAAATTAACAAGGGTTTTAAGCCAGAAACCTAGAAAATACTACAAAGACCAGAATTAAAAAAAGGGTTAGAAGCATGAAATTTTTACCAGTGCTAACAGGTGCAAAACTCCCTTAAATGGTCCTGTGGGTCTATTTTACCCATGTACTTATCATATTTAGGAAAGATGGTATTTAAAGGAAAAGATACCATTGCTAAACTTTTGTCGAAAGGAAAAGGACACAAAGCTTCTATGGAAAAGGCCTTAAGTTTGGCTGCCTTCTTCATGGTATCAATTTGCTCTTGGAATGCCTTTATTTTCCTAGTCATAACATTTATAGGATCATCTTGGTGTTGATCTTTCTTGAGTTGGTCAATATCAAAATCATAGGGTAGCTTTACCCCCTTTTGGGCTAGGTTTAGGAAGAAGTTCTTCCTATCTTTGTCTATTAATTTCTCCATAACCTCTAGGAAATCATTGTCTTGGGCAGATTTCTCAACCCTTTCTTCAAGTGTCTCCTTAGGATTATATTTGGCATTGTTGATATTGTGATTATGATAGGTTGAATTTCTATCACCCATCTCTTAAAGCCTTGGTTCAAACAAGTTTGTGAAAATTTGTTCTTGATTAGGATCTTTGAAAACACTTTGGTACTCAACTTCTTGCCTTGGGTTTGCAAAAATAGTGCTATCTCTTGGTAATGATACCCTATGTGTTTGGGACCACGTGGAAATCGACATCCAACAAGGGTTCATTTTGGAATGATCCTTGATGTGAGAATTATTGATTTTATATTGAAGAGATTTAAAAATATAAGATGATTTTCAATGGATATCTCTCACTTGTTTATGTATTGCAAACACAACAATCACATATTCACTTGTCTCTTTTTACCCACTTAAACACAATATGTTTGATTTGAAGAACGTTATCATGGGTTTTTCATAAGAATGCACTTCAAGCACCTACCTAGCACAAGATTTGGTTCACAAACATGGCTCTAGAAGGTGGTCTTGCTATTTTATCAATGATTTAGTATTGATTCCATTCAAATAGACTTTAATCTCTCATCCCCTAAGTATGTTAAGGGGATTCCCACACACACCGAGGTATGATTTTTTTGTAATCTGTGAGGACTACTACAGGAAGGTTGAAAAATTAAAATTTGTTTATCACACACCTCATTAAGGATGCATGCATTTCATTTTAGAGTGGGTTGGATTACCATGGTAAAAAGTGAGTGTATCCCGCTTTGGGCTATCCCTCACACTGGCCTCATTAAGGAAAACTTGGGAGGCAAGCCCACTATTGTTCTAGCATGTATATGGAAAACAAGAAATGAACTTAGGCCGACAAGTTTGGGAGTTTGATTCACTCAAAGAGTGAAGAGCATATCCCTATTGTCTTTCTTTGATCCACACACTTGAACACATGCTTGTTCTTTCCCAATCTCTTGACAAGGAGATTCTTAAAATTGAAGTGTGTAATTCATTTCCTATTTTATCTTAAGCTATGTTCAAAGAATGTCGCAATTTGATCAAGTGCAAGCTTGAATAGAGAAATACCTTTCCTTGTAGCTAGCCTAAGCTAGGGGCATTTTTGAAAGGTTTTTGTCATTGTTTTTCAACTCACCTTGGCAATAGCCTCCTCCAAATGTGCTTTTTCTCCAACAAGTTAGTCAACACCAACAATCACAATGAGGAAAAATCAAAGCAAAATGAATGAAGAAACTAATTATGTATTGAAACTTTGAACACCTTAATTGCAAAGTTTTTAAGGAAAACATTAACTTAAGGACTAAAAATCCAATTTAAAGATACAAATTTTGATTTGTATGCTTCAAGAATAGCAAGATATTTTTGATATACCTCGTTGTCTTCTTCTTGTGTTGTTTCAAGAGCTGCTTTGATATGAGCTATGTTCTCCTTCTTGATCTTTTTGGCCAAAGCTTTGCCTTCCTAATTGAATTTTGTCTTTGTCTTTCTTGCCTTTTTATGCCTTGTCATCCTGCAAAATAAAAGTCATTTTGCCACAGTCAGATTAATTAATTCATAAAATTCTGCAAGAGCACACCAGAATTAATTGAAAGTGCTATTTTATTGCTCAAAAGCGCAGTTAATCTAATTGAAAGTGCTATTTGATTATGTCAATAAAGTGCAAAAGTGCACAAATAACTCTTAAAAGTGCTACTGGAATAAGCAAAGGCTGTAAAATTTATGCAAAAGTGCTGAGCAAACCAATGAAAGTGCCTAGTAGTCACAAGAAAAATGCTCTTTCATGATGCGAAAGCACTAAAAGATAAGAAGACTGAAGATAGGAATCACAAAGGCACTGCAGATCGACACAAAGGTGCACAACTTTTTCATAGAAGTTCCAGAATAGTGATTGAAAGTGTTGTTTCCTTTCTCAAAAGCGTTGCTTAATCTGTCAAAAGCACTACTTCCTAAAAAAGTTGAGGGTTAATGACATGCAAATTTGGAAATAATGAAAAAAATTCATACGATTAATAAAGTAGAGCATTCTGCTCCACGGTGGGTGCCATTTTGTACACTAGGGAAAGTGTCTTCATAGAATTAAGGTTAGTCAATAAATGAGAATAGTATCTAAATACAACCACAAATCAATAGAGAAACTATTTAGCAAAATAATAACTAATTGAGATCCTATGGCTCTCTAACTAAGAATGTTAATGAGTAGCTCTCAACAAGCTTCCATTAATGACAGTCCTAGAATGATAATGATAAAGATAACAATGCTATTGCTAACAATTAGATCAAAAGAAATGCTAAAATGCTTCTCAAATTCCTTTCTAAGCTCAAATTGCAAGAGGTTCAATGCAGTTCTCAAATGTGTGGATGATAATTATGAAGGAATTAGGCCTTCCTTTTATAGATTTTCCAATGGTAGAGGGTGTAGTTGTATTTGATCATGGTTAAACCTTGGTTGAGTCCTTGGTTCCACCCTTTGAAGACAAAGCAAAGTTTGTGTCCTCAAAGCTTGGGACAAGTAGACAAGATCAATGGTCAAGATTCCTTTTCACTTTGAGTGAATAAGATTGAATTTGGCTTGATCCATGTGAATGCCTTTCCTTTATTCTCATTGGTTGATTGATTTTCCTCTCTTTGTGGTTGTTGAGAATAATTGAGATTTATTAATTGATTTAAATGAATTTGTTTAGCCATGTACCCCTTGAATGGGTTGAATTTAATTTAATCCAAGACTATACAATTAATTGAATAATTGTATTTTGATTTGATTACATTTGATTAAAATGCTCTCAATTTTGATTGATCTTGAATTAAGACTTGATTTTAATGTTGATTATCTAATTATGCATTATGATTCAATTGATTCAATTATGTCCTTGATTTTCCTTAATTTTCTTTGATTTGATCTTTGTCCATTTGCAAGTGATTACACTGAGGAGTTTCAAAAATTATGTTTGAGGTCCAAGGTAGTTGAAGATGAGAGCATCAAGCTAGCAAGGTACTTGAATGGCCTTAAATGGTCTATTCAAGAGGAGATGAGTCTAGTGAACTTCAAATCCATTAGGAAATGCTAGCAAATGCCTTGAAGATAGAGGAGAAGAGAAAGAGAAATCAAGAAAGCTCCAAAGGTAAAGGAAAAGGCAAAGGAAAAGATACCATAGGTCAAAGAGGTGGCTATGGTGGAAGAGGTTCTGATTCAAGAGCTCAAGGTGAGGTAAAATTCAGTGAGCAAAAAGATGGAAGTTCAAGTAGAGGTGGTAGAGGAAGAAATTCTAACTCTAGCTTTAGAGGAAGAAGTGGTGGTTCTTCACAAGGAGGAAGATGCAATTATTTTTCCAATATGAAGTGCTACCATTGCAATCAATGAGGTACCTTTCCTATAGATGCGCTGAGAAAGGTGGTTCATCACAAGGAGGTGATAAGAGAGCTAACCTTGTTCATGAAGACATAAATACAGTAGACAAGCATTCTGAGATTCCATTAAATTTAGAGGAAGGAGAGAACCTCATTATGAGGAGGAATCTAATCAAGGAACTAGTGAAGGAGGAGTCAAGCCAAAGGAGATCTTTGTTTAGAATCAAATACAAAATAATGGGAAAAGTTTGTAGAGTCATCATTGATTCGGGCTCTACTGATAACATAGTGTTAGAGGAAGCAGTCAGGAAGATCAAATTGAAAAGGATATCCCATACAAGTCCTTACAAGGTGACTTGGCTCAATAAGGGTCAACATGTGTTAGTGAATGAGCAAGCATGGGCGGAGTTCTCCATTGGAAGGTACAAAGACAAAGTTTTATGTGATGTGTTTCCTATGGATGCATGTCATTTTCTCCCAAGTAGACCATGGAAATTTGACTGCCAAGCCATACATGATGGAGGAATGAATTCCTATTCTTTCAAGAAGGACAATGTAACCTTCAAAATTCAGTCATTGTTGGAGGATGCTAAAGTAAAGACAGCAGGTCCAAATGTTCTTATGGTAGGTGAAAAAGAGTTCCTACAAACCATGGAAGAGAGTGAAGGCATAGGTTATGCATTGGTGTTGAAACCAAGAGGAGGAGTTGAAGACAAGGTGACTAAGAAGACTGAATTACCAAAGGAGATTCAAGATATGTTGCAGACTTACCAAGGCATTGTTAGTGATGGTCAACCTTCAGCCTTACCCCCTCAAAGAGCCATAAGTCATAGCATAGACCTTATCCCAAGAGCTACCCTACCTAACAGAGTAGCCTATAAGATGACACCTCAACAAACTAAGGAAATAGCAAGATAAATACAAGAGCTCTTAGACCAAGGCTTAATTAGAAAGAGTATTAGTACATGTGTTGTACCCACCATACTTGCACCTAAGAAAGAAGGAACTTGGAGGCTATGTATTGACTCAAGGGCTACCAATAGGATAACCATAAGGTATAGGTTCCCTATCCCTAAGATTGAAGACTTAATGAACTATTTAGGTGAAGCAAGGTACTATAGCAAGATAGACTTGAAGAGTGGCTATCACCAAATAAGAATCCATGAAGGAGATGAGTGGAAAAAAGCCTTCAAAACCGATGAAGGGTTGTATGAATGGCTTGTCATGCCATTTGGATTTTCAAATTCCACCTCTACATTCATGAGGCTCATGAATTAAGTACTCAAAGACTACATAGGAAAGTTTGTAGTTGTATATCTAGATGATATACCAATTTTTAGCAACACAAAGAATGAGCATTTGAAACATCTTGATATTGTCTTCAAGAAGCTACATGAGGAGAACTTGATGATCAACTTGGAGAAGTGTGAGTTCATCAAATTAGAATTAGTGTACCTTGGATTGGTCTTATCACATGGAAATCAGAAAATGGATAAGAGAAAAGTGGAGGCTATCATGAATTGGCCTACTCCAAGGTCAACAGCTAAGGTAAGGAGTTTTCATGGTCTTGCACAATACTATAGGAAGTTCATAAGACAATTTATTACAATTTGTGCTCCTATGTTAGATACTATCAAAGGAGGAATGAAAACCAAGTTTGTGTGGAATGAAGATGCTAAGAAGAGCTTTGATTTGTTGAAGAAGAGGATAGCTACCGAACCTATTTTGGTGCTTCCAAGCTTTGAGAAGCTATTCACCATTGAATGTGAAGCTAGCAATGTAGCAATTGGGGCTATTCTAAGCCAAGAGGGGAAATCAGTGGCTTTCCATTCTGAAAATTTAAGTGAGGCTAAGAGGAAGTTCTTCTCATATGACTTAGAGATGTATGCATTGGTCCAAGCTCTAAGAAAGTGGAGGCACTACTTGCTTCCCAAGGAGTTCATTGTGTATTCAGACAATGAAGCACTTAGCTTCTTGAATTTACAAGAGAAGTTGAGTCACAAGAACATGAAGTGGGTTGAGTATCTACAAGCCTACACCTTCAATATCAAGCACAAGAAGGGTGTAATAAACAAGGTGGCTAATGCATTATCAAAAAGAGCCCTCACACTCCAAGAAATTCAATTGAAAAGAATGCGGATAGATCATTTCAAGGATCTATATGTAGAAGATGAGGACTTTGCTAACATCTACAAGGTATGTGTTGAATACAACAATCATTTTCATTGTAAATATGCTGATTATAATTTTCAAAGTGATCTCTTGTTCAAAGGGAATCAATTGTGTGTTCCTAGAGGTTCCATTAGAGAGAATTTGATTCAAGAAAAGTATAATGGTGCTTTAAGTGGTCACTTTGGGATCACTAAGACTCAAGACCTTGTTTCAAGGTTCTACTATTGGCCAAGGATGAATCTACATGTTAGGAACTATGTGGAGAGTTGTGTAGTATGTCAAAAGGCCAAGGGAACTTCAACAAATGTTGGTCTTTACCAACCTCTACCAATTCCTACTAGGCCATGGGAATGCTTAAGCATGGATTTTGTAGTTGGGCTACCCAAGACAAGACAAGGGATGGATAGTGTTTATGTTGTTGTTGATAGGTTTATTAAGATGGCTCACTTTATGCCATGCAAGACTACAAATGATGCAAGTCAAATAACATCTCTATTCTTCAAAGAGATAGTAAGAATACATGGACTACCTATCAGCATTGTATCAGATAGAGACACAAAATTTATGAGTCATTTTTGGAAGACTCTTTGGCAAAGATTGGGCACCAAATTATCTTTTGGGTTAGCCTACCATCCCCAAACCCATGGTCAAACTGAGGTTGTTAATAGGAGCCTTGGAAACCTTCTAAGATGCCTACCTAAGGAGTATGGTCAGCAATGGGATCAGTTGATTGGGCAAGCTGAATATGCCTATAATGACACCATAAATAGATCAACTGGGAAGAGCCCATTTGAAATTGTATATGGCCTACATCCTAGATGTGTCTATGAATTGAGGAACTTGAAAGATGGAGTCAAGGCAAGTGCATATTCTGATGAATTTGCATTTTCTATGCAAGAAGTTCATGAAATAGTAAGGAAGACACTAGTGGACAACACCAAAAAGCACAAAGCCAAGGTGGATGAAAGTAGAAGGATAGTGGAGTTCATAGTTGGTGATCTTGTCATGGTACACTTAAAAAAATCTATATTGACAAAAGGAGTACCTCATAAGCTGCAAATGAGGAGGATAGGACCCTATCCTATATTGGAGAAGTATGGTCACAACGCCTTCAAGATAGACCCACCGGAGGATAGTGGATTGTCCAATATATTTAATGTTTCAGACCTTGTCCATTACAAGGGACCACAACAAGACATTTATCAGACCATACATGAGGTGATCAGGGATGTGGAATGCTTACAACTTCCTACTACTGCAAGTATAGGACTAGACAGTGAACTAGACACTAGGACCTACAAGAAGACTAAACACAAAGAGTATAAAGAGTACCTCATTCAGAGGTATGGGAAGAATATTGTTGATGCCATTTGGATAAAGGAATTAGAGTTCAAAAGGTTGGGAATTGATCCTAGCCTCATCAATCCAAGGGTGTATTGAATTTCTTACTTTGGGGAGGATGGTGCAGGAGCACGTAGGCTAACATCTATTGGATAGTTAATCTTGGCTTGTACTTGAATCTAGCCAAGTCAAGAAGTTAATATAGTTTGATTGAGGACCTTATCTCTTCTTGTTCAATGTTGGCAAGGTGAATTAGTCACTACGACTAAGATCACACAAATAGCCTTTGTTATTTTCTTTTTAATTTCTTAATGTTAGGAGTTAGGGAGATTGAGTCATTAATGTGTCTTAGGCCTAAGCATGGTTAATGGTTGTTAAGTTTCTATAATGGTCATGAATGACCTTGGATCCTCAAAATATATGAGGATAAGAATCCTAGAATATATGATTAAGGCATCTATCTAAGCTAACACATGTTGTAAAAATGTTGTCATGACAACATTCGCAATTATTGCAAATGTTGCATGCAACATGGATAACCTTGGATTCCCTTGGTTGTAGGAAGTTATGCTTGGCCAATAGTCCCTAGAATGCTAGAGGAGACACCTAATGTGAGTAATGGCTCGAATCTCAAGGAGTTTTATGCATTGTAAGATTTTGGAGTTTGTGAGTAGAGAGCTTTGTTATGGTGACAGTGAATATCTTTCAAGTTTGTGCAGATAGTTTGGTCTCATGCACTGAATGGTAAAATCTACTATTGTTTTAGTATTCTATAGGATGTTTTAAGAGTTTTTCATTTGATAATTTTAGGACTTTGAGTGGCTTTAGTGAGGTTATCAAACTATTTTAGTATAGGACCATTCACTGGTCTCACTATGACAGATTTTGTAAAAATTGCTCCCACATGAGATTCAACCATGGAAGCTCAAAATAAGTGGTTGAATCCTCAAGTGGGGAATTTTTTATATATTTTATATAAAGGAAGGAAGCATCATGAGAAAGGGAGATAATTTTATAGTCAAACCCTAGGCGAGCTCTGTAGACCCGATTAGAGGCTTGACAGAGAGAAATTGAGTGATTTCATGTGGGGAATGGGAGGTACAGTACATCCCTAGGGATTTTTCTAGAATTTTTTCATATTATCTGACCATCCTAAGAATTTGGAGGTCGTACCAATCTATTAGGATAGGTTTTGAGCAAGTTCATTAGTCATAACCAGTCTATCCTAGAAACTAGGCCTTTTAGCCCTGTTTCTCCTTGATATTTGGAAGGAGGTGTATAGAGGGTGTCAGAACCTAAGACCTCTAGAATATCTAAGTTAAGACAAAAGGGTATCTATATCTAAATTTTTTTTTGTATGTTGTTTGGAGATTTTGGTCGAGAAAGGACAAAAACCATTTAAAAAGGCTACTAGAAAGAGGCCTAAATTTAAGGTCTCTTTTGATGAAATCTTGAATCCGATGAAACTATGAAGAAAGATCCTTCCCAAATTAGTAAAATGGGATGGAATATGAATGGATTCAATGTGAAGAAGGTACCCACAATAAATTTTGAAATTTGTAAAGTTTTAGTGGATTTGACACTTAGATCCTTCTAAGTGAGAGTGAGAAAGTGAAACAAAATCAAGGTGTGGATCATCCAAGGTTAAGTTTTCAAGGTGTGACTCTTGTTATAGAGTGTGAATAGGCCTTAGTTAATGACCTAAGCCTATTAGGATATCCTATAGAAGGATAGTATTCTAGGAGACAAGAGAAGTCTCTTGGAGGGAGTAGAAATCTAAGCCTTGGAGTTTATCTTACATCACCATTGTATCAGTTGAAATCCTTTAATCAAGGTTGACCTAACAGTCATTTGTAAATCCTTTAATCAAGTTGACATTCTAATGGAATGTTCTTAAGTCCTCTAACAAGGCCACTCCTAACAGGGTGATCAAATCCTTTAACAAGGTCTCACCTAATAGTGTGTATGGTAACCTTTAACATGGTTCGCTCCTCATATAGCTCACTTTAGAAGAGTAAAATTTTGTAGGATGTTACTCATGGTTTTTCCCAAATTGGATTTCCATGTTAAATCCTAGTGTCATACTTGTGTGAATGTTATTTTATGTATTTTTTTGTTAAGTGTTTTATATTCTACAAGTTGATTACTTTTGGATAGTGGACTGCAAGTTTATGTTACTGGTTATATGATGTAGAGATTGAGTGGATTTTTGAGTAGATCTAAGTTGTTTGAATTTTTAAAAATTTGAATTGGTATAAATGGACCTGAGGAAACTGATTCACCTTGGCCCCCTCTCAATTATTCTAAAATCATTTTAAAAATTATTATCAGAGCTTGTGGTGCTTGTAAGGAAAATTTTTGAAGGTACTTGAAGCTAAAGATCAAGATGTACAAAAAGGAGGTACCAAAGCTGAACAAGGAGAATCTTCCTACATGGAAAAGTTTGATGAAGCTACACCTAGCTGAAATTGGAGATGCAAAAAATACTATGTAGAAAATTATTACATAGCCACACCTACAACTTTGACAATGCAATAGATGAAGGGAAAGTAGGAACAAAATCAAGCAATGTTGGAGATTGCATCAGCCCTAGGTTATCCTGAATTTGAAGACATAAAGGACTGTACCACTACAAAGATAATGTGGGACACAATGAGAACTATCTATGGTGGAGACACAAATGTAATAAGAGCCAAATTTGAAAGCTTGAGAGGTAAGTTTGATGAAATGAGAATGTTGGAAGGTGAGACTAGTGTACAATATTGTAGCTGAGTTAAAGAGTTTGTGAATGATATTATATGAGCTAATGAAAATATTAATGATAAAATTGTTATTAGCAAGGTATTGAGAACCCTACTTCTTATTTATGCTATTTGAGTTGCTACAATACAATAAGTGAGATGTGTTCTTGGTAAAAAATTAACTTTGGAAGGTTTGGTTGGTAGACTTACTGCTTTTGAATTGTCAAAGTTTAATAATTTTATCTCTCATACTATTGAATTTGCATTCAAATCTCAATTGGTTCTTCATAAGTCTAAGAAAGGAAAAGAAAGATGTGTGAATAGTGATAGTGACACCTCTGATGATGACCTTGATGATCTTGAGGTACTAATAGCTAGAATACTACCTAGAGGAAAAGGAAAATTCAAAGGTAAACTTCCTATAATCTGCTTTTCATGTAACAAAGTTGGCCATATTGCAACAAGATGTCCTCACAGATATGAAATGGATGAAAGGAGAGAAAGAAATTACTAAAAAAAAAGGGATGAAAAAGACTACAAAAGGTACAAGTAGTACAAGGAGAAATATAAGAAATCTTGTTATATTGTTGAAGAATGGTAGAGAATCTCATGAAACTAATGATCATGGTGTAGAAGTTGTTTATGTTTCTATGAAAGATGATTTTGATGAAGATGAGAAAATGCCAATTATTTCATGTGAGTATAGGTGATAGATGGCTAATTGATAGTGGTTTATCACATCATATGACTAGTGATAAAAGTAAGTTTGAAACCTTAAATCATTACAAAGGTAGCAATGTTAAGTTTGGTAATGATGGACCATGTCTTGTAAAAGGTAAAGGATCAATCAGATTGACTGATAAGATCAAATGTGATAATGCTTATTGGTTTGAAGGAATTAACTATAACTTGTTGAGTGCTTCACAGCAGAACAGTTTTGGATACCAGGTTGAATTCCATCACAAAAAGGCTAAGTGTTAGAAATAGGAAATACTGAGAGGGGGGGTGAATCAGTTTTTCAAAAAATTTTACTTTTTCCCACTTATGGTTATATGAAATCAACTTGTAATTTTGCATTAGAAACTAAACTGAATAAAAAATAAATAAACAAAACCATAAAATAAAGGAACTCATAACACCATATTTTCTTTGGAGGAAACCCTGGCCAAGGGAAAAACCTGGTGGGGATGATACCCACAAATGATAGTATTTTCCTTTTCCTCTAGGTACGTATAGTGTCTCAGTCCTTGTTAGAGGACTTACACATTGTTAGAAGCCTCAACCATGTTAGGAGTTGGTATTAAAAAATGTGAATGTATGGAAGATGAGCCCACAACCCAAACATTCAATATACAGTAATAATCTTTAATACAAAAGATAGAATACAAAAACCTTTTGCCGCTGTTGAATATATTCAATATTTGGATCTATCTTGTAGGCTCTTCAAAAAACTCGCTATCATTTCGCACTGATTTGATCATATATCAAATTTTACATAATATAACATCAATACATCAACACAAAATCTTTTTAAAACTTCACATTAGTGTCATGCATAACTTCACATAACATAATATTCTTGTTTATACCAACTATCTCAAATATAGCTTATCAGTGAGCTTCCATGCTATCAAATCATAACATTAACTCTTTCTACCTTAGGGTTAACATATAGAATTTCATCCCTAATTAGTTAAGTTATTATTTTGATAAATAAAATAATCCCTTAACTCAAAATAATTATTTACTAATTGCTACTTTGTTCTGGTCGGCTCAACACTATTTCTATAAAACATTAATATATATTCGTACATGTCATATAGTCTTGCACTCTTATATGTAGGTTCAACATACCTTATATAATTTTTGTTCAAGTGGGCATGCATTGAAAGTACTTTTGTGAACTTCACTGATCAAAATAGTCTCTATTTAGACAAATAAACACTGTTATACTTAGACAATTTTCTTAAGTTTTCATCTAGAATTTTCACCTTGGATCAAATCAAGTCTTAACACTGAATATATGTTTCCACAATGACAACACCATGATATCCTACGAATCCAAATTTTGAACAATCTCCCCCTTTGTCATTGGTGGAAACATGTGGTAAAATTGGCTAAGTTTCTAAAACTTACAACAAAATTTCAAAAACAAACTTGCAACATTTTGCAACATTGTGTTACATGGCCATTACAAGATTTACAAAAGTTTGTGGATCATACATGTGTACTTATTCTTCCATAAGGATACTCCCGCTTTGATTATACTATATACTATTCTGCATATATCTATACCTTATACATACAAGAAATTTTTGCATACTATATTACTCCCCCTTTGACAACAATGAAAAAGGTGTCAAAATATGTATATATATAGGTCAAAATTTATGATATACATTTTTTTCTTTAATTATGCAATGGTGGAAGACTTGAAATGCAATCTGTAAAGTTCACCTTCAATATTTCAATCTCCTTATCCCATGTAATCTTGATAGAATCGGATACACTAAGTAGTGCACATAGCCAAAAAGATTCTATCTCAACTTCTCTAAGATTTGGATAGGCAAATTTACCATATGATGTCTTTGATGAAAGACATTCTTCTAGTTGATTCTGTACATTACTAATCTTCAAGGTTAAGTGCTCTCTGAGTAGTGAAAACCTTTTTAACTTTATTTCCTTTTCATTTTCTAATAGTCTTATCTCATCATTTATTTTTCTCACTTTCACCTCAGTATTAGTGATTTTCATGCTAGGATTATGTAGCTTATTCACTGTGACTTGTAGTTTTGCTTCTTTACTTTTCAACTTCTCTGAAATATCTAAGATATAATTGTGTGAAAAGGTATAGTGACTATATAATTCTCTTCCTCTCTCCAAACATTTCCTCAACTCCTTAATGCAAATATCAAGGTTGTCTAGATCATTCTTGATATTTTGACAAGTGGATTGGAATAACTATGCATCATGAAGTGTTTCTGCTTTCACTGATGAAATGTCAGATAAAGTAGTGAACTCACTATCAAAATATTTGAGTACCTCTCTTTCTTTAACTTCCAGATCAAATTCACTAACTTGAGTAGATATAACAACTTGAACCTTATTTGTTAGCTCTGGTAGTGATCCTTCTAAAATCTTTACTTTCTTTTTCTTTCCAATTATGTTATTCAAGAATGGGATCAACTCTATTTAATCATCATTAACAACTTCAAATTCTAAATTTTCTAATACTAATTCCATGAGTGACTTGGATGAACTTTGTGTTGTGACCTTCTATGGTGTGACTATTTGAATGTGCCAAGGTATAATCTTTGTAGGCTTTACCTCTTTACCTTTACCTTGTTCCTCTTGCACTTCTTTTTTAGTGAATTTTGTTTGTGTCTCCTTTGATGCCTTTAATTATTCTTTCTTATCCTCTCCCTTTTCTTCTTCCACATCTTCTTCCTCATATTCTTTCTTATTTTCTTCCTCATATTCTTCCCCATTCACCATCTCTCCCAAATTTCCAACATCCTCTCCTTGATCTTCGAAAGGATCTTCTTTTTTGTCGATGGTGATGCTAGTGCCTTCTAGATGAATTGTTATATCATCAATAAGTATGGTAGGTGGTGGAACTATGGTTTCTTTATAAGGTGGAATCTCTTTCATGTGTGAAACTACTTCTGTTGTTTGAGTGTCTTGTTTAGATTCACTTAATGCTTCTCCTGGTACTAAAGTCATCACTTTCATAACTGCTTCCTCGATTTCCTTGTTAACTTCCTCATAATTACCTCCCATAATTAGAACTATTCTTCTTTTCCTTCTCAAATGGGTACTGAGACTCTTCATTATCTCTTTGAAATTTTCTTCATCTTTCATTACACATATTTTTCTCACAAATCTTTCTCTTATACCTTTATCCTTCTTTTTTCTCTCTTGTCCCTGTTAATTAGTTTCTCATAAAGATCACTTGGTATCTTATCTTTAATATTCTCAAATGTCTTGTCAGCAAGGATCATCTACCTGACAACTACATTTTCAAGATTTATTTTCTCACAATTATTGTACATATGATATTATTTATTTAACTTTGTCAAATCTCCTTCATTTATGATCAAAGGATTCACTTTCTCAAACTTAGGTTTCCACTGTTTCTTTTTGATGCTTCCTACCTCTTCTTCTCCTTGAGATTGAGTTGGAATTTGACCTCTTATTTTCTTGATGGGTGTGGATTCTTCTTGTTGTGTCCTTTTTATTTCCATAGGAGAAAAGATAGTCTTCTTCCTTTTTGTTGGTTCACTAGCCATTTCTTTTACTCTTTTAGCCAGTGTAGTGGAGGTGGATCTAGTAGATTCTATTGTGGCTACTACTAGTGGATTTTCTAGTGATATAATCATCTCACTAGGCTCAGTGACATCTTCATCAATATTTTAAATATCTGGAACATGATTTTCTTTAGATGCCAAAGGTAGTATGGTTAACAATTCTTTTTGTCCAATATCTCTCATAGATGTTGTTGTTTACTTCACAATGTTAAATTCATCTTTAGTCATATGTGTTTCTCTTAATATATTCTTGATTGTTGTCTGAACCTTTTTATTAGCTGACTTATGCAACTGTGATTATTGTGTTGTGCTATAAATTTCTTCAAATGTTCCAAATCTAGGAGTTTTAGAATCTAGTCTAAATTTTAGAATTCTACTTACATATCCTTCAATATCCTCTTCAAAAACTTCATAATATAGAGGGTCTATGAATTCATTTATTGGTTCTACTACTTCAATATATGTAAGTTTTGTATCAACCAAAAAGCATATCTCATTTTTCTATTTCTTAACTATTGAGGGTAGAATTCTTGACCTTTTCTTCATCTCATTGTGAAAGGTTTTAATTACAAGTGTGGAAATATCATTCACTTTATTAATTGGGTGTCTAAGATACACCTTGTTAATTCTCTCCATTGTATTCCTCTCATCATTCCAATCAGCTCCTATAGTGTAGGGAAATCTTCTCAAAAGGTGGAAAAAACATATAGGTGATTAAGAATGAAAATCTGAATTAGGAATTCTTTGTCTTCTTAATCTTCTCAAGATTCTCAATCAGTTGGATCCTCAGAATTTCACTCATTTCGACATAAACCTTATCAACACACATAAGATAAGCTACTTGCACCATACCTACTTCTATATCATCTTCTCTAGAGCTAGCACATAATTTGGTAGTCATTATCTTACACATATACCTAACATCATTTTGCTCAATCTTACTTATTACAATACCTCTTCCATTAAATATGAAGATTTAGTGTTTTCTAGAACTATTTTCTTCACATTCTTCTCATTTAGAGGGATTGCACCTTTGTTAGATAATCTTGTTACTTCATGTATCAGATCAGCTATGATATCTATCACTCTATCATCCAACCAAAACTTTCCATCATGAATTCTACTTAAGATGATCTTTTTCCATTCATTATTCTAAAATTCATAGTGAAACACATACTTAATAATGTCTAGTTGGCCTAAATTCTCATACCCTTTCTTATAGGCCATGTCCTGGTTGTATATTTTTTCATATTCCTCAAACATATTATTGTCTCCTACAGTCTCAAAATTGTAGTTTAGGTATCCTCTTACATCTTCCAAATGTAATACACCATCTGGTATACCATATAATGCTAAGCTAGGGTCTTCCTTAGAGGGTTCTACCAATTCCCTTCTCACCTTAGGTCTAGGTGTGTCCTTAATGTTATGAACTAGGTATACATATTTGAATGTACTAAAAAGTAACTTTTATAATAGTAAACACTTAGTAAAATACCTTGGAATCATGATTTAGGGCTTCCACGTAGATCTGGCAAAAATCTATCTCCAAATATTTCAAACTACTTTCAATCTACACTAGCTATCTCTCTAAAAGTCTTGTAAACTCTTAAATGATCAAATGATGCTAGTAATCTTCTTTTATGTATCAAATCCTTCAAGATATTGTCGTCACATTAATTGCGTAAGTGTATTCATTCCAAAAATTTTCTCCTCGTTAACTAAAAACTTCTTTCACTTCATGTGCTCATATACATGCTCAGAATTACATGCACTCTTAACCATACATTCCTCACATCACTTTCTATCATATATTAACTTCGCAAGGCTTGATTCAAATTTTGTTAAACTCCATGCTATTTTGGTGCTTAATCTAATGCTAAATTCATTGAATTTTGATGCTTAATTAGTTTGAGATGGGTTCAGAATTGATTCCAACTTACTCTCAAATGCTTCACCTCACCAAATTCCTAATATTGTGGATGCACTTTCTTTATCTATACCTTTGACAAATATAAATTATTCCATTTTACTTCTATTTCCCTTTTGACTGTTGTTGATATCCATATTTCTTCTAGTGTAATTCATGTTCCTTCTAGTGTTAGGAATCTTCATGTTGTTCATTCTACAATATCTCACTGTGTGACCCATGTTATTAGACATTTGACAAACTATGAAATTGTTTTCATATCTCAGTCCTGACTGACTAATTTGTGATCTGCAATCTGGTAATATGTCCAAAATTATTGTATCTATAACACACAACTCCATTTCTTATATTGTTTGTTTCTCTAGTAGGTCTTTTATCTGCATGGTTTGTATTTCTAAGCATTCTACTATTATCTTTATTATTAGATCTAGGTTTCTTACAATCAATAGCTCTATGACCAAAACCATGAAAATCATAACAATAACAACAAATAGATTTGAATTTCTTACCTATACAATCTCTTTTCATGTGTCCAAATGAATTTCATGTAAAATATCGACATTTGAATTCATTTCACATTTCTTTAGGTGATCCATCTTGCTTAGGTTGTTTAGGTACATCTTCAGATTGGTTAGACTTAACTTTGTTTTATTTTTCTTCTTCTTTGTTCTTAGGTTGTTGAATTTCTGGATCTGTTTCTTTACATTCTTCAATCTTATTTGAGAATTTTTCTTTGAAATATCCGAGACCATTTTTATCATAAGAAGGTTTCTGATAAGAAATTTGCTCATTAATCTTTTCGCTACTTGAATATATTTTCTCAAGATGTTGTTTGGATTGAGCTAAGCCTCCTTTCACAATTGTATTGCACTTTTCAAGTATAGCATACTACAACTTTGTAGTCTCAAATTCATATGTTACTTCGGTAAGTTTAGATCTTAGATCTACATGTTCAGACTTCAGATTTGTTTCAACTTCTCTATTATCATCTTTCAAGCTTCACTTTAGATCTAAAATCTTTAGTTTATGCTTTAGAATCTCATTTTCCTTTTTCAGTTTTGAAACTTCATCACTATCCTTGATCTGATTTGTAGGTTCTTTATTTTCCTTAAGATATTATATATTTTCTTTTAGTTTCTCAATGTAGTATTTTGCACTTTCATATTTGTTCTTTAGTAAGAATATCAATCTTCTCAAGAGCTTCTTCTAGTTTTTTCTGTAATTGATCCATATCCATAGAGATCTTACTCAAGCTCTTAGGCCTTCTCCGAATAACTATACTATGATACCAATTGTTAGAAATAGGAAATACTAAGAGTGGGGGGGGGGGGGGTGAATCAGTATTTCACAAAATTTTACTTTTTCCCACTTATGGATATATGAAATTAACTTGTAACTTCATTAAGAAACTAAACTGAATAAACAAAATAATAAACATAACCATAAAATAAAGGATCTCATAACACCATGTTTTTTCTTGAAAAAACCTTGGCTAAGGGAAAACCCTAGTGGGGATGATACCCACAAATGATCCACTAATCAAAAGTATCTAGTTAAAGATATTGACCATATTAGGAGTCTATTACATCCATATAGTCTCTCGGCCCTTATTAGAGGATTTATAACTTGTTAGAAGCCTCAACCCTATTAGGATTTGGTATTACAAAATTTGAATGTATGCAAGATGATCCCACTACCCAAACATGCAATATACAATAATAATCTTCAATACAAAAGATAGAATACAAAAACCTTTTACTACAACTGAATATCTTTAATATTTTGATCTAGCTTGTAGGCTCTTCACACAAAACTAGCTATCAATTTGCACTGATATCATCAGATATTAGATTTCTCATAATACAACATCAATACATCAATAAAAAATATTTTTACAACTTCCCATTAGTCTCATGCATAACTTCGCATAAAATAATATTCTCCTTTATACCATCTATCTCAAATATAGCTTATTAGTCAGCTTCCATAATATCAAATCATAATATTAACTCTTTCTTCCTTAGGGTTAACATCTAGGATGTTGTCCCTAATTAGTTAAGTCATTATCTTCATAAAAAAAATTCCCTTAACTCAAAATAATCATTTACTAATCATTTCTCTATTCCGGTTGACTCAACACTATTTCTGTAAAACATTAATACATATGTACGTACATATCGTATAGTCTTGTGCTCATATATGTAGCTTCAACATAGCTTATATAATATGTGTTCAAGTGTACATGCACTCAAAGTACTTCTATGAACTTTGTTGATCAAAATAGCCTCTGTGTAGATAGATAAACATTGTTATACTTAGACAATTTTATTAAGTTCTCATCCATAATTTCCTCCTCAGATCATGCTGTCTTAACATTGGATAAATGTTGCCACAATGACAACACCATGATATCCTACTCAACCAAATTTCAAAAACTAAGATATTTGATGCTACTGGTGAACTAATTGGAAGTGGAGAATAGACAAGAGGTAACTTATTCTATCTAGACCTATCTGATGAGACATGTTTGTTTGAACAATTTGATGATATATGGTTGTGGCATAAGAGGTTGTGTTATGTGAAATTTGATAATTTGGTAAGCATTAGTAAGATGAAAAGAGTAAGAGTGTTATCAATATTGAAGAAACCTGGATAATGTGATGTGTAAGCAATGTCAATTAGGCAAAATGAAAAAGTCTAATTTCAAGAGAAAAACCTATACATCTGATGATACTTTGGAATTGGTTCATACTGACCTTTGTGGACCTATTGGAGTACAAATCTACTATGGTGACAAATATTTTATTATATTTGTTGATGATTACTCTAGAATGATGATTTTTATGTTTATTAAAGAAAAATTTGATTCCTTTCAATTGTTTAAGTTGTATTTAGCAAGGGTTGAAAAAGAAACATGTAAGAGTTTGAAATGTCTAAGATCTGACAGAGGAGGAGATTTCATATCTAATGAGCTCAACACATTCTGCAATGATAGAGGAATTAAGAGATAGATGCCTACACCAAGGACTCCTCCATAGAATGGTATAGCAGAAAGAAGGAATAGATCAATCATGGATTGTACTAGAAAAATGATGATAGAGAAAAATGTTGCAAAAAAGTACTGGAGAGAAGCTATAAGTATAACTGTATATACCTTGAATCGGGTACAATTTAAGAAAGGTAAAAATACTACACTTTTTGAGTTATGGCATGGTTATGAACCTAATGTGAAATACTTTAAAGTCTTTAGAAGAAAATGTTATATACTAAAGGACAATAGGAATAGAAAACTTCATGCTAAAAGTGATGAAGGCATATTCCTAGGTTATTCCACTAAGAGAAAAGCTTATAAGTGTTTGAATTCTAACATTAACAAAGTTGTCGAAAGTTCAAATATAAGAGTTGATGAATATGCAGAAAAGAATGAAGTTGAATGCGAGGTGGAACCTCAAGATTACAGATTATTTGTATACATGAATGAAGGAGAGCCCAAAATTTTACCTAAACTAGAGATTAAAGTTGTCAAGTGACAACAAGAATATGTTGAGTTACAACAAGAAGATGTCAAGCATCAAGAGGTAACTACCAAAAAATTAGAAGAGGAAACAAAGATACAAAATGAACCTAAAGTGAATTTTCAAGATGAAACTAAAGAGAAACATCAAGAAGAAAGGATATCAGAGCGTACATTATCAAAATATGTGACAAGACATCATAACAAAGATCAAATCATTGCAAAAAAAGGTTTAGGAGACATGACAAGAAATAAGTTTAAAAACCAAACATGCTTATTATGTGAATTTGAACCCAAATCAGGGTTTGTGCAGGATCATGGTATGACAACCAGGCCCTTGAGTGGTAATGAAAATTTAGAAAATCAAGTTTAGGCAAGTTGACATAAAAAATTGAACAAGTTATAAATATTATATCAAAAATATGTAACAAGAGAATCTATAGAAAATGGAATTGAGTTTCTAATATACTAGGCCTTTTTTGAAAAACAATTATTCTATATGTTGAAAATTTCAAATTTCAATGTAGTAGTATGAAAATTTTAGGAAAAAATAAGTAGGTGTATGTCTGACCACCTTAAACACAATTAAATGATAATTTTTTTTACAAGATTCTAGCTATAAGTAGTAGACTCATGTACAGATGTGACACATATTTTTTTGTAATTTATTTCCAAGTAAATAATTAATTATGATTTTTCTTCTACAACTTTTCCACAATACAAAAACTCTCATGCCTGACCACATTAACTTAGTCTAAAATTTATCAAATTGAAATTTATTTTTATTTTTCTTATAGTAGGAAAATCATAAAATGTGACACATGTTTTGGATTTCAAAAATGTTATACAGTTTGAAGGTTATAGCTATTTTTCAATAAGTCTATCAATCAGGACTAGAAAGATAACAAGTATGTGTATGTCTCACCACAATAAACAAAATCAAATGATATTTTATTTTGTAAGATTCTAGATAAAAGTAGTAGACTCATGTCTAGATGTGATGTATATTTTTTTATACTTTGTTTCCAAGTAAATAATTAATTATGATTTTTCTGCTACAAATTTTCCTAAATATAAAAAAGCTCATGTCTGACCACCTTAACTTAGTCTAAACTTCATCAAATTGAAAGAATTGTTTATTATTATTTTACTAGGTGAAGGATAGAATGTGATGTATATTTAAGATTTCAAAAATGTTATATTTTTTGAAAGTTATAGTTATTTTTCAAGAGTCTATCAATCATCACTTCTTTTTCACATCACCACTTTTTGGCATACCATGATCTTGCACATACCCATCAGTGAAAGATTCTTTGGATAATGAAGATTGGATTCGAGAAATGAATGAGGAAATTGAGAAAATAGAGAATAACAAAACCTAGACACTAGTACCTAGACCAAAGGAGAAGAATGTTATTGGAACCAAGTGGGTGTTCAGAAAAAAGTTGAATGAGTATCGAGAAGTCACAAGAAACAAGGCTAGCTTGGTATGCAAAGGATATGCACAAGAAGAAGGCATTGACTATTCAAAGATATTTTCACCAGTTGCTAGATTGGAAGAAGTTAGAACTCTACTTGCATATGCATCTTACAAAGGATTCAAAGTATAATAGATGGATGTCAAATCTGCATTTCTAAATGGAGTACTGGAAGAAGAAGTATACATTGAAAAACCTAAAGGATTTGTTTATCCAAGCAAGAGGAATATGGTATGTAACCTACACAAAGAATTGTATGGATTGAAACAAGCCCCTAGAGCATGGTACATGAAAGATTTCATAATTACTTGGTACAAATTGGTTTTGCAATAACAAATGATAACAATAATCTATACTTAAAGAATGAAAGAGGAAAAGGTATATTGTTAACTGAAATATTTGTTGATGATATCATATGTGGAGGAAAAGATTCATTGTGCCAAACATTTGAAAATAAGATGCAAAATTAATTTGAGATGTCTATGTTTGAAAAGATCAAATTCTTTGTTGGTTTGCAAGTTTATCAGATGAAGAAAGGTATCTACATTACTCAATCTAAGTATATCAAGGAGATACTGAAATATTTTGGCATGGAGAACTCAAGACTAGTAAGTACACCTATGACTACTGGAAATAAACTATCAAAGAATGATGATACAACATAAGTGAATCAAACCTTGTCTAGGTCAATGATTGGAAAGCTACAATATGTTGTTCACAACAGACCAGATATTGCACTAGCAGATGCAATTTTTTCAAGACTTTTTTAAATCCCAAGGAGAATCACATGATGGAAATAAAAAGGATATTAAGATATCTGAAAGGAACAAAGGATTATGGATTATATTATAAGAAGAATGATAAGTTTAAACTGAAAGTTTATACTAATGCAGATTGGGTAGGAAATGTGGATGATATAAAGAGTACAAGTGGTGGTGCATTATTTCTAAGAAAGAGGTTAGTCTCATGGACAAGAAAGAAACAAAATTACATTTATCAATCTATAGCAGAAGCTAAATATATGGCAACAGTAGTTAATTTTTCAAACATAGTGTGAATCAAGAAATTGTTGAAAGGAATGAAGGAAGAGATCAGTGGGCCAATTGTTATTTTCTGTGATAACACAAGTGCTATTAATATATCAGAAAACCATGTGATGGACACTAAGACCAAGCATATTGCTATCAAGTATCATTACTTGAGAGAGCTAGTTCAAGACAAAGAAGTGAGACTAGAATATGTGAATACAAAGGAGTAGTTAGTTGATATATTCACTAAATCTCTACCTAAGGATGCACATGAGTATCTAAGAGGTAAATTAGGGGTGATTCCTCTAGCTGAGGCTACCTAAATCAAATGGAATGTTGCATCAAATGTATTACTCAGAATGTCCAAAAAATTGATGCAAGGAGGTCACACTTTAGGAGATACCTAAAGCTATGAAGAGCAAAGCACAAGAAGTTGATCGATCATAAGAAATATGATAGAAGGAGCATATAGTTCAAAAAATTGACATGAATATATCTACATGGTGAAGATAAATGAGAAAGTTAAAAATGTCTTGGGCATTGTTTTCAAAAGAGGGAGAGATTCAGAAGAAGTTACCATGAATAATTGAGGGAGAGATAAGAGATTCAATAAAGAGAGATTTAGTAAAATTAATGCACAGACAAAGAGGGAGATATCTATTAAAGATGGAGCTAACAAGATCAAAAGATAAGAAAAATGGAGATTGCTGGACCACAAAATCAGAATGAAGCTAAGCATATTAATGAAGATCTAATGATAGAACATAGAGAGAGCTGACAAAAGTTGCTTCAATACATATTTTTTTGGATTGTATGGTAACTTAAGCATATGATGTTGCCATCAATGCCAAAGAGGGATATTGTTGGAAACTACAATTGAAACAATTGTTAAATTTTCATTGATGTCAAACCTTAATTGATGAGATAGTTGCTATCTAGTAGAGTGCCATATCATTTGATTGATGAAGAGGATTTGAAAAGATGAGATAAAAAGAAGACCTAGTGAAAAGGTTGAGTTATGAGAAACTACAATGGGTACTTGATTAGTTGGCACATTGGCAAGATAATGTGTTTTTTTTTCTATAATACTAGGTGAATAAGATAGTTGATTTGAAGCAATAAAAGGGATGATGAAAGAAAGACTAAAAGCATAGGCTTGACCGAGAAAAAGAGAATAAGATTAAGGAACTTAAACAATAACCCGAGTGATGCTAGTGTTGAATGAGCGCTAGTATAAGCTGATCAAATATAGTGTCAAACGAGCATCAATAATAACCAAGTATCAAAATTTGGATAGAGCGAAGAAAGTGTGTTCCGAGAAGAATATTTAGCAATGAGTGAGTTATCCCTTCAATTATAATTTTTGAAGGGATTGAGATTCCCAGCTGATACAGTTGAATTCTTGGAATATGTAAAGAATGTTGAAGATAAGTATGAATTACTTGGAGCATTTAATGCATGGTAAATCATTTTTATGCAAGGAGAATTTTTGAGAAGTATCCAGAAGGTTAGAGGGAGAACATAATGTTGGAAGGATTTGATGAATTTGACCAAAACCAAATATCTAAGATAATGATTAAGCAGTAAAAGATAAAGCTAAATAGTTAAGGAGGTATAAGGATAACCTAATTTATGGTTATGTAGAATGTTGATTATGTTTATTGGCGAACCTAAGTAGAAGGCTGAGAAGAGCCATGAATAGCTGTGAAGTGGTGATTGGTTGAAGGGTTTCCAAGAAGAACATATATTGAGATGATAATGAAAGACAATTAGTAGATTATCATATGAGCTAAATTGGATCTTTATTTTCAAAGTGAGTTGTATGTATCAGATCAAACTTGCTATTACTTTCTAACCATTGTATCAGTTGAAATCCTTTAATCAAGGTTGACCTAATAGTCATTTGTAAATCCTTTTATCAAGGTGACATTCTAATGGAATGTTATTAAGTCCTCTAACAAGGTCACTCTTAACAGGGCGATTAAATCCTTTAAAATGGTCACACCTAGCAGTGTGTATTGTAAACTTTAATAGCGTTGGCTCCTTATAGAGCTCACTTGAGAAGAGTTTAATTGGTAGCATGTTACTGGTGGTTTTTCCCAAATTGGGTTTCCATGCTAAATCATGGTGTCATACTTGTGTGAATGTTATTTGATGTGTTTTTTTCTTAAGTGTAAATTATATTTTGTAAGTTGATTACTTTTGGACAGTGGACTGCAAGTTTATGTTACTGGTTATATTCTATAGAGACCGAGCGGATTTTTGCATAGATCTAAGTTGTTTGAAGTGTTTAAAAGTTGAATTGGTACAACTAGACCTCAGAATAACTGATTCACCCCCCTTCTTAGTTATTCTAAAATTATTCTTACACAATTAAGATTCAATACACTTTATTCAATAACATTAACAATGAATCATAATGAAATATTAAAAAGTGTGTTACCTTATTGAGCTTCTCTTTGCTTCAAGATTATTTTAATATTCTCTACTTAATAGGGACAACCACATGAATTTGGAAGCTTATTCCCCTCCCCTGACATCACTCTAAATTCCTTGTTAACATATAACATTCATTCACTCTTTCATCCATTAATAAAATATAACATTCATTCAGTAATAATTATTAAAACAAAATTCATTAATATTCATTAAAATATTACATTCATTAACACATAATATGATTAAAATCATTTATTTATTTAATTATTTATTTGAAGCTAAGTAAATACAAACTGGAGCATCATTTTATTTATCATTTTCCCCCTCTTTAGTTTTTTTCCCTCTACTACTAATCTTAAGCTATTCCTAGTGACACGATGTGGCAACCTATGCAATGGGGTGTCTACTACAATAACAAAGAAATGGTTTAAATTGATAAGTTTTTATTATTATTACAAGTATTGCACTGATTAAAAGAACATTACAAGGGTTATCTTTACCTAATGGGGCCACATCATCTTCCTAAAGATGTGGTCTAGCCTCATCCTAACATGTTGAACACCCTCTAAATCCTCTAGAGTTAAAAAATAAAAGGTTACATTAATCAATACACCAATTGGCACAATTAAATTTATATAGAAGAATAATAGTGGTCCTATTTACCCAAAAGTGGAACATCACATTCCTAATGTACTAGTCCATCCTCATCATGGTGAACTTTTTCATCATGCTCTACATTCTCTAAAGTAAAAACATAAAAGGTTACATTCATTACTACACCAATTACAATTAAAGATGCTTAGTTGTATTAATAAGTACATAATAACATTTTTTATAGCACATGAATACCTCTAGTATCGGGATGCACACCATGATCTTCATCATGTGCAAGTTGTTCCCCACCCTCAATAGGCTGAATTCCAATGTCATGTGCATTTTAATATTTTCTTGCTTATTTAAAACAAATATAGTCACTTTATAATGGAAATTAATATTGAATAGATTGCTCAAGTATTTAATTTTAAATAATCTTCAGTTAGGTTATTTACCTACATTTCAAATGCACTAAAGGTTGTGTTTTCTCATTCAAGGCTCTTAGTTGTTCAACCAAATCTCCATACCCTTCCTAGAAGACAATATTTATGACATCTTTTGTGGGCATTCTATTGAATTTAGAGCCCTGCATTTTTGCATAATATCATAAATTTTTATTCTATTGTGTGATTAATTTTTTTTTTGCAATTATTATTTTGATGTAATATTTCATTTATTGATACTTGCAATTTGTGTGGAAACTTTCATATAACCACTACAGGCAAGTTTATGTTTCCCATGTTTTTGTAGTCTTGCCTTTGTTTCCTTCAATGTGTATGCAAGACTATGAAAAGTTTGAAATATATTAGATTATCTAAAAATAAATAGTAATTAGTACATAATTACATTGTTGATAGTATCACACACCTTCCTTGGCCAAGTGGTGTATGTACTTTTCTCTTTTCATAATTATCTGTACCATCTGAAACCAAGTCCTTCAATTCCCTTTTTGGAATCATGCGGGGATGCTCATACTTTCTATTCTTCTATAAATTTTATCTATATTGGTCCCTCACATACTTACGATATGTACCATCTTTTTGAAGGACCTTGGTTTTATTGAATGTGTCATTTTTTAACAACAAAACTAAATGGTTTATGAGTTCATCTTTTAATTGTTGATTTTGGGCATTCCACTGTGTACATATGGTTGGCTTGAAGATTTCCAATGTAACATCATTTAGATTTTACAAAAAACATCATTGCCTATAAAAAGCCATGGGATCATTAGTCGAGAAAGAGTGATCAATAAGTAAATTATAATTGGATTAGATATATAATAATAATAATTTTAAAGCACCTTGAATGTTCTCTATCTTTATGGGGAGGATATCATAAGTCTCCACAAATGTAACCGAGAATGTTCCCTTGCTAGTGGGTAAAACCACAAAGTTGTGTCACGTTTCAGGACAACTTATCAGCATAGCTGAATTTGAGTATTTCTAACTAAAATTATTTTTTGTCGAACATATGGTCTAGCTAGATTCATTCTAGCTAAGTTAGATAAGTTTTTCACCTTTTCCAATTGGAAATATCTATTAAAAGCATGTTTTATAACAATTACTAAAGAAATAGAATTATTTCAGATTAGCGATGTTTCAATAACTCTTACTCTTTTTAGTGATATTTTTTTACAAATATAAAAATACCTTTTTTAGAGCAAAGAGTCAAGATTATCATCATATAATTTTTATAATATTTTAATTAGATTTAATATATTATAATTTCAAAATACTCCAAGTAGGTATTTTAACATTCGAGAACAAGATGCTTCAAAAATAGAAAAAAATAGTAAAACTTATCAAAAAAATTGAAAATTTATATTTAACACTAGAAGAGAGAGTTATCTTCAAGAGTGTGTCATTTATTTTGTGAATGGTGTAGATTTGATAGGGGAAATTTGACGCGAGATGAAAACTATCGATTTCAGGTATGTTCGACTTTGAGTAGTTATATTAGAGAAAATATACATTAAAAACTAATTTTTCTTCTTTTCTGCACTACCTATACATTTTATCTATGACATATTTTGAAATCAAAGGAAAAAAAGATTATTTGCATATACTTTTTGTTGCGAACAAGACCCTCGTTTTTCAGCATTTTTCAGCAAGTAAAAAATGGACTTAAAAATTTTTAAAACTATGTGAATTCTTGTTCAAAAAAAATTAAAAAAATTATAGGCATAAACTTCATCCACTTTTACACATTTCATTAGTTTACATCATCTCCAAATTTTAAATATAAATGCCATTTTTATATCGTTAAAGTTAAAAAATTTGTGTGTTGTTGGCCTTTTCCTTTATAATAGTGTGACACAGCTTTGTAATACAGGAAGATCCATGAAATGTTACCAAAATATCACCATGACTACTAGTGGCCTCAACATCTTCCATGTGCTTGTAGCCAAAGGGTGAAGTACCTAATGCTTGCATGTTACATGTTTCCAACATTTGAGTTGGAAATATAGGCGTGAATGATGGGGTCATATGAGGTGGTGTATGTATAGGAAGATGGCCAAAACTAGCTAAACTACCTACAAAACCCTCATCATGGCTCGTAGCATCACGAGGATGCAAAAATTCCTGTACAAATAACACATATTTTAGTTCATGACATAAAAGTGTATAAAATATAAACCATGAATGAGCTTATGTTATAATTAAATATTTCATGATAGCTTTCTTGCAAGTTTTGTAATCTAATTGTTTCACCCTCTCTTTTATCTCATCTCTTTGAGGGACTATGAATAAAAATTGAAGGATTTGTTTATTAATTTTTCTGTGTCTTTCTTATCATTTTAGCTACATTTGTGGAATATGAGATGTCATCATCACATAATAGCGAGTCTACCTCTATATTGATGTTGTCATAAACTTCATGTGTCTTTCCCCTAACATTATCTTGTGACAAGAATATTAGTAATATTATCAAATTAATCTAAGATCCTAATGAAAAGAACATAATAATATAACATTTTTCTTGTATCTAATTTGTGCAATTACATTAAGGCTAACCTATTGGGTAGAAGCACCTGGAGATGCATCCCAAACTGTGCTATGGTTCAAAGCCTCCCCCCTATGAGCAATGTCACCTTGTGGAAAATATTAAATATAAAAAGCATTAGCAAAATGATACCAATAAACATGAAAAAAAACATAATAATAAAATGGTATATTGGAGTCATTAACTAGAGGTTGGTTAAAATGGTATATAGGACATACCATCCCCATAGTAACTTTGTTTATATCTATGCAATTTAAATTCTAATTTATTAGCATCTATTTTCTTGTGCTTATTGATTTTATCACACATATGAATTTGTTGACCCAGGTCATCTACTATTTATAAACCCTACAATATTCCCTATTTATTTTATCTTTCCTTCAATATACATAGCCACTCTTTTACTTTGATCATTATTTTTTAGTTGTACATCATTTCCTGATAGTGCATACATATGCATACTTCATGTATATCGAACCAAATGCATTCAATATTTGTAAATGTAACAAGGTCTATCATACTCCATTAATTTAGCAACTTTTTTGTAATAGACCTTTATTTCATCCATGGAAAAAATTCCCAAACCATGTAATGATGATGGTGTTATGCTATATATTCCCTTGTGAACACAAAAATTAGTGTTTATTAAAGGAAGTTCCTTGGGTACCCATTCTTTCTATAGATCTGTTTGTAACTTAAGAGCAACTCTATGTTTCCTATGCTCTCATCATCATAAGAACATGACTCCTCTTGAGAAAGAAAAAATTTGATGCATTTACATAATTTTCTTTTAATCTTTTGACCTCTAGTTGATCTCCCTATTTTAGACCTACTACATATCTCTCTTTTGTCTTATCTTCCTCAATTTCCCTCACCCGAGGAAGACACATTTGACAACTACCTATTTGGTGGTACATAGATATTATTGGTAGAGGGTCATTTTTTATTGAGAGGAAATGAATTTTAGGATTCCATGGAGAGATAAAAATTTGTAATTTACTAGCCAAAAAACTATTACAGATCTAAAGAGGAAGACTACTTGATAGTGGATCTAAGTAGAGTATGGTTATGAATACACACAAGGACCTATACATTAGGTTATTTGTGTAGATAACTCTACTGCATATAGGAGGTTTTTGAAAGTGGAATGAGCTATACCATATTGATGTCAAGGTTGTTTAGGTGATAAAAAAAAATCAAATGTTTGATAAAATATAGTTACTAGAACTTGACTTATAATTAACCCACTCCAAGATGGGTGTAAAGAGAAAAAAAGAAAAGAATTAAGGGGTTCTATAGGGTGTATTGAATTATACCTTTTGATCTATGAGAAGTATCCTCGCATTTCCTTTTTCTAGAGTGTGCATGATGCTCTCCAAAGGGGTTTGAGATGTCTTTACTCAATTACCTATTTTCACCAAGGGTGACAGAATCACATAAAATATATACATGTAATCAACACCAATAATTAGGCATCATAAGAATTACATTTGTAATTTTATAAATAATACATTAAATATATGAGAAATAATACAAACATGTGTTTAGCATCAATAAAATAGCATCATAAATATTGTATATATTTTATATTCATTACCTTTGCTTTATCTAAAATGTGTAGGATCCTCAGCAAAGGGGTTCACAATGTCTTTACTAAATTAACTGTTTCCACCAAGGGTGATAGAATCACACAAAAAAACATACATGTAATTAGCACCAGTAACTGAGCATCATAAACATTACATTTGTAATTTGGTAAGTAATACATTCAATATATGAGAAATAATACAAATAAGTCTTTAGCATTAATAAAATAGCATCTATCTATACTGTGTAGGATCCTCACCAAAATGGTTTGTGATGTCTTTACTCAATTACATGTTTCCACCAAGGGTGATAGAATCACACAAAATATATACATGTAATTGGCACCAACAATTGAGCAACATAAGCATTGAATTTGCAATTTGATAAAAAATACATTAAATATATGAGTAATAATACAAAAATGTGTTTAGCATCAATAAAATAGCATCTATCTATACTATGCAGGATCCTTTCCAAAAGTGTTCATGATGTCTTTTCTCAATTACAAGTGTTTCCACGAAGGGTGTCAGAATCACACAAAATATATACATGTAATCAACACCAAAAATTGAACATCATAAGCATTACATTTTTAATTTGATAAATAATACAATAAATATATGAGAAATAATACAACCATGTGTTTAGCATTAAATATATGAGAAATAATATGACTTTTTACCAACTTTTTGCAACAATATTGCACTTTTTGTCAGCGTCAATGACCCTTGTAACTTTGCAAACATGACCCATATGAATTAGATGAACTAAAAACCTCATTTTTATGCCATATCCACCTTATTTGACTAGTTTGACTAGTTTGACCCAACCTTGACCACTAGGGCTTAATAGGCCAAATAGTTACATAGTGGCTCAATGGGCCTTATATTTCTAGTGCATGAAAAGACATGTTTAAGTATAAACATGTTTATTATGTCTATTTTGATAAGGCTAAAATTCTAATTTTCAATTTTAAGGCATATGAGCCATAATGTACATCATTTGGCCTATAAGGCCCTAGATTGGTCAAACTAGTCAAATTGGTCAGATGGGGGTAGGTGAATAGGGTATTGGAATAGTGTCAAACTAGGTGAATAAGGTATTAGAATAGCATTTATATGTTATTTTTATCATATTAATCATGTTTTCAAGGTTTCTAAGGTCAAAAGATGTGAAAATGTCAATGTTGCATCAATATTGCAAAAAATGTCAATGACAACTTGTAACATTTACATTAGTCTATTGCCTAATTAAAGAAAAACAACCATGTTCATTAAAAACGGTTGTAAACAATTCCAATCATGCTTTGAAAAGGGATGTTAGAAGATTCTTGAAGTCTATTTATATTGGTCACATTCCTAATTGTTCAATCCTTATAATAGTGGCACTTTGGATTATTGGGGTTTGTATACACTTTTTTTGGTTAATAAGCTCTTTTGAATCATTTAGATATTAATTATAATCAAATTTAGTCATTTTTAATAATAATAATCCATCTCCACTTTATTTTACCATTTTGACTAGTTTGACTCGACCTTGACCACTAGGGCTTACTATGCCAAATGGATACATAGTGACTCATTGGGTCTTACAATTGAAATCTAACACATGACAAGATATGTTTAAGTCTAGATATGTCTATTTAGTCAATTTTGAGAAGGCTAAGAGGCCAATTTAAAAGTGTAAGGTCTATGAGTCATAATGTAGTCATTTGGCCTTTAGCACCTAGGTTGGTCAAACTAGTCAAATAGGGGTAGGTGAATAGGGCGTTGGAATATTTTTTATAGGTTATTTAAATCATATTAATAATTTTTGCAAGGTTTCTAAGGGAAAAAGATGTAAAAATATCAATGTGGCATCAATATTGCAAAAGTTGTCAATGACAACTTTGCAACTTTTGAATTAGTATATGGCATAATTGAAGAAAAATGAACAAGTTGGTTAAAAATTATTGTAAAAAGTCTTAATCATGATTTGTAAAAATTTAAGATGTAATAAGATCTAATTAATAGTCAAAATGTCAAGGTGTCAAAAATTGCAATATTGTTGCAAAAGTTGCTTGACAACTTTTGCAACATTTGCAAAAATGATGTTAATTAAAGATCCAACTGATCAACCAAGTTGGGAATTGGTTGAATCAATTTTAACTGCTTAAAATATGTTTAAATACCCTCCTCGTGTTGAGGGTAAGGTATGATGCAAGTTTGGAGACCAAAATACAATTAAATACTTATTTGAAATGTCTAAGCTCTAATATCTTACTGGCTATACTTTCATTACTCTTCACCATAGATTGATCTTAGATTTTACTCTATTGAAGATCAAAATGGGATGGATTAGATTTAATTTTATCATGGTTGGAGATCTTACCAAAAGATTTTACCAATTCATTGAAAATTGCTAATAAACCCTCAAAGTTAAGGATTTTGGTAAAGTTTTGGTCCTTTTTTTTTAACTGTTGAGGAAATTTCAAAACCTGGATTATTTTAATCTCATGAATAATTTTTCAAATGCACGTAGTTCTAAACTGATTGGTTCTATCTAATGAAATATATTTGTTTCTCTAGTATTTCTAGTCTAATGATTTTTACCGACTGCAGCAGTAAAACTGCATGTATTGATCAAAGACAAATATGGATGAAGTATCCAAACTTTGTAAGGAATGGATAAGGTTATGAAAAAAAAATGATCCTTTTAATATGTGTGACAATGATCTTTATTTATTTTGAATCTCTATTTAAAGTTCAATGTCTAAACTATCTTAACTTTGTGACGGTTACAGTCAAAGGGTTTCCTTTTTATTAAATGCAATTATTTCCATTTTTTATATCAATTTGTGAGGCAAGAAATTTTTACTTTCAATGGAAATTATCATCCATAAGATAGCATGGATCTATGTTGAGAAGTACATTCATTGTATTTGTTGGGGCTAAAAAATGCTGGTCGTTCTAAGGCCAACTAATAGGCACAATAGATGCCTCTACAATTCTGGTTTGATTAAACCAAGGCTGGTAAGCCTAAATTGAGTACACTGTCTAACTGCACAAACAATGTGCATAAACAACAAAAACCCTTCCAAAGGGGTTACCGATCCCTAGAAGATATATTAACCTAATGTCCTAATTAGCAGATGTTTAGATATTTCAGACTAATGCTATGAATCAATGTTAACCCTAATTTAATGTTTTGCAAATAAAATAGTAAATTAGAAATATATTCCACATAATTAAATAAATGAAAATTTCAAAAGAGCAGATAGACCAGTGCCTGATACAATATTAAAAATAGAGTCATATGCATTCAATATTAAAGTAATTGGACATAGTTTTAAGGTAACTCATTTCCGTAGAACGAGACCATCACCTTATAAGCTTCTATTTAAACAAAACTTTATGACAATTTGTAAAATAGGTCCTAAGATTTTTAACTCAACTTAAGAGCCCAAAGGAAATGACAAAAAATTCTCAGATCATGATATCATTACTCAAATTGCATAAATTGATCATAAAAATTGTGTAACATAGAGAAGATAATAAGATACCCTATTTTAAATAGTAATCCAGAATACTGATTGAATCATAAAACTATACAATCAATAAGGTAAGAGCACTTATCAGATATCCGTGCTTGAGGTCTTGAAGCATTGAATTTCAATCTGTGAAAACGTATGTATTTTTGCCGTGATAGAATTGTGTTCTATTTACAATTTGATTGATTATAAATATATTTCTCAATGGTTCCCTGTGAAAGGACATGCCCTTTCCCAGGACCTAATAACGCAACTAACCCTAAATATGTATAATAAATCATTACAATGTTGGTTCGGGATAAATTTCCCTCATAATTTATGAATGTCATGTATAATAGTTTGTTCTTTAATTTCCTCCACACACAAAATAACCAATATTAGTTTATCTTAAATAAATAAAATAAATAATATATATGATGTTGATCTTATAAGAACCACTTATTACTTAGTAATAATTAATTTAAATTAAGTATCATAAAATAAAATATAATTATATTTAAGTCCCAAAATTTATCAAATTATGAAGCATTATAAACCATTATGCTCCTAATTATCATTTTATTTTGAAAATAAAGTTAATGATCTTACTTAAGGGTAAAACCCACTTAATGAAAAATAGATTTAGCCCTAAAATCTATTCACTAATGGGTTAAATGATTAAGATAAAATAATTACCTTAATAAATATTTCAAATATAAAATGACAATATAATTATAAAAATGTGTGTGATTAGGGAAACCTAAAATTTTAACCTTATAAAAATAACCCTAAAAACATACCTATAAAAGATTAACTAAAAAAGGTAAAATGAAACTATAAAAGCCCTAAAATTAAAGTAACATAAAAGGTGAAAAATTACATTACGGGATTTGAGATTGAAAAGAAAAAACAATTAATCATTACTCGAACCCTAAGAATACATACAAAAATCAATTTACAAATTATACACAATTAAAGTTCACTAAATAATAAAATTTCTTCACCCTAAAAAATATTAATATTAACTATAGGTGAAAACGTGTAAATAAATTAATCAAATAACAAGCTTACCATGTTATATGACTTAAAATTTTAAGGTAAAATATAAACCAAGAATAAGTAATTCCAATATGTGAAAAATCTCCCCAATAAATAATATTAATTTTAATAATTTACTTTGAAAGAAATACAATTATCTTAGATTTATATATTTATTCCTACACATACTCTTGAAGAATAATGTAGAGTAGTTGATAAGGGGGGTAGATTCGAGTTGTTAGCTAGGAAAGAAGGAATGGGTTGAGGTCGAGTGTTCAACTCCCTCTCCCCATTCTTTTTTCCTTTTATCATTAAAACAATATATAAATAGATAATAATCACACTATTACAAAAGGGTAATTAAGAGATAGATAACTCCCTGTGTGAAAGGTTATTTTAATCTTTCACCTGCACATACAATAAAATACTTACCATTATTTGAAATGTGATCCCGTTAACATTAGATTTAGGGTTTTGTTGGAAGAGTGATATCATAAGTAATCTTTATAAATTTTCCAAAATGACCCATTTCGAAGATATTTTACCATTTGGAAAATAGATCATGTATCAAAAATATTTCCTCCACTCGTTACTCTTTGCTTATCACATCTGTCTAGCAAAACTTTTGTAATCTGTGTCCCTACAACTACTATTTTATCAATCTCTCTTTCAAATACATAGTGCAAGGCTGTCATGCCCTTTTTATCTTGAGCGGTCAATAAAGCACCACGACCATCAAACAGTTTACAGAGATGTGTGTTTCCTGCCAAGCTAACTTTTCCTCTATCACTGTACTGGTATTCTCATTTGTTTGAATTATTTCACAATCATCAAATTCAGGACGAACCTGCGAGTCAGTGTCAGGAAAAGATACCACTGCATTTGTCTGCCTAACAGTTTCCATCTCTTCAAAATGTCTGCTTCCCTATATAGTTGTTCTCTCCTTCACAGACTCTCTTAAATATTTGTTTTCTTTACTTTCACAGGGAGTCCTTTGACCTATTGTTTCTATACTTAAGTCCTCTTCATGGTCAAAGAGATTCCGTAGTGGTAAAATACCTGCAATATCAGAGGTATGGCTCCCAGCAGACGCCTCTGAGAAAGATCTTTGGCTAGAGCTATGGCGATCTGTAGCAGATATCAAGTTATGCTTTGCAACAATGATCCAAGAACAAGGATGTTTTCCACTAGCCACCACAGTGCAAGCCCACGAGGAGTCTGCTCATGCGTGCTTGATGAAGAATCTTCCGTGTACTGATTCCTTTTGTATAATTTCACAACTCTATTCATTTTCTACTCTATCCATCTACCCTCCGATCAAAAGCACCTTTTTACCACAGGAAACCAAGCTATGTCCCTTGCATGCAAGAAGTTGCTGACTTTGTTCTCTTTTGGGGATTTGTCCCAAAGTCAATCATGAGAGCTTACCCAGATGCAGAACCTGAACATCATTCAAAGGGGTAGAAGGAATGACTTTTTGAATATATGGGGCAACTATAGTTGACCAAAAAGATTCCTCTACTCCATTAGTATTATCAATTGCCGCAAATGCACGAAGACAATTATAAATGACACTTTCATCACGACACTCCAAGCCAATTTCAAAGCAGTGACACAGGCTCTTGTCTAGTGATAGACTAGCACTCTGTATCCTCTTATCCATATTCTGAATGAAAGGAAGGTTTTGGGCATGAGCAGTGTAAAATTTCATCTATTCATTTCACCTGCGGTCCGTTCCAACAGCATGCTTCGGGTCTCCTCAAGATTTGAAACATTCTCAGCAATCTCTACCACAGTACCATTACTAAAGGAGCTTTTGTTGCCAGGTTCAATGTGAGAAATAGCTCCCTCCTCAGGCATGCCTTGCAACTCAACTATAAGTTTCTCTACATTGGAAAGAACATGAGAAGTGTCGAGAAGAAGCTTGAGTATTTCTGTGGAATTGGAAGCCTGCACCCGCCTTCTCAAACCATCTTGAACGGCCTGTAGAGAAGAATCCATGTTGCTTCTAACACTACTTATTTTATCCCTAAGCTCCGTCAATGGTGTCCACATTCTGAGCATAGCGCCTTGCACATCCACCAGTTTAGTGCTCAAATTCATGAAATCCGCATAATCTCTATTGATTAATTCCACCAATTCATTCTTAAGAAGGGAGAGATGTCCTCGAAGCTCAGCGCGCAGAGTCTCAAGAGCAACAAAGTGCCTCAGATCTGCAATGTATGACTCTCTGTCAAAATCAGGCCACATAAAAACATCCTTTTTGAACCATAACACCTGCGAATCATTTGAATCTTCTTCGAAGAGATCAGCCACAGATCTTGGCCCCCTGGAGAAGGGTAATTGTGCATGTAAATCTGTCATTTTTTCAAGATTACAATCACTGAATCTTTTTCCTCCAAAACTCTATGCTGGTGTGATTTTGCTACCTGCTTACTTCTGTGTATAATTTTCTGACAAACACTGCTTCATGCTCAAGCTTTTTGTTTGTGATTTAGATTTGAACCTAGTTTTGATATAACACACACAGAAATCACAACGTCAAAAAATCAAGCTAGAAATACTTTTAAAAATTTAAGAAAATATAATATAGAAGGTAAGGATAACTCCCTGAAAAAGATGCCTATTCAGGATGACTGAGAATCAAATATCTGAATGCTGGTACTTCCCTCTATCAAAGACTTGGTTTTGGTCCAGTAGCAGTAAAATCATTTTAAATGTATCATTATTGATTAGATTACTATTTTGACCCACCTGTTCATAATAACCTTCACGGTCAAAACCTGCCACTGTCTTTTGAACTCGGAAGATACTGTTGTAACTTCCCTTATGTCTGATTTGAGGTTTACCAATTCCACCACATCCTTCTTTTGAAAATTTATCAAAATCAGCCTTACTGTAATATTTCTAGCAGATGCATTTTGAAAATATATTATCAAAATATTCCTCATATCTTATTCCCGGTATTTCAAATTTCCAATTAGCTTTATGTTTATTTGAAAACCCTAATATTTCATCACAAGATAATTCTTTTAATATATCATAATGTGTAATTTCATTAAAAATATCATCCTGTGAATCACCATCGGCATTATTGACACAATATACGTCACCATTGATTTTCTCAAAAAAATTTTCCTCTCCATAAATTGAAGATAACTCCACTTTGTTCTCACATTCTAGGTGGTCGACATTTATTTGATATTTGGGTATCATTTCCTTACAATCCTATGGAAATTGACTATATTGAAGACCTGAGATATTTTCATAATGTTTTCGAGACCTATTGTCCCTATTGCATGCATCATAGTGCATGTATTCTTTTAATGTATTATTTTCCGGGGATTTATCATTTACTTCATCAAATACCACATCCACATGCTTACTATGATGGTTATAGGAGAAACATGGACCATTCTTCTGCACATACTTTTGATATTCGATATCCAATAACTCTAAAATTTGTTCTGTAGTGAGAAAATATTCCTCCTGATCATGATTCATAATGCATTCATTTTCTTCATCATTGTCAATAGGGATAAATATACTTTTGATCCACTTCTTAATCATGGTTATAACATAATGAGATGAAATTTCATCTCCCTTCTGGATCTCCTCCCTGGGAATCCCTATTTTTCTTAAAATCTCATTTGGTTCTTTTTTGAAATTCTTTGTGAATCTTTTCTTATCAGGGATAAGTTCAGTGAACTCTCGGATTGATTTTGTATCCGAATGTTAACTTTGTCATCTTCTTCCTAATTTTGGTAATTGCACTAATTTACATTTGAGTGAAAAGGATTTATATTGCCTTCATCACTCTGACGGTTAGGACCGGGAAACTATTCGCAAGAAAGCTCCTGATCATCCTTGTCAGGCCACTTCTCAGGAGACACATAAAATATTTTCTTCTTCAATTTCTATTCGGTTTCAATTCAGCGAATGAATTGTTCTTTAGGGACCTTCTCCCTAACATAGGCTTTTCCTGATACTGTATTCTAGAGTCACCACCACACTTCCTGTGATGAATTAATAACTGTTCTGAATCTTTCTTCCCAGTAGAGTCTTTACAACTTAACCAGAGATTTTGAGACTAACATTCACTGATAGGTGTCCCCGGCGGAGTCGCCAACTTGTTGGGTTCGAAAATGTTGGTTGTTCTGAGGCCAACTAACAGGCACAATAGATGCCTCTGTAATTCTAGTTCGATTGAACCAAGGTTGGTAGGCCTAAATTGAGTACACTATCTAACTGCACAAACAATGTGCATAAACAACAAAAACCCTTCCAAAGGGGTTACTGATCCCTAGAAAATATATTAACCTAATGTCCTGTTTAGATATTTTAAACTAATGCTATGAATCAATGCTAACCCTAATTTAATGTTTTGCAAATAAAATAGTAGATTAGAAATATATTCCACGAAATGAAATGAATGACAATTTCAAAAGAACAGATAGACTAGTGTCTGATACAATATTAAACATAGAGTCATATCCATTCAATATTAAAGTAATTGGAGACAGTTTTAAGGTAACTCCTTTTTGCAGAATGAGACCATCACCCTATAAGCTTCTATTTAAACAAAACTTTATGATAATTTGTACAATAGGTCCTAAGATTTTTCACTCAACTTAAGAGCCCAAAGGAAATGACAACAGATTCTCAGATCATGATATCATTACTCAAATTGCATAAATTGATCATAAAAATTGTGTAACATAGAGAACATTATAAGATACCCTATTTTAAAGAGTAATAAAAAATACTAATTGAATCATAAAACTATACAATCAATAAGGTAAGAGCACCTATCAGATGTCCGTGCTTGAGGTCTTGAAGCATTGAATTTCAATATGTGAAAAAGTATGTATTTTTGCTAGAATTGTGTTCTATTTACAATTTGATTGATTATAAATATATTTCTCAATGGTTCCCTGTGAAAGGACATGCCCTTTCACGGGACCTAATCACGCAACTAACCCTAAATATGTATAATAGATCATTACAATGTTGGTTTGGGATAAATTTCCCTCATAATTTATGAATGTCGTGCATAATAGTTTGTTCTTTAATTTCCTACACACACAAAATAACCAATATTAGTTTATCTTAAATAAATAAAATTAATAATATATATATGATGTTGATCTTATAAGAACCACTTATTATTTATTAATAATTAATCTAAATTAAGTATCATAAAATAAAATATAATTATATTTAAGTCCCAAAATTTATCAAATTATGAAGGATTCTAAACCATTATGTTCGTAATTATCATTTTATTTTGAAAATAATGTTAATGATCTTAGATAAGGGTAAAACCCACTTAATGCAAAATAGATTTAGCTCTAAAATCTATTCTCTAACGGGTTAAATAGATAAAATAATTACCTTAATAAATATTTCAAATATAAAATGACAATATAATTATAAAAATGTGTATCATTAGGGAAACCTAAAATTTTAACCTTATAAAAATAACCCTAAAAACATACCTATAAAAGATTAACTAAAAAAGGTAAAATGAAACTATAAAAACCCTAAAATTAAAGTAACATAAAAGGTGAAAAATTACATTGAGGGATTTGAGATTGAAAACAAAAAGCAATTAATCATTACTCAAACCCTAAGAATACATACAAAAATCAATTTACAAATTATACACAATTAAAGTTCACTAAATAATAAAATTTCTTCAGCCTAAAAAATATTAATATTAACTATAGGTGAAAACGTGAACAATGAGGAGATGAAAAGAAATTAGATTACATGGTAAATAAATTAATCAAATAACAAACTTACCATGTTATATGACTTAAAATTTTAGGGTAAAATATAAACCAAGAATAAGTAATTACAATATGTGAAAAATCTCTCCAATAAATAATATTAATTTTAATAATTTACGTTGAAACAAATACAATTATCTTACATTTATATATTTATTCCTACACATAATCTCGAAGAATAATGTAGAGTAGTTGGTAAGGGGGGTAGATTCGGGTAGTTAGGTAGGAAAGAAGGAATGGGTCGAGAGGTCGAGTGTTCAACTCCCTCTCCCCATTCTTTTTTCCTTTTATCATTAAAACAATATATAAATAGATAATAATCGCCCTATTACAAAAGGGTAATTAAGAGATTGATAATTCCTTGTGTGAAAGGTTATTTTAATCTTTCACCTACACATACAATAAAATAAGTTAATACTTTCTTCTAACCATCTCGAAGAAAAAAAAATAGATTAATTGGTTCGAGAGGTCGAGTGTTCAACTCCCTCTCGCCTCCTTTTTTGCTCAACCTACTTAATTATATTTTTTCAATAATTATTTATTTAAAAATTAAATATACATTTTTGGAAAGATAATTAATCACCTACCAAATGGAAATACATTTTCTCCTTTATCATTTTAATTTTTTATCATAGGAAAATATGAAAATATATATGATACTTCCCTGACATTTTGTTTTATTTTGGCCTGAATTTTTAGATGCCAATAGTATTTGTGAAGTAAAGAAGTTTTCCTTGTAAAAGTGTGGTTAGATAGTTCTGATCACTTGGCCAGTCAGAACACTAACAAGAAAATGCATATTGCACTAGGTATATTTGTGAAGGTTAATCTTTGATCCCTTAATAGGTAGAATTCATTGATAAGTAAGTAAATGAAGCCTCTTTTACACATGATCTTTTTTCATCTCTTTGACATTACGATTGGTTATCAAGGTGACAGATTGGTAGTTTGGTTTGTAGGTTTGTAAAGGATAGAGAATATCCATTTACACGATGTTATACAAGGTAAAGAAAGATGATTATAATGCCTATAAATATTTGGTAACTTTACATGTTCTTTTGATCAGATATTAGTAGATGATTGAGTGAACCTTGGATCAAGGTATGTTTACAAACCTAGAAGCTTTGATAGGGATAGTGATTTTGTTTATTTAATAGTTTTATTGTAAATGGTTTTATTTTAAATAGAAGAATTTTGTTTAACAATGCTTACTAAGAAAATATTAACAATATGTTTGAGAAATTTAGGGTTAGAAAAAGAAGGTGTGGATATGCACATGAATACCATTGAAACAAAGTAGAAATATAAACAAAGAAAAAAAGAAATGAAATAGGGATTAAAGGGCCACTTACATGGCCAAATAGCCCTAAAAATTATACTCTTTACACCTACAACATATTCTACCATAAGGAACCTTTGTATCCTTATCTCACCTCTACATATGAATCTAAAACCGTAGGCATCGAGCCAAGTTTTAGAACTATCATCCAAAATCATTTCTAGAAGAAAACTTGATAGCTATCATGTAGGAGTTGCAAGTAAACACAAAGAGCTTTCTTTTATAATAGAGAGCCTAAATGAAGAGGTAAGCAATGACACTTTAGGCAACTAAATGGAGAGCACATATATTTTAAATAAATGTATCTTAAAAATGAAAAGAGAATGTATTTTCAAGAAAGAAGTAACAAAATGCATTTTCAAGTTAATTTAATTAAGAGTTAGTTTATTTAATATAAAAAATACTTTATATATTTTTAGTTGTATGAGTTTTTAGTATATATAGTTTATGTATTATAAAAATAAACATGCTTAGCTAATAATGAACTTTACAAGGATTATGTGTGTGATCAATAATATAATTAGGCATACTTATATCTATACAAGGGGTATGTGCAGGATCATGGTATGCCAAAAGGTGGCGATGTGAAAAAATCCTCTTTTCACTCATCCAAAAATGCACTAAAAAGTGTGTTGACTTTTTAGCAGACCTGGGTGTCAGTACACATGCCCAAGAAAATATGAAGCCTAATCTGATATCTAATATTTTTCAAAATCTGATAATATCAAATATCCAAAAAAGCCTGCCTATTTTGAAATTTGAATTGCCCCACTTTTTCCAATATCAAGTTACAATACAATTGGATATCCGATATTTTTGGATATCCGATATTTTCTTTATTTAATTTATAAGTTTGATTTATTTAATTTCTTATACTTTAATTTATATTTGTATAAATACAAGGTAAATACATTCCAAGATGTTTGAGATAGGTTTCAGCTTCATAGGAGTTAAGATGCAAATTCTAGATTTTTGGGGATTTAAAAAAATTCTAGACTTAGCCAAATTTCAGGATTCAGCAAGGCTTTAGCAAGGTTACCTCCCATAATCCATCATGGCTTTCTAAGGTCAAACTGAAGCTAGCAAAAGGATTCACAAAATGTTTTAACTCTTTTTTATCACAAATCACTTGGACCCCTTAGGACACAGTTGAGGGTTCTAATGTGTCAAAAGGGGCCATGGGGACTTCCTAGGGGCCCTATCACATGATAAGGCATACTAGGACCCCTATGAAGTCCCAATGACCCCTTTTTACACATTTGAATCCTCAAGTGTGTTCGAAGGGGTTGTAGGACCCCTCAGGACATACTTGAGGGTTCTAATGTGTCAAAAGGGGTCATGGGGACTTCCTAGGGGTCCTAACACGTGACAAGGCATACTAGGACCCCTAAGAAGTCCCCATGACCCCTTTTAACACATTGGAACCCTCAAGTGTGTCCAACAGGGTCGTAGGACCCCTTAGGACACACATGAGCATTCCAGTGTGTCAAAAGGGTCATGAGGACTTCCTAGGGGTCCTAATGCATGATAAGTCGTACTAAGACCCCTAAAAAGTCCCAATCACCCCTTTCGACACATTGGAACCCTGAAGTGTGACCTAAAGGATTGCACGACCCTTTCAGACATGCTTGAGCATTCCAATATGTCAAAAGAGGTCATAGGGAGTTCCTAGGGGTCCTAGTACACCTTATAACATGTTAGGAACCCTAGGAAGTCCCCATGACCCCTTTCAACATATTAGAACCCTCAAGTGTGTCCTAAGGGGTCCTACAAGCCCTTTGGACACACTTGAGGGTTCCAATGTGTCAAAAGGGGTCATGGGGACTTCTTAGGGGTCCTAGTATGCCTTATCACATGTGAGGACCCCTAGCAAGTTCCCATGATCCATTTTGACATACTAAAACTCTCAAGTGTGTCCTAAGGGGTCGTAGGACCCCTTAGGACACACTTGAGGGTTTTAATGTGTCAGAAGGGGTCATGGGGACTTCCTATGGGTCCTAAAGTCTGATAAGGCATACTAGGACCCCTAAGTAGTCCCCATGACCACTTTTGACACATTGGAATGCTCAAGTGTGTCCTAATGGGTCCTACAACCCCTTAGGACACACTTGATAGTTTGAATATGTTAAAAGGGGTCATGGGGACTTATTAAGGGTCCTAACAAATTATAATGCATACTAGGACCCCTAGGAAGTCCACATGACCTATTTTTATACATTTGAATGCTCAATTGTGTCCGAAGGGGTCGTAGGACCCCTTAGGACACACTTAAGGGTTCTAATGTCTCAAAAGGGGTCATGGGGAATTCCTAGGGGTCCTAATGTGTGATAAGGCAAACTAGGACACCTAGGAAGTCCCCATGAACCCTTTTGACACATTGGATATCTCAAGTGTGTCTGAAGGGGTCCTACAACCCCTTAGGACATAGTTCAGGGTTCTAATCTGTCAAAAGGGGTCATGGGGACTTCCTAGGGGTCCTAACACATGATAAGACATACTAGGACCCCTAACAAGTCCCCATGACCCCTTTTGACACATTTGAATGCTCAAGTGTATCTGAAGGGGTTTTAGGACCCCTTAGGACACACTTGAGGGTTCAAATGTGTCAAAAAGGGTCATGGGGACTTCCTAAGGGTCCTAACATGTGATAAGGTGTACTAGGACCCCTAGGAAGTCCCCATGACCCCTTTTGACACTTTAGAACCCTCAAGTATATCCTAAGGGGTCCTGTGACCCATTAGGACATACTTAAGGGTCCTAATGTGTTAAAAAGGGTCATAGGGACTTCCTAGGGGCCTAACACATGATAAGGCATACTAGGACCTTTCTGAAGGCCCCATGATCCCTTTTGATAGATTTGAACCATCAAGTGTGTTTGAGGGGGTCGTACGACCCCTTAGGACACACTTGAGGGTTATAATGTGTCAAAAGGGGTCTTGGGGACTTCATAAAGATCCTAGTACACCTTATCACATGTTAGGCCCCCTTGGAAGTCCCCATGACCCCTTTTGACACATTTGAATGCTCAAGTCTATCCAAAGGGCTCGAAGGACCCCTTAGTACACACTTGAGTTTTCTAATGTGTCAAAAGGGGTCATCGGGACTACCTAGGGGTCCTAACATGTGATAAAGAAAACTAAGACTCCTAGGAAATCCCCATGAACCCTTTTGACACATTGGATAACTCAAGTGTGTCTGAAGGGTCATACAACCCATTAGGATATAGTTGAGGGTTCCAATGTGTCAAAAGGGGTCATGGAAAATTCCTACAGGTCCTAATACATGATAAGGCATACTAGGAACCCTAAGAAGTCCTGATGACCCCTTTTGACACATTTGAATGCTCAAGTGTGTCCAAAGGGGTCCTAGGACCCCTTAGGACACACTTGAGGGTTTGAATGTGTCAAAAGAGGTTATGGGGATTTCCTATGGGTCCTAACATGTAATAAGGTGTACTAGGACCCCTAAGAAGTTTACATGACTATTTTTGACACATTAGAACCTTCAAGTGTGACCCCTTAGGACACACTTGAGGGTTCTAATGTGTCAAAAGGGGTCATGGGGACTTCCTAGGGGTCCTAAGGCATGATAAGGCATATAAGGATCTCTATGAAGTCCCCATGACCCCTCTTGACACATTTGAACCCTCACATGTGTCTGAATGGGTCATGAAACCCCTTAGGACACACTTGAGGCCTCTAATATGTCAAAAGGGGTCATGGCAATTTCCTATGGGTCCCAATACACCTTATCATGCATACTAGGACCCCTTGGAAGTCCCCATGACCCCTTTTGACACTTTGAATGCTCAAGTGTGTCTGAAGGGGTCGTAGGATCCCTTAGGACACACCTGAGGACTCAAATGTGTTAAAAGGAGTCATGCAGACTTCTTAGGTATCCTAACACATGATAAAGCATACTAGGACCTATAGGAAGTCCCCATGACACCTTTTGATGCATTTTAATGCTCAAGTGTGTCCAAAGGGGTCATAGGACCCCTTAGGACACACTTGAGGGTTCTAATATGTTAAAAGGAGTCACGGGGACTTCGTAACGGTCCTAACACTTGATAAGGTGTACTAGGACCCCTAGCAAGTCCCCATGACTGCTTTCAACACATTTGAATGCTCAAATGTGTTTGAAGGGGTCCTATGACCCCTTCGGATACACTTGAGTGTTTAAATGTGTCAAAAGGGGTCATGGAGACTTCTTAGGGGTCCTAACACATGATAAGGCATACTAATGCCCCTAGAAAGTCCCCATCACCTCCTTTTACACATTAGAACCCTCAAGTGTGTCCTAAGGGGTTGTAGGACCCCTTAGGTCACACTTGAGGGTTCTAATGTGTAAAAAGGGGTCATGGGGACATCCTAGGGGTCCTAATGCGTGATAAGGCATAGTAGGACCCCTAAGAAGTCCCCATGACCCATTTTGACATAGTTGTACCCTCAAGTGTCTCTGAAGGGGTCATAAGACCCCTTATGACACACTTGAGGGTTCTAATGTGTCAAAAGGTCTCATGGGGACTTTCTAGGGGTCCTAACGCATGATAAGGCATATTAGAACCCCTAAGAAGTCCCCATGACCCCTTTTGAAACATTTGAACCCTCAAGTGTGTCTTAAGGGGTCCTATGACCCCTTAAGATACACTTGATTGTTCAAATATGTCAAAAGGGGTCATGGGGACTTCCTAGGGTTCGTAATGTGTGATAAGGCTTACTAGGACCCCTAGCAAGTCCCCATGACCCTTTTTGACACATTTGAACTTTCAAGTGTGTCCAAAGGGGTCATCCATAACACCTTTTTACATATTTTAATGCTCAAGAGTGTGTGAAGGAGTCCTGTGACCCCTTAGGACACACTTGAGTGTTCAAATGTGTCGAAAAGGATCATAGAGACTTCCTAGGGGTTCTAGTATGCCCTCTCACGTGTTAGGACCCCTACGAAGTCTCAATGATGCCTTTCAACACAATAGAACCCTCAAGTGTGTCCTAAGGGGTCCTACAACCCCTTCAAACACACTTGAGTGTTCAAATGTGTCAAAAGGGGTCATGGAGACTTCCTAGGCATCATAACACATGATAAGGTGTACAAAGACCCCTAGGAAGTCCCCAGGATCCTTTTTTACACATTAAACCCCTCAAGTGTGTCGTAAGGTGGTGTACGACTTGTTATGACACACTTGAGGGTTCTAATGTGTCAAAAGGGGTCATGGGGACTTCATAGGGGTCCTAACACGTTAGAAGGCCTATTAGGACCCATAGGAAGTCCCCATGACACTTTTTGAGACATTTGAATGCTCAAATGAGTCTGAAGGGCTCCTACGACCCCTTTGAGCACACGTGAGCATTCAAATGTGTCAAAATGGGTCATGGGAACTTCCTAGGGGTCCTAACATGTGATGAGGCATACTAGGACCCCTAGGAAGTGTCCATTACCCTTGTTGACACATTTGAACCCTCAAGTGTGTCTGAAGGCATCGTCCATAACCCCTTTTGATATATTTGAATGTTGAAGTGTGTCCAAAGGGGTCCTACAACCCCTTCTGACACACTTGAGCATTCAAATATGTCAAAAGAGGTCATGGAGAATTCCTAGGGGTCCTAGTACACTTTCTCACATGATAGGACCCCTACAAAGTCCTTATGATCCCTTTTGACACATTAGAACCCTCACCTATGTCCTAAGGGTTCCTATGACCCCTTCGGACACACTTGAGTGTTCAAATGTGTCAAAATGGGTCATGGAGATTTTCTAGGGGTCATAACACATGATAAGGCATAGTAGGACGCTTAAGAAGTCCCCATGACCCCTTTTTACACATTAGAACCGTCAAGTGTGTCCTAAGGGGTCGTAGGACCCCTTAAGACACACTTGAGGGTTCTAATGTGTGAAAAGATGTCATGGGGACTTCATAGCTGTCCTAACACTTTATAAGATGTACTAGGACCCCTACAGAGTCCCCATGACACCTTTTGACACATTGGATAGCTCAAATGTGTCTGAAGGGGTCATAGGACCCCTTCAGACACACTCAAGCATTCCAATGTGTGAAAAGGGGTCATGGGGACTTCCTAGGGTCCTAATGCATGCAAAGGTCTACTAGGACCCCTAGGAAGTCCCCATGACACCCTTTTACATAGTTGAGCCCTCAAGTGTGTTTGAAGGGGTCGTAGAGCCACTTAGGACACACTTGAGGGTTCTAATGTGTTAAAAAGGGTCATGGGGATATCCTATGGGTTTTAATGTATGATAAGGAATACTAGGACCCCTAAGAATTCCCCATGACCCCTTTTAACACATTAGAACCATCAATTTTGTCCTAAGGGGTCCTACGACCCATTAAGACATAGTTGAGCATTCAAATGTGTCAAAAGGGGTCATGAGGACACTTAGGACCCCTTAGGACACACTTGAGTATTCAAATGTGTCAAAAGGGGTCATGGGGACTTCCTAGGGGTCCTAATATGCCTTATCACATGTTAGGAGCCCCAGGAATTCCCCATGACCCCTATTGTCACATTGGAATGCTCAAGTGTCCTAAGGGGTTGTAGGACCCCTTAGCACACACTTGAGGCTTCTAATGTGTTAAAAGGGTGCATGGGGACTTCCTAGGGGTTCTAATGCATGATAAGGCATACTAGGACCCCTAGGAAGTTCCCATGACCCCTTTTGACACATTTGAACACTCAAGTGTCTCTGAAGGGGTCATCCATAACCCCTTTTGATATATTTAAATGCTCAAGTATGTCTAAAGGGGTCCTACAACCCGTTCAGACACACTTGAGTGTTTAAATATATCAAAATGGGTCATGGAGACTTCCTAAGGGTCCTAGCATGCGTTCTCATGTGTTAGGACCCCTATGAAGTCCCCATGATACCTATCAACACATTAGAACCCTCAAGTGTGTCCTAAGGGGTCCTACAACCCCTTCGGAGACACTTGAGTGTTCAAATGTGTCAAAAGGGGTCATGAGACATCCTAGGGGTCCTTACCTGTGATAAAGCATACTATGACCCATAGGGAGTCCCCATCACCCCTTTTTATACATTAGAACCCTCACATGTGTCCTAATGGATTGTAGGACCCCTAAGGATACACTTGAGGGTTCTAATGTGTCAAAAGGTGTCATGGGGACTTCCTAGGGGTCCAAATGTGTGATAATCTATACTAGGACCCCTAGGAAGTCCCCATGACCCATAAGAAGTCTTCATGACCCCTTAGGATACACTTGATGGTTCGAATGTGTCAAAAGGGGAAATGAATACTTCCTAGAGTTCCTAACATGTGATAAGGCATACTAAGACCCTTACAAAGTCCTCATGACCCCATTTGATATATTTTCACCCTCAAGTGTGTCCGAAGGGGTCATCCATAACCCCTTTTTGCATATTTGAATGCTCAAGTGTTTTCAAAAGGGTCCTATGACCCCTTCAGACACACTTGAGTGTTCAAATGTGTCACAAGGGGTCATGGAGACTTCCTAGGGGTCCTAGTAGGCCTTCTCATATCTTAGGACCCCTACAAAGATTCCATGACCCTTTTTGACACATTAGAACCCTCAAGTCTATCCTAAGGGGTCCTACAACACCTTCAGAAACACTTGAGTCTTCAAATGTGTCAAAAAGGGTCATGGAGACTTCCTAGGGGTCATAATGCATGATAAGGCATACTAGGACCCATAGGAAGTCCCCATGACTCATTTTTACACATTAGAACCCTGAACTATGTTCTAAGGGGTTGTAGGACCCCTTAGGATACACTTGAGGGTTCTAATGTGTCAAAATACGTGATCGGGACTTCAAAGGGGTCCTTACATCTGTGAAGGCATACTAGGACACTTAGGAAGTCCCCATGACCCATTTTGACACATTAAAACCCTTAAGAGTGTCCTAACGTGTCCTACGACCCCTTCAGACACACTTGAGGGTTAAAATGTGTCAAAAGGGGTCATGGGGACTTCATAAGAATCCTAGTACACCTTATGACATGTTAGGGCCCCTAGGAAGTCCCAGTGACCTCTTTTGACATATTTGAATGCTCAAGTGTGTCTGAAGGGGTCGTGGAACCACTTAGGACATACTTGAGGGTTCAAATGTTTCAAAAGGGGTACTGGGGACTTCCTACAAGTCCTATCATGTGATAAGGTGTACTAGGAGCCCTAGGAAGTCCCCATAACCCCTTTTGACACATTTGAATGCTCAAGTGTGTTTGAAGGGGTTGTAAGAGTCCTTAGGACACACTTGAGGGTTATAATGTGTTAAAACGGGTCATGGCAACTTTGTAGGGGTCCTAATGCCTCATAAGACATACTAGGACCCCTAGGAAGTCTCCATGACCCTTTTTGTCACATTTGAACAATCAAGTGTGTCTAAATGGGTCGTAGGACCCCTTCAAACACACTTGAGTGTTCAAATATGACAAAAGGGGTCATGGAGACTTTCTAGGGGTCCTAACACATGATAAAGCATACGAGGACCCCTAGCAAGTCTCCATGCCCCTTTTGTCACATTTGAACACTCAAGTGTGTCTGAAGGGGTCATAGGACCCCTTCAGACACACTCGAGTGTTCAAATGTGACAAAAGGGGTCATGAATACTTCCTAAGGGTCCTAACGCATGATAAAGCATACTAGGACCCCTAAGAAGTCCCCATGACCTCTTTTGACACATTTTAACCTTCAAGTGTGTTGTAAGGGGTTGTAGGACCCATTAGAACACACTTTAGGGTTCTAATGTCTAAAAAGGGGTCATGGGGACTTCCTAGGGGTCGTAATGCGTGATAAGGCATACTAGGACCCCTAAGAAGTCCTTGTGACCTCTTTTGACACATTTTAACCCTCAAGTGTGTCTGAAGGGGTCCTACAACCCTTTTAGATACACTTGAGGGTTAAAATGTGTCAAAAGGGGTCTTGGAGATTCCTAGGGGTCCTAACGCATGATAAGGCATATTAGGACACCTAAGATGTCTCCATGACCCCTGTTGACACATTTGAACTATCAAGTGTGTCTTAAGGGGTCTTAAAACCTCTTAGGACACACTTGATAGTTTGAATGTGTCAAAAAGGGACCCCTTAGGACACACTTGATAGTTCCAATGTGTGAAAAGGGGTCATGGGGACTTCCTAGGGATCCTAATACGTGATAAGGCTTACTAGGATCCCTAGGAAGTCCCCATGACCCCTTTTGACACATTTGAACCCTCAAGTGTGTCCTAAGGGGTAATCCATAACCCCTTCTGATATATTTGAATGCTCAAGTGTGTCTGAAGGGGTCCAACGACCCCTTTAGACACACTTGAGTGTTCAAAAGTGTCAAAAGGGTTCATGGAAACTTCCTAGGGGTCATAAAATGTGATAAGGTGTACTACAAAACCTAGGAAGTGCCCATGACCCCTTTTAACACATTAGAACCCTCAAGTGTGTCCTAACAAGTCGTAGGAACCCTTAGGACACACTTGAGGGTTCTAATCTATGAAAAGGGGTCATACGGACTTTGTAGGGGTCATAATGCATGATAAGGCATACTAGGACCCATACGAAGTCCCCATGACCCCTTTTGAGACATTGGATAGTTCAAGTGTGTCTAAAGGGGTCATAGGACCCCTTTAGACACACTCAAGCATTTCAATGTGTCAAAAGGGGTCATGCTGACTTCCTAGGGGTCCTAGTACACCTTATCACATGTTAGGACCCCTAGAAAGTCCTCATGACCCCTTTTGACACATTAGAATTCACAAGTGTGTCCTATGGGGTCCTATGACCTGTTAGGACACACTTGAGGGTTATAATGTGTTAGAAGGGGTCATGGGTACTTCCTACAGATCATAATGCCTAATAAGGTGTACTAGTACTCCTAAGAAGTCCCCATGACCCTTTTTGACACATTTGAACCCTCAAGTGTGTCTGAAGGGGTCCTACGACCCCTTTGACACACTTGAGGGTTCAAATGTGTCAAAAGGGGTCATGACACCTTTGAACCCTCAAGTGTGTCTGAAGGGGTCCTACGACCCCATCAGACACACTTGAGGGTTCAAATGTGTCAAAAGGGGTCATGGGGACTTCCTAGGCATCCTAACGCAAGATAAGGCATATTAGGACACCTAAGAAGTCCCCATGACCCCTTTTGACACATTGGAACTATCAAGTGTGTCTAAAAGGGTCTTACGACCCCTTAGGACACACTTGATAGTTCGAATGTGTCAAAAGGCATCATGTGGACTACCTAGGGGTCCTAACACGTGATAAGGTTTTGTAAGACCCCTAGGAAGTCCCCATGACCCCTTTTGACACATTTGAACCCTCAAGTGTTTCCGAAGGGATCATCCATAACCCCTTTTGACATATTTGAATGCTCAAGTGTGTCTGAAGGGGTCCAATGACCCCTTTAGACACACTTGAGTGTTCAAATGTGTCAAAAGTGGTTATGGAGACTTTGTAGGGGTCATAACACGTGATAGGGTGTACTAGGACCCCTAGGAAGTCCCCATGACCCCTTTTACACATTACATTCCTCAAGTAAGTGCTAAGTGTGTGTGTGAATTTTGTACCTGATCTGTAGACACAACACTTTAGTAAAACATTAGAGGTTAGCTATAATCAAAATCGTGCAAAATTGAAATCTACTATAATCAAGCGATTTACTACCTTCTAGTAGGTGCGAGATTGATGTTCTCAGATTGTAACTGAGATCAGTGACCTAGATGACACCTAAATGAAGGATTTGAATGTAATTGATCTAGATATGAGATTGAATGCAATTAAGCTATTTTTTTGTGATATTTTCTATGCAATATGAATGATTAATCTGATATGAAATCTATGCTAGATGAAATTGATATGCTATGAATGCTATTGAAAATTGATATGCAATGCTAATCTAACAATGATATGCAATATGAATGCAAAAATAAGATTGATCTCACAAAGATGTCGATTTGCAAGAGCTTTGATTCTTCAATTCCAATTCTCTAGCGTGATTGTGCAAAAATATGAGATTATGTAGATGAAAATTTGAGAGATTTTAGAGATGAGTTATGAAGAGCTGAGCCTTGTTTTTATAGAATCCAGGGCTTTGGAGGTGCATGGGAAAAAGCCATAAATCACTCAAATAACTCAGCTTGATTTTTGAGTTATTTTTAAATAAAGGATAATTAACTCACAAAAATATGCAAAAGCTAAGTTTTAACTCAAAATAGAGTTTAGTTTTAATTGATAATTGATAGTTGTCTGCTTTTATGATTGTGCATGTTTTATTGATGAATTAATTTAATAATAAAGTGATTTATTTCCAACTTAACTGCTTTTAAAAATAAAACAATTGATTTATGGGTTAATTAATTATTTAATCAAACTTTGATTAAAAACTATATTATTAAATAATGACAACTTGCTTTAATTAATTAAATAAGAATTTAATCAATTATTCATATGATATTAGATTTATTGTCAAAATTAAATAATACAATTAATAATAGATAGAATTAAACTTAATTACATAATTAAGTGGCAAATATTAAATCTAATTAATTAAATATGAAAATATTCAATTAATCAAACTTTAGGATAAATGTGATTTATTGCCAAATAATTATAAAATTAAAGATAATTAAGATAATTAGGAATATTACTAGGAATATTCCCCGATCCAGAATTTAAGATAATCAATTATGATTCGATGATGTTTAGATGTGCCTTAGGTTAGGACTTTGATGTTGATTTCATTCAATTTGTAGATGTAGGAGATTAATGAACTTATAGCCCATTTTTGGGGTATTACATTTTGCCCCTCTTTGAATTACTGTGTGAAGCACAGTGGTTCAAAGAAAGTCTGTGTTTGATAAAGATATGAAACTCATGTTTGAAATTGATAATTGATATGAGACAGAAGTTGATTGATATTGATTTGATATGGAGATAATAGGTCCTGAATGACCAAAGATAATGTTCACTATAGCAGCAAATGAACCTATGATTGTGAAAAAGTGTCAAAACGCCTGATTCTGAACCTTAAGATTGCAAAGAAGTGAGTGACCCATTCTAGACTCGATTGTCTTAGCAGAACTAGCAGGTATCACATCTGAATCCTTTAGCTGCCAAAGAACCAAGGAAAGAACACTATGATTTGATGGTCACAAAAATTGATACAGTTTACAAGATTAGGAGAATACCAGATTGATATGGATCGATCAATCTGATATGCCCCAAGAGATGATAGATTTGCCCCTAGCGATGAGGACTTTTTTGATGAATCAGTAATTAGACATGGTTGTTGTCTTGATTACTGAGGAAGATATGATTTCCATAAAGATATGATTTCAAATTTGATTATAGACTTTGGATGATATGCAATACCATGCCCCCTTCGGGATTAAAATTGAAATTTGACAAGAAAAGTCAGTGTTGAGAGTTTAGAAGCATGTTAATTGATAGGAAAAGTGGTTAAACACGTTCAAGAATGTATTCTGCATCGTTTAGAGGTCTTGGAGACCAAGTTTGACTAGGATTGACCATGAGTTGACCATAGTTGACCAAGTTGAAATTTTGATAGTTTGATGAAAGCTAATCAATTAAGTTGAATTATGGATTTCTGTGATGATCGAAGGATGATTATGCAAGAAATTAATAATATGAATGATCTCATATTTGAATTTTGATCCCGAAAAAGGATTCTACTTGCTATTTCATTGGAGGAACCTTCGTGTGAGATTCAGTTCTTGTTAGACTTGAAGATGCGATTTGAAGAATCATTTAAGTATTGAAGTTCATTTAATCATTGTGAGATCATGCAAACATGAAAAATGCAATGAGACATGCAAAATGAAATGCAACCTAAGACCTAAGACCTAGTCACTAATCATATGTCGATTTATTATCATCATTGAACTTTTAGGTAACCAGATAAATCAATACAATGCCCACTAGCCATGAAACCATAGACATATGAATATCAATTTGTATGCGTAAGAATCAATACAACACCCACTGGTTATACAACCATGGACATATGAATATTGATTTTTTTATGGAATGTTGGATCAGATATAAGCACCAAGGCACAAACGCTAGGATGACCTGAATATCATGTCCATTTTGATAGAGCAATTTGTACAAGCATCAAAACATAAACGACGTGATGACCTGAATACACCTTGCATTACAAACACATCAAACAGTCAAGAGATTATTCTAAATCCAATGTGAATTACCCGTAGTGACCCTTTATCATTCACATCCTTAGGTAAGATTGTGTTTCATAGTAGGAGAAAGAACTCACTCAAAAAGACAATAGTTAGATCAAACTTCCTTGAATCATCCGGGTATCAATGGTCGAGGTACACATGGCCATCCAATTCAAGATAGAGGCTCTTATAGTCGGACGCCATTTCAATCCACAATTTCCAATGTTGTTAGATTTTCACATACAAGCAGAAGATAAAGAAAAGATTATACCCCCAGTCATCACTCTCTAAATCCTATAAAGGACATCATCGAAGAGCTCGAAGGGACACAATATGCAAAAATCTCAATGTGAATTAGTAAGCATATAAGGAGATAAAAGCATGTGAAAGCATAGATTGTTTTCAGTTGAGTTTTGATATTTGATTGCATTGTTGTAGATGCAAAATCCTTTCTGGAGACAAGACAGACTTGACTGACTCAAATGAAGCTTCAAAGGACTCTGAGTGGATATGACAAGTCTAAGATACATTGGAGACTATAAGATATGACATTGATTGCCCCCAAGTGTTAACATTGATAGAATATAGATGCTTGAGCTGGTTGGTGTACAGACCGACTTATTGAAAACTGAAAATGCAGAAACAAACCGGGAGATATGTACAAACTAAATTAGACTGAAAGCTGAGAAAGACCAAGATTGCACTGATAGATGGAGCATTTTGGAACAACTGGTGCTTGTTTGCCAGGTTTTCACCATCTTGGTAGAGATTCTATTTTTGCTACCAAGGCGCCTGTTTCCAAGTTTTCACCAAGGCACTTTTTCTTCTTTTTCATTTTTTTGTATTTTTCATTTTTTCAATTTTTTTGTACTTTTGATATTTTTTTATTTTTAAGATTTTTTCAGGACATTTTACCATAGATTGAATGCTTTAAGCATAGAATTTCTTTAGATGGAGAATGTTGATTGGTTCTCAGAGCTGTTCTCCTTCAGTTGTTGAGAGTTGATAGGCACCAAAGCCAAAAGTAGCAGTGATTACAAAGGGACCCAGCCAGTTGGGTTCAAACTTCCCCTTGCATTCTCGATGGGATTGATTTTTTGAATTTTCTCTCAGGACTAGATCGCCAACCTGAAATTCTCTGTGTATGACTTTCTTGTTGTAGCCTCTAGACATTCTCTTCTGATATACTCTGAGATGATCATACGCTGCTTGTCTGCGCTCATCTAGTAGTTTTAGTTCTTGCAACCTAGACACTCTGTAGTCGTCATCAGTTACTAGACCATGCATTATGATTCTTAGTGATGGGATTTCAACCTCAATAGGTAGTACCACTTCAAACCCATAAACTAAAGTGAAAGGTGTAGCCCCAGTAGGTGTTCTGATACTTGTTCTGATATTTATTTTGATACTTATTCTGGTACTGGTTCTGATACTTTTTCTGATACTTGTTCTGATACTGGTTCTGATACTGGTTCTGATACTTGTTCTGATACTAGTTCTGATACTAGTTCTGATACTTGGTATACTTGATAGCATCTTTTTCCATTGCAAACTCCCAAGAAAGATCATATCGTACAGTCCCAATGTCTAGCAAGGTGGAGAACAAGAGGGATTGACAAGATGGTGGAAGAGATGGAAGACAAGAGAATGAAAGGAATAAATCCTCAAGGGAAAACTCCTCAAGAATACTCAAGCTAGGGAAAAATTGTCATGTAAAGCACATTTGGACAAGCAATGAAAGGTCAGCATAGGATATAAGTCACAAAAGCGTAATGCCAAAGAAGGAAAGGATGCAGTCCAAAGGAGTAGACATGTCAAGAGGTTTCATAGCATTGTGTTTTACTCTTTCTTTCTTTTTTTTTTTTTAAGATCAAGACCAAAGGGGAAAAGGATAGCGATAGGCAAAAATGAATGGAGGAAGATGGATATGAAGGCTAAACATGGAAGGAATGAAAGGAATATCATCATAAGATAGCTCACAAGATAGCCAAATGTTCGTGTATAGATCAACTTTGTCAAGATCAAAGAGAGAAGGCGAGATGGATGAAATATGTAGAAGAACTACACATGATGCCTGATTGCCAAGTTTTCATCATGGTACTTATCCAAGGCGACATAAGGGAGTGGTTTTCACCATAGGATGAATTAATTTTTCTTTACTTTTGCTACCAAGGCGCCTGTTTCCAGGTTTTCACCAAGGCACATTTTCAATTTTTTTTTTTTTTAAAAAAAATTCTTTTTTAGAAGAAGGCAAGCTTTTAGATAATGCTCCTTGAAAGGATAAACCATGATATGCCAAGGATTCAAAATGATATGCTGAAAGATGCTGATAGGGAGAGGGAGATGGAAGAGAAAAATGGAGGATAAAGTTTTATGTAAAGCGAGTGAGGTTGGAAGATAGGAGGAATAGGCAAATGAGGAAAAATGATAGAAGGTAGAAGGATAATGCATGGAAGGATTGTAAAAGGGTAGGTGGAAAGGAAGGCAAGATCAACGTCAACACATACCTTGAAGGGTGGTGAGAGGATGGAAGAATCATGAATGGAGGAATACATGAAGGAATATGGTGAATGGATAGCAGAGGTTGTGGTTTAGGCACATGGAATGGAGGAATGCTTTTGGAAGAAGATGAAGTGGAAGCCTTTGGAAGCTTGAATGTCAACTTCACTTTTTGTTCAACACTAGACTCTTTCAAGAGAGACTTTGGAATCCATATAGCCGTAGGCTTTTCATTTCTTTTTGGTAATTTGGAGAGAATATCTTCAATTATGGATTTTGGAACCCATACTTGTCTTGTAGTTTTTTTTTTAGATATCTCTTTGGACTTTATGCCTCCATGTCGTTTAGAGGAGACATGGTGATCTTCTTTTTTTGATGGATTCTTGTATTGGTTCTTTTTCTTGAATTAAACATTCAAGTTACTTCCAAAAGACTTGGGACTTGTGGAAGAAGGAGGATATGACTGGTTTAAATGGGTGGGTGGATGAAATGGATTCAAGAGTATGAATCTATGTTGATCTTGAGGAAAGATGGAGATGGAGGGATGTAAGGACCCAAGATGGATGGCGAATTAGGAGAGTTAGGAGGGGAAAGTGAAGGGACATAAGGACCCAAGATGGAAGGAAGACGTGAAGCCCTTTGTAGTGGTGGAAGAGGTCCAAGGATGAAAGTGGAAGATGCAAAAGGATAATCAATAAGTTCATCAACATCTATATGACAACCAAGGATATCAGCATCTTTAGAGTAAGCATTAGAATTTTCAATAGAATCAAGTACATCTTGAATATGAGAACCTTCTTTGATAGGATTGTTCGAAGCTTGCAAAGACTTAGGAAGAGTAGAAAGTGGAAGTGAACATGGAGTGGTAGAATAAGATGGAAGACTTTGATCTTGACAAGGATCTTTGGATAGCATAAGCACATAATTTTTCTCTTGATTGTCAATGGGCTTAACATTGGAAGTAACAACACCATTTTTACCAACCTTAATGGAAGTATCATCTTCTGAAAGTGAAAGTGTAGTAAGGTTACTTTGATTGTCAATAAGCTCAACAGTGTAAGTAGTAGCTTGATCTTGCTTAGGAGAAGACTTAAGACATGGTGGAATGCATGAAAAAGGGTGTACAACATCAAAAGAACCCTGAGGTGGATAAGAGACATCATGAAAAGGAGTGGACGACATGGAGGGTTCTTGATCTTGATCTTTCTTTATGTTCTTTTCTTCATCATTTTTAGAGTCCTCTTGACATGGAGCCACCTCTAAGGACAAGGAAGCATGTTGGGATTGTATGGATGACTTTGGAAGAGATGGTGGAGGACTAGCCGAAGTATGGATTATAGCATATGAAGGCTTAGGCTCTTTAGGTTTATCATTATTCAAAGTATTTGTAGCCAAGTGAAGGTTAGCTTGAGTTTCTTTAAGAGGTAGCCCTGGAGGATAACTATAGGGAACCGCATGAAAAGTATCAGGGCTTTTTTTGGATGAAGGTTCTGTGAAAGATTTGGAAGACTCGAAAGCTTTAGGAAATGTATGGGTATTGGAGGAAGTAGGGGATGGAAGGGAACCATCACAAGACAAAGGTCCAACATTAACATGATCTTACTTGAGAGTGTAGTCTTTATTTTCAGCCTGAGAGTTCTTAGAGGAGAGATCCTTATTGTATTGACATTTCAAGCTAGCACGATGCATTTTATAGTCCTCAGCAGTAGTAGATGGATCATCATCAAGGTATTGTCCACAAAAGCCATCAAAGTCTCTTTCAAAATTAGAATCATATGGATCACCATCATGATCTATCCACTGTGATGGCCCATTTGTAGTAAGCAAGAAGGAACGACAAGGAGGATTCTTAGGAATGGAGGTGTCATAGGTATCATTACATCATCTATCATCATAGTCATCATAGTCTCCAAAGCTGGATGTGTCACTCTCTGTGGAAGAGGTATCATAAGGATTGTCACATTGCTCATATTTTGTCTGGGGGCATGGTGACATGTACAAGTCTTTATCAAATGGAAAAGAGTATAGAGATTCCATGGAGAACTCTTTAGGTTCCTTTTCTTTCTCAAGTTTGTCAAGCTGGACTTGCATAGCATGTATCTATTTCATCATAGCGGGGATCAGAATTTCTTCCTCATGTGTACTGATTCTTTGAGACATGTGTACTAATTCTCGATAGCTACTAATATGTTCTTGACACAGTGATTTTGTTCGATAGATTCTGTAACTAGGTTGAAAACATTGGATATCTTGTAATTTGACAATTTCTGACAACTCTCTCAAATTTTTCCAAATGACACTCTGCAGACTCGTACGACACTGGGTAGTCTATGAAATGACAGTTGCTAAACTCATACGACAGTTGGGTAGCAATGAAATGACAGTTTTCAATATCATACGACAGTTGCTAACAGGGTTTTGACTTTCTTGAATTTGCTAGTTTGAAAACTCATACGACACTGGGTTCTCAATCATACGACAGATGGGCAATACTGAAATGACACTTGACAAAACTCGTACGACCTTTGACTTCCTGAAATAAATTTTGACTCCAGAAAGAATTTTACGTCAAATTTTACAAAACTTAAGGTTTTTAGTTTTGGATTGTTTGCAAATTGTACTGTCCAGATTTTGAAGGTTATACCATATTTGATCATTTTTAATAGCCAAGAAGATAAACAAGCACGCAGAACAGCAAGCAAGTGATTCCAAGCACGTCTGAAAAGAATGAACAAGGGCAAAGGTAACCTTGCACATGAACAATCAAGTGACCAAATTGTGCTAATCCCTGAGAGTACTAATTGTGTATGTTCTGAAAAGTTTTGCAATAACACACATATACCTAAAAGTGAAAAATTGGCCTCTCTAGGGTTTTTAGTAATGGTTTGACTCTGCAACTTTTATGATTCAAAGGGGTGAACTCCAATCCCGGCACACCAGGGTTTTGACATAGTCTGAGAACTTAATCTTCAAGAGCTGCTAGGGAGATCTGACAACCCAACAATGAACCATACCCGTGGAGATTTCTTCCATAAGGACATTTATATAGCGGTTGTCACTACCATGGCGAAAATGGCTATTACTGCTTGAGGTTCCGTCAACATAGTTTTCCCTATGAAGGGATTGTCCGCTATGGTTAACCCTCTCTAAAGGTGACTCAGATTTATACCACAAGGGGACTTGGCTCCAGATTCAAGGTTTTGACACCTCTTCACTTTTAACCCAAACAAAGCAAGCAGATGAATCTGACACGCTAAGACAAAGTTTTGTTCCACCAAGGTCTATGATATCAACTCCACATGATCTATCAACCTCTCTAGGGAGAGAATGTATCAATCAACAAGAGAAGATGCACTAACCAATTTTGATTCACCAAATCTCATGATATCAACCCCACGTGATCTATCAACCTCTCCGAAGAGAGAATGTGTCGATCAATAAGAGAAGACACACTAACCAAGTTGAATGTGAAATGCACTAAGTATCCTCCCTACTTACAAGAATTCTATCATCTAGAAAGATTTCTCTGGAATCCAATCTCTCAAGAATCATGAATAGTGTTCATAGGAACTAATTACTATGTGAGCATAGATATATTTCCGAAAGCAAATCTACCAAAAGTACCCAAAAAGCAGAAAGAGGAACACTTAACACTTAAAGTGAATATGAGATGAGTCCATAAGGTGGAACACTTAACACCTCACACAAGCTGAAAATGAGTCCCCAACTTAGAAAACAAGTGAGTTCCTAAAAGCACAAAAGGGTTGCCACGTGGAACACTTAACGCTTCTGTCCTGTTGACCCCTCCCCTTTATGGCGTTGAGATTGCAACCACGGGGCAGAAATGAGGGGCCGACGGATTATTGAGTCCAATAACCCAAGATAGAAATCAAGATCAATCACATGTATTCTAAGACTACTTAATGAATCCTTAAGGGATCACAACCTAGTATCAAATTATGCAAGTGTGTAGAAATAGATCAAAAGCATGAAAAGATGCACACAAGCTTGACACATAAGAGATTTATTTTAAGTCCCAAATCAAAATGTTATTAGATGAAGGAGAATACTTGGGATCCTTGCAACGTTCTTAGTAGATTTTACCTGATTTTTAGCAATTTTTGTTGAGCTTTACTATGCAAGCAAGCTACGAACTCTCCAACAAGCCAACAAGCAAACAAGATATGCAAGGTATATTCAAATTATGAAAACCCTAGGGTTAGATCTAAAAATCAATTTTTAGGAGCAATAATAACCAGAAATTAATCCAAATGACAACTCATATCATGTATTGAATCATATGAAAAATAAGTGCATACCCATCACAAAATTTTAATTTTTTTGCACTGCATTTGACCTAGTCAACAAGATATAATTTTGTTGATATGATTTTGGCCACAAAAATATAAATTAAGAATAGAGAACCCTACTAAAGAATAGAGAGCTTTCCAAAAATGCAAAATTTTTAGAAAAATCTCTTCATTTGTGCCCTAGAGACCCATTTTATCAAAACAGACTAGTTTTTGCAAATTGACTATTTGAGCTATTAAATTGCATCTAAATTTAAAACAAAAATAATAGACCCATTGTAGAATTTAAGGAGCTTTCTAAAAATGTAATAATTTTTGAAAAATATGTTGATTTGCGTTAGATATTAATTTTTTATGAAAAATTGAAAAAAAATAATTCAAAATTCAAATTTTTTTAGAAAATTCTGAATTTTTTTATGAAAGCTTCCCCGATATGTGACCAACCCACAAAAAAACTTTCAGACCAAAACTCGGAGCCATTTGGGAGATAAAATTAAATCTTTGAAAATTTGGGGTTTTAGCTCCCCAAAAAAAATCAAAACTAGCATGTAAAGGTGGGTGGCCCCATGGTGGGCGCCAGAAATGTGTGTGTGAAAATTGTATCTAATCTATAGACACAACACTCAGTAAAACATTAGAGGTTAGCTATAATCAAAATTATGCAAAATTAAAATCTAATCTAACCAAGCGATTTACTGCCTTCTAATAGGTGCGAGATTGATGTTCTCAGATTGTAATCGAGATCAATGACCTAGATGACACCTAAATGAAGGATTTGAATGCAATTGATCTAGATATGAGATTGAATGCAATTAAGCTATTTTTTTTGTGATATTTTCTATGCAATATGAATGATTAATCTGATATGAAATCTATGCTAGATGAAATTGATATGCTATGAATGCTATTGAAAATTGATATGCAATGCTAATCTAACAATGCTATGCAATATGAATGCAAAAATAAGATTGATCTCACAAAGATGTCGATTCGCAAGAGCTTTGATTCTTCAATTCCAATTCTCTAGCATGATTGTGCAAAAATATGAGATTATGTAGATGCAAATTTGAGAGATTTTAGAGATGAGTTATGAAGAGCTGAACCTTGTTTTTATAGAAATCTAGGGCTTTGGAGGTGCATGGGAAAAAGCCATAAATCACTCAAATAACTCAGCTTGATTTTTGAGTTATTTTTAAATAAACGATAATTAACTCACAAAAACATGCAAAAGCTAAGTTTGAACTCAAAATAGAGTTTAGTTTTAATTGATAATTGATAGTTGTCTGCTTTTATGATTGTGCATGTTTTATTTATGAATTAATTTAATAATAAAGTGATTTATTTCCAACTTAACTGCTTTTAAAAATAAAACAATTGATTTATGGGTTAATCAATTATTTAATCAAACTTTTATTAAAAACTATGTTATTAAATAATGACAACTTGCTTTAATTAATTAAATAAGAATTTAATCAATTATTCATATGATATTAGATTTATTGTCAAAATTAAATAATACAATTAATAATAGATAGAATTAAACTTAATTACACAATTAAGTAGAAAATATTAAATCTAATTAATTAAATATGAAAATATTCAATTAATCAAACTTTAGGACAAATGTGATTTATTGCCAAATAATTATAAAATTAAAAATAATTAAGATAATTAGGAATATTACTAGGAATATTCCCTGATGCAGAATTTAAGATAATCAATTATGATTCGATGATGTTTAGATGTGCGTTAGGTTAGGACTTTGATGTTGATTTCATTCAATTTGTAGATGTAGGAGATTAATGAACTTATAGCCCATTTTTGGGGTATTACACTAAGGTGTCGTAGGACCCCATACGACACACTTCAGGGTTCTAATGTGTCAAAAGGGCTCATGGGGACTTTGTAGGGGTCCTAACATGCAAGAAGGCATACTAGGACCCCTAGGAAGTCCCCATGAACCCTTTTGACACATTTGAATTCTCAAGGGTGTCTGAAGGGCTCCTACATCACCTTCAGACACACTTGAGCATTCAAATATGTGAAAAGGGATCATGGGGACTTCCTAGGGGTCCTAACACATGATAAGGTGTATTAGGACTCCTAGGAGTCCTCATGACCCCTTTTGACACATTTGAACCCTCAAGTGTGTCTGAAGGGGTCATCCATAATTCCTTTTGACATATTCGAATGCTCAAGTGTTTTTAAAGGGATCCTATGACCCTTTTTGACACACTTGAGCATTTAAATGTGTCAAAAGGGGTCATGGGGACTTCCTAGGGGTCGTAGTATGCCTTCTCGGGTATTAGGACCCCTACGAAGTCCCCATGACCCCTTTTGACACATTAGAACCCTCAACTATGTCCTAAGGGGTCCTAGGACCACTTTTGACACACTTGAGTGTTTAAATGTGTCAAAAGAGGTCATGGAGATTTTGTAGGTGTCATAACACGTGATAACATGTACTAGGGACCCTAGGAAGTCCTCATGACCCCTTTTTACACATTAGAACCCTCAAGTGTGTCCTAAGGGGTCGTAGGACCCCTTAGGACACACTTGAGGGTTCTAATGTGTGAAAATGGTCATAGGGACTTTGTAGGAGTCCTAACACATGATAAGGTGTACTAGGAACCCTATGAGGTCCCCATGACCCCTTTTGACACATTGGATAGCTCAAGTGTGTCTGAAGGGGTCATGGAGATTGTCTAGGGGTCCTATTATGCCTTCTCCTTTTTTAGGACCCCTACGAAGTCCCCATGACCCCTTTTGACACATTAGAACCCTCAAGTGTGTCCTACGAGGTCCTATGACCCCTTCAGACACACTTGAGTGTTCAAATATGTCAAAAGGGGTCATGGGGGCTTCTGAGGGGTCCTAATGCATGGTAAGGTATATTAGGACCCATGGGAGGTCTCCATCACCCCTTTTTACACATGAGAACCCTCAAGTGTGTCCTAAGGGGTCGTAGGACCCCTTAGGACACACTGAATGGTTCAACTATGTCAAGAGGGGTCATCGAAACTTCCTAGGGGTCCTAACATGTGATAAGGCATAGTAGGACCCCTAAGAAGTCTTCATGACCCCTTTTAACACATTTGATGCCTCAAGTGTGTTCAAAGGGGTCGTTCATAACCCCTTTTGACATATTTGAATGCTCAAGTGTGTCTAAAGGGTTCCTATGACCCCTTTGGACACACTTGAGTGTTCAAATGTGTCAAAATATGTCATGATGACTTCCTAGGGGTCCTAGTACGCCTTTTCATGTGTTAGGACACCTATGAAGTCCTCATGACCCCTTTTGACACATTATAACCCTCAACTATGTCCTAAGGGGTCCTATGACCCCTTCGAAAAACTTGAGTTTTCAAATGTGTCAAAAGGGGTCATGGAGAGTTCCTAGGGGTCATAACACATGACAAGGTGTACTAGGACCCCTAGGAAGTCCCCATGACCCCTATTTACACATTAGAACCCTCAATTCTATCCTAAGGGGTCCTACAACCCCTTAGGATGCACTTGAGGGTTCTAATTTGTCAAAAGGGGTCATGGGGAGTTTGAAGGGGTCCTAACATGTGAGAAGGCATACTAGGACCCCTAGGAAGTCCCCATGACCCCTTTTGACACATTTGAATGCTCAGGTGTGTCCAAAGGGCTCCTATGACCCCTTTGGACACTCTTGAGCATTCAAATGTGTCAAAAGAGGTCACGGGGACTTCATAAGGGTCCTAACATGTGATAAGGCATACTAGGACCCCTACAAAGTCCCCATGACCCCTTTTGACACATTGGATAACTCAAGTGTGTCTGAAGGGGTCGTAGGATGCCTTCGAACACACTCAAGCATTCCAATGTGTCCGAAGGCATCCTACGACCCCATAATCTAGAATTTCCATCTTAACTCCTATGAAGCTGAAACCTATCTCAAATATTCTTGAATGTATTTAATCTGTATTTTCTTATTTTTCATTGCCACTTAAGGCCATAGTTTGGTATACCATGATCCTACACATACCCCAAGATAAGAACCATTCAATATGAGACATGAATTTATAAATGTATGATAGGAATACATCCATCTATGAAAAGTATTCCTTTATCCATCTTGATGGGAGTCTACCAAAATGTGATACTCATCTATCCATATAAAATATGCACATCTCCATAGAAGAAAAAATAAATTCATAAAGATTAATTAATTCCAATGTCACTAACTAAATATTACAATTAAGGGTTGGGTCTACCATTAAGGTTTTGTTTAGGGTCTTTATCCAATTAGAATTTAATTAAGGTTTTAATAAGGGTTAAGAAAATTAGAATAAAATTAAGGTTTTTATTAGGCTCTTTATCCAATTAGGATCTAATGAAGATCCGTTACAACACTTATTATGCATTAGGACCTCTAAGGAACCCTAATGGATCATAACAGTCCTAGTGTGTTGTAATGGGTCCTAATGGGATCTAATGTGTTCTAATGGGTCTGAATGTGTTGTAATGAATCCAAATATTTCCTAATATTCCTTAGACATTAATAGTTCTTAAGGGGTCCTACGATTAAGGTTAGGGTGTTTATCTAATTAGAATTTAGGGTTAGGGTTCTTTATTCAATTAGGATATTTAATACATACTAAGGGGTCATAAGATAGATTAATAGTTCTTAAGGGGTAGTAAATTATTCTATGAACCATTATATATTGGTCCAATGACCTCTTAGGAGACCTGATCATAAATAATGGGTCATAATGGTTACTAAGGGTTCCTAGGAGACATTAATGAGTCTTGAGAGATCCTAAGTAGTCCTAAGGGGTCATATAAGGTACATTTAGTTAATTTTATAAGTCATATGCAATACATTTTTATCCACCCATATTAGTACATCCATATTATTTGCATTAATTATAGATTCATACATATAGAAATTGTTATGCATTTGATCATATTAGAGATCATAATTATCATCCATCATAAACATCATAATCAGCCATTGTAAACATACATCATAGGAATCATATGTGCATAACTTAAAATAACTCATCGTGTGCATCATGTGTGTGTGAATTTTGTACCTAGTTGTCGACACAACACTTCAGTAAAACATTAGAGGTTAGCAAAAATTGAAATCAGCAAGTAATTGAAACTATGCTAACCAGGTGATTTACTGCCTTCTAGTAGGTGCGAGTATGATGTTCTCAGATTGAAATTGAGATTAGTGACAATGCAATACCTAAACGAAGGATTTGAATGCAAAGGATGAAAACTATACGAATGCAAATTAATCTATGTTTTTGTATTTTCTGTGCAATAGGGATGAGAAACTATATGAAACTAAGCTAAATGAATGAAATTGAGATTGAATGTAGATTTAAGCTAAGAATGCTATGAATTAATATGAAAACTATGATAGGAAACTATGCAAAAGCTAATGATCAACCATGAAAGATCTCACAAATCATCTATCGCAAGTGCTCAATCCTTCAATCACCAATTCGCCAGAGTAATTGTGCAAATTCAAGTGTTGATTACCAAACCTTTGTGAAGAGCTAAGCCTTGTTTTTATAGAAATCTAGGGCTTTGAGGATGCATTGAGAAAAGAAATAAATCACTCTTGATAAACTCAAGTTGATTTTTGAGTTATCATGAATTTAAGAATAATTAACTCATAAAAATCATGGAAAAACAAGGTTTAACTCAAAATAGAGTTTAAATCAAATTTCAACTCATCATCAGATGTTGAGTTTCAATTTTAAAATTGATTGTTAATTTCTAGTTGCCTACTTTTCTGTTTGTGCATGATTTAATTATAAATTAATTTAAAAATAAAGTGATTTATTATCAACTTAACTGATTTTTTAATTAAAACAATTGATTTATGGGTTAATCAATTATTAAATCAAACTTTATTCAAAAACTATATTATTAAATATTGACAACTGACATTAATCAATTAAATAAGAATTTAATCAATTAGTCATGAGATTTTAGATTTTATTGTCAAAATTAAATAATACAATTTAGGAATAATTTAATTAAATCCAATTAAACAATTAAGTGGCAGTATTAAATCTAATTAATTAAATATTCAAAATATTCAATTAATCAAACTTTAGGATAAATAGGATTTATCATCAAATAATTATTAAATCAAAGATAATTATGATAAATAGGAATATTGCTATGAATATGCCCCGATGCAGAATTTAGGATAAAATCAATTAGGATTCGATAAAGTGCAGATGTGCCTTAGGTTAGGACTTTGATGTCAATTTCATTTGATTTAAAGATTTAGGAGGTTAATGAACCTATAGCCCATTTTTGGGGTTATACATTGTCTTTGAATCACTGTGCAAAGCGTAGTGGTTCAAAGAATAGTCTATGTGTGATATATGTATGAAATTGATTTGATTTGAAAGTTTAACCGACTCTGAGACATAAATTGATTGAAAGATTTAAAGATTCAAGATTTAAGATTTAGGTCCAGAGTGACCAAAGATAATGTTAATTATAAGAACAATGAATTGATGATTACGAAAAAGTGTCAAAACGCCTGATTCTGAACCTTATGATTGCGAATAAGTGAGTGATTAATTCCATACCTGAATGTCCTTGTATGAATCATATTGGTATCACATCCTGAAGTCATAAGTTACGAAGAAACAAGGAAATAATGCTAATGAACTGATAGTTACAAAAAGCTGACACAGTTTACAAGATAGATTTAGGATACCAGATTGATATGGATCTCTATGAATCTGATATGGCCCAAGAGATAATATATTTCCCCCGAGCGATGAGGACTTTAGATGAATCAAAAATTAGACATGGTTGTTATCTTGATTACTAAGAAAGATTTCATTGACAAAAATAGATTGACAGACTTTGAATGATGTGTAATACCATGCCCCCTTCAGGATTAAAATTGAAATCTAACAAGAAAATTCAGTGTTAGATGGTTTAGAAGCATGTTAATTGATTTGAGAAGTGGTTACACACATCCGAGAATGCATTCTGCATCATTTGGAGGTCTTGGAGACCAAGTTTGACTAGATTTGAGCATGAGTTGACCATGGGTGACTGAGTTGAAATTTTGATAGTTTGATGTAAGATAATCAATTAAGTTGAAAAATGGATTTCTTTGATGTTTGAAGGTCAAATATTGAAGTAGTTTACAATATAAATGATCTCGTATTTCAATTTTGATCTCGAAAAAGGATTCTATTTGCTATTTCAATGGAGGAACCTTCATACAATGCTCAGTCCTTGTGTCATGTTTAGCATTTTTGGTTTTGAATAATCATTTAAGTGTTCAAGCAATTTGTGAGATCATACAAAGTGCAAAATGAAATGCAGAATGAAATGCAAACCTAGGACCTAGGATGTATTCACTGATCATGTGTCAATTTGTTATCATCATTGAACTTTTTAGGTAATCGAATAAATCAATACAATGTCCACTAGCTAGGAAACTATAGACATATGAATATTGATTTATATGTGCAAGAATCAATACAATGCCCACTACTCATATAACCATGAACATATGAATATTGATTTTGTTTTTTGAATGTTGGATTAGATATAAGCACCAAGGCATAAATGCCAGGATGACCTGAATATCATGTCTATTTTGATATAGAAATTTGTATAAGCATCAAAACATAAGCATTGTGATGAACTGAATATACCTTGCATTACAAACACATCAAATAGTTAAGAGATCATTCTAAATCCAGTGTGAATTACTCGTAGTGACCCTTTATTGTTTACATCCTTAGGTAAGATCCTGTTTCATAGTAGGAGTAAGAACTTTCTCAAAAAGACAATAGTTAGATCAAACTTCCTTTAATTTTTTGGGTATCAATGGTCAAGGTACGCATGGGCATCCAATACGAGATAGAGGCCCTTACAGACGGACACCATTTCAATCCAGAATTTCCAAATTTGTTAGATTTTCACATACAAGAAGAAGACAAAGAAAAGATTATGCCCCAAGTCATCACTCTCTAAATCCTATAAAGGACATCATCGAAGAGCTCAAAGGACACAATATGCAAAAATTTTAATGTGAATCAGTAAGCATACAAGGAGATAAAAGCATGTGAAGCATAGATTATTTTCAGTTTGTGTTTGATTGCATTTTTGTAGATGCAAAATCCTTTCTAGAGAGGAGAATAACTGAATGACTTAGATAAAGCTTCAAAGGATTCCGACTGGATATGAATCGTCTAAGATGTTGAGGACTGTAGGATATAACTTTGATTGCCCCCAAGTGTGAACATTGATAGGATACAAACACTCAAGCTGATTGGTGTATAGACCGACTTATTGAAAGTAGGAATGTGGGAACAAACCAAGAGATATGTAAAAACTAAAGCAAGACTAAAAGCTGGGAAAGACCAAGATTGTGCTGATAGATGGAGCATTTTGAAACAAGTGGCACCCATTTGCCGGGTTTTCACCATCTTGGTAGAGATTCTATTTTTCCTACCAGGGCACCTGTTTCCAAGTTTTCACCAAGACACTTTTTCTTTTTCTCATTTTTTTGTATTTTTCATTTTAAAATTTTTTTGTACTTTTGATATTTTTTGATTTTTTTGTGAATCATCAAGGTGCCTATTGCTAGGTTTTCACCAAGATGTTAATTTTTTAAGGACTTTTTCAAATTTTTAAGATTTCTTCAGGACTTTTACCATAGACTGAATGCCTTAGGCATAGAATTTCTTCAGATGGAGAATGTTGATTGGTTCTCAGAGCTGTTCTCCTTCAATCATTGAGAATTGAAGGGCTCTAGAGCCAAAAATGTTAGGAATGAGTACACTGAGAGGGGGTTGAATTAGTGTTCACTGTATTTTAACTTTTTACTTTAATCTTTATGCTGAACATAAACGCTTAAGAACTAAATTAAACATTCACATAAACATGAAACATGAAATCAACACATGACACCAATATGGTTATGGGGAAACCCAAATAGGTGAAAACCCCGATGGGAACTGATACCCACTAATAATCTGCACTAGTGTTTTGTGATCCTTGTTAGAAGATCCTTTACCCTGTTAGGAGTAGCTTTACAATGCTTTAAGTATAGTAGACCTTGTTAAGGGTTAGACCCTGTTAGGAGTCTTTTATAATGATCCCTATTAGGGGAGTGGACTCACTTTCCTAGAGCTCACTACTCAAATGGTGAAGGCTACAACCTTCTGAATTAGATACACACTATATCTGCAAGTGAACTGTTCATTGTGAGACTGCTTGCCAGATCAATTTCTTTGGTGCGCTGATGCTTTGACCTCTAGCAAAGCTCTAATACATCTTATGCTCACTTTGCATACCTCTAGTCTACTTATCACATCTCTCTTTCCATTTCCATTCCAAATACAATGGGCACACCTTATATTTATGCACTTACACAAACAAAACAATTAGGTCGGCCCTATAACTAATTACAAACAATGCTTCCAAATGAATTGGCTTAAGCGTGCTTACAATTATACATATAAAAATGTCAAAAACCTAAATACAATGGGTGCATGGCCTTTACAACATTAAAACATAATCGCAAACCAAAAAGCTAACTGTCAGCTCCATGCTCTATTCACTACTGGCACACACTGGCTGTGCAACTTCAACTAATAGTAACTTTCACATCTTTGCATATATACTTATGCGCTCATAGAATAAGAATAAGTATAGTCTAAAAACCTTAAATTCTATGGTGCATACCATAATTCATCCGTACACACATACATTGATGCTTTGAGCTGCTGGAACTCTGTATATTGTCCAGTCTTCAATACTTAATTGAATTCTAATCTTTACACTAAGTGCATTGTCTCCAAACTGCTATATGACTTTGTTTCCATAATGACAACACTATATCTAGTCATATACTTCATTATAGACAACTTTCCAACAATCTCCCCCTTTTTCATTGATGGCAACGAAGGGATATGGCCAAGTTGCTAACTATACCTTTACACAAAAAACTTTTGTCTTCTGTACATCTTCTATACATAACCTTATATCTGCTATACATATATATATACTCCATATTCTATACACAACTCCCCCTTTGAAATTAATGAAAAATGTCCATTAAAAGACTATATGTACACTTACTCACTGAGGGAAAACATTCGGATATGCCATTTTGAGGTTCTAGATCTCCTTCTTCCAAAAGGTTATCAGTGAATTGACTATCTGTAGATGGGTGCATAATGCATATTGAAGCTTCTCCATCTTCTCTAATTCTATGCTTAGAGTTTGATCATAGGTTATCATAGTTGGATCAATCTCCTTTATGTTTTGAATGAGAATGTCTAGTGAGGGCGCAAGAGCATTCCTCAATTGAGTCTGTCTAGACCTTATCTTCTCCATTTCTTTCTCTGCCTTCTCAATTATGTCCAACTAACCTTGATAGAAATTGTTACACATGTTCACATTAGTGGATGTGTCTAGCACTAAATTCTTCACCTTCTCAATCATTGCCTCTACATCTTTGATCTTCTTAAGATGGGCATCAGTGAACTTATCCTGATCCATGGATTCTACAATGACTTTCCTTCCTTGATCTGTAAAGTCCTTCAAGGATGCCTAACTAGACTTAAGTGAACTTAAGTCAAGTGTGAAGTTTCTTATTACTTCATTGAGTCTCTTCTTCAAGTATTTCTCTTTTGCCACTATGGTCACAGATTCTTCCAAGCTAGACAAATTGACTTTGAACTGTGTGATGACTATACTCACATCATCAAATGAATGAACATTTTGTACTTTCTTATCTTTAGGCAAAAAACTATTCAAAATATTCATTGATTCTACAAGGAGAGGATTTCTCATGACTTGCTTCTCCTTTTCCTTCTCCATAGCCAGGACGCTAAACTTAATCAAGTCTTCTTCTTTCCAAGAGTCCAAACTACTTGTGTCTAGTGTCAAACTTGACAACAATGAAGAGGAAGGAGTGATGGGAGTGCTATCTATCACCACTTCTCATTTAATTGTGACCAGTTCAACAATAGTTTCATCTTTTCTTTCTTTTTCCTTTTCTCCTTCTTTCTTCTCTTCTTCTTTCTCATCAGAAACATCTTCTATGAGTACTTCTTGTTGAATTGGAGGTGTATTGCTGCATAGGATTTTAGCTTCCTCATTGCTAACAAATGCTTCCTTAAACTTGTCCAAATCCTTCTCAGTAGCTACCATGGCTATTTCCACATAATCTATAATAATAATGTTGTCTTTGTGTGATTTTGTCACGGGTGTAGATTTGTCTACCTCTGTTTGAGTTTCTGCTATGGGTGTTGAGTCCTAAGGACCTATCATTGGTACATTAGTGGGCTTTGCCACTTTGTCTTCCTTATTGGGTGCATGAGAGATGGGCGCAGTAAGTGGTTTTATCTATTGTTCTAGTAACACCTTCTCAAAAGCCTTTTATGTTTCCTTCAAAATTAGCTCATAGTCTTTGTTCATGATGTGAAGAGTCCTCATCTTAGTTCTTAGGTGTGGCTTCACCAAATTCAATATTAGTGCCACTTCTTGTTTAGAACATACTGGCAGAGTATATTCTAGTACTTTTTCTTTGATCCTTATATCTTCTTCATTAGCTTGTCTCTTTAGGTTTTCTAATATATCCCATACTTTATCTAGAATTTCTATTTTCAACTCAAGGACTATCTTCTTGAACTTGATCATGTGTTTGACAATCATACTATGTATTTATGATTTGTCAATCTCACTGTAAGATTCATAATACTTCTCTACTTGATCAATTCTACCATCATCAACAATTCTTGCATTCAAAACTTTAAGGCTAGGTTTGAATCCTGCCTAAGGATGTGCTTGAGTGTTTTTCTTACTTGTTAATGCTCATGAGGATGTATGAATAGCGCTAGCTTCTTTCTTCCTCTTGAATAAATATGTATACTTTAGAGGAGTATCTTTGGGTGCAAAAGGAGTACTATCTTCTTTACCCTTTTGACTATCATCTGATTCAGTTTTTATCTTCTCCAACTTAGGATCTTCTTGTTCTTCCTTTGCTGCTGTGCCTTTCAATTCTAGGGAAATCTATTGATCCCTTTCTTTATCAAGGTCTTCTTGAGACACACCATGTATTCTCAAGATTTCAGATGTGACCTTTGCAACCTTTCTTTTTGTTGTAGCACTGTTCAGCTTAGCATCAACTTCTATAGTCTTTTCTTCATAGGTTCCCCACCTAAGTTCATTATCATCTTTAGGGGTTGATAGTAATACCTGTGCATAGGCTTGAAGAACTTGTTCCTCTACCTCATACCCAAGTGGATGAATCCACTTAGTTCTAGGCTCAATGACTTCTATACATGTAGTGGCTATCTCCACCATAAAGCATATTGTGTCTTTATACTTCTCCACAATATTCTCAAGAATCCTATACCTCATCTGCATTCTTTCTCTAAAGGTCTTCAATTCCAAGGTTATATAGTCTCTTAAGGTTCTCTGTGTGCTTTCCTTGTTGATATCCATGGCATGGTTGGAATGGGCTTGTCTAGATACAAGTCTGACACTTTACCAACTATATGAAGGTAGATATAGATGATTAGGGACCCAAACCTGAGTATCTTTATTTTTTCATGTTTGATATCTTTGATGTTGTCTATCAACTATGTGGGCAAGATCTCACACAAGTTGAACTCTCCATCTTCTTGTGCAAGTTCGATGGTTCCTAGAATAGTGCTTGCAGACACACTATTCACCCTACTGGTGTGATGAAATCTATAACCCAGTATCGTTGAGATCAATTTGATGTCTACTTTCTCTATAGGCTCAATGGTCATGCCGTGCCTATCACTTCTAGATTTGCATGTTTGCTCCACCATTTTCCTAACATCCTTACCCACTGGTAGGATGATGCCTGTTCTAGAAAGGCCTATCATCTCATGAATTAGGCCATTTGTGATTCTCACTGGAACATCTCCAATCCAAAAAAGATCATCATGGATTCTGCTCAACAAGATTTTTATCCATTAAGTCTCATAGAATTCATGGGTATGTGCAAGATCATGAAGGGCCAAACTATGCCCTTAAGTGGCAATGAAAAATCAAAAAATAAGGGTTAGTCAAATTGACGTGAAAATTTCAACTAGATATGAATCTAATATCAAAAAGTTGTAAGAATAGAATCTATAGAAAAGTGAATGTAGTTTCTAAACTACTAGGCCTTTTTTGAGAAAAATTTAGTATGACTGGTGAAAAGTATAGATTCCAATGCAATAGTACAAAAATTTTAGTAAAAAAATAAGAAGTAGGTGTATGTCTGACCACCTTAATCATAATCAAATGATAATATTTTATTATAAGATTTTATATATAAGTAGTAGACTCATGCTTGGATGTGATGCATATTTTTTTGTAATTTTATTCCAAAAAAATAATTAATTATGAATCTTTTGCTACAACATTTTTAGAATAAAAAAACTCCCGTGTCTGACCACCTTAACTCATTCAAAACTTTACAAAATTCAATTTATTTATTTTTTTCCTTATAGTAGGTGAAGCATAGAATGTGACGCATTTTTTAGATTTCAAAAATGTTATACCATCTGAAAGTTATAGTCATTTTTCAATCAGCATATATATCAGCACTTTAGAGGTAGCTCAATTAGAAAATAACTAATAATTACTTACCGAATTCAAAATTTGACAACAATTATATCGATAGAAAGCTGATAATCTCCTTAAGATACCCTTTTTGTTTTATCAAATTCAGGTGAAAAAAAATTTGTCAGCTATATTGTCAAAGTTTTGAACTAACATCGCCACTTTTTGGCCCCTCATGATCTTGCACATACCCTCATATGTTGTGGCATATTCAACAATGGGGTGATCATTCCATTTGGTGTATTCATCCATGAATGTTTTGTCTAGTTTCAACATTGTGTCCATGTGCACCCTTAACCTATCCAGTCCAACAGGTTCCTTCTTACAATAGATGTAAGCCCTTATGTCTTCTACATGCATGACACCCATCGGCGTGCTAGAGAAAGCTCCCTCTAAATAATCTAGGGTTGATTTAAATGGGTGTCTCCTAAAAATGTATCTCTTCTTTTCAACAACATGAAAAACTATGGGAGTGGCCATGACTTACTTGTTAATCTCTTTCCAACTGAACTTAGAGATGATCTGATGGCTTTTGAATCAGCGTAATGAGCTAGGGTTACGACAACTAATCAAATGCACTGATAACTGTAGCAAGTCTCTGATAGATTCAATCTCCAAGACTACACAACACATTCCAAGGCTCTTTTTTCTCTCCTTTCACTCTGAATTTGAATGCAATGAGTAATCAAATGACTTATGTGTACTTTAAACTAAAAAATCCACCATTAATGCACATCACATAAGCTAGGTTGTCACTTCAAAATTTCAAACTCGAGCTCTACAAACAATTAGTATGTGCGCTCTTGGACAAAGGTTCCTATACACTCCAAAAGCTTAAGTTAGAAGGAGTATACTCTGAGGATGAGTATACCAGCCACGTAGGGGTCTAGAGATAAATTAGCTCCCCCTATGACCCTGAGGGCCATTCATGTAGATGTAGAGGGTGTGTCCACTTGGGATGCATCTAATACATTCTCATCAGCATTGTGCTTCTTTCCTTCTGACCAAATCAAGATCGCATCCTCTAAGGCTTTCATAAACTTGACTTCTACTTCAGGATCCAAAACTAGTTCTTTAGTCTTTTTAGGGCTTTCCTGACCTTGCGTCCTTGATCTACAGAACCTTGAGATATGTCCAGCCTTGTTACAAGAGTGACAGATGACTGGAGATCTATTATTCCTCAACGCATTGACATGAGTCACCATTCTGCATGTTCTAGCTAAGTGACCATTATAGTTACATATATGACATGTAACATTTTGAGAACTTCTAACATTTGTTTGATTCTAATTTCTTTGATCTTCCTGAGTCCCATTCTTCTTACTAATCTTGCAGTTCATAACTTTATGACCAAATCTATTGCATGAATAATAGTAGCCATTAAAAGGTCTTACCTTTGTATAGTTTCTTGCAATGTGTCCATGCTTGTTACAAGAAAAACAAGTGTGTTCTATTTGCTTGCACTCATTCTTAGAAGGACCACCATTGTATTTGGTTTGATCTTCAGTCTTCTCAGTATCAGAAGAGTCTTTTTGTGTTTCCATTCTTGCTCGCATATTGTCAATTTGATTTTGTGCTTCATTGTATCCAATATAACTAGTGTCTCCTTTGGCTCTTCTTGCATACAACTAAGATTCTACCAAATTAGCACTGGTGTGTAATTTTTCAATATGATTCTTTGCTTCTTTTAATTTAGACTCCAATCTTTATTTGCAATTCCTTAGATCTAAGATTTCCAAATTGGCTTCCCTTAATTCTTCATTGAGTTGAAGGTTCTCCTTGACTTGTTTATTGTAGACATCTTGATTTTTCATCAATTTGTCATCAAATTCTTCAAGCTGACTTAACAAGGATGCATTTTCTTCACCCAACTTCTTGACTTTTTCTTCAAGTTCACTATTAGAGTGTCCTTTCAAATCCTTTCTTAGTCTTTTGATAACTAATTGAGGATCACTGACTTTTTCTTTTAGTTCTTCAATTTCTCTTTCTGAATTGTCTAGGTCTTCAAGAGCAGCTTCAATATTTTTCTTTAGATGTTTCATATTTGCTTTGTCCATGATCTCCTCAAGTTGTTAAACTTCTTTGTTGAGGACCAGAGCTTTGATACCAACTGTTAGCAATGGGAACACTGAGAGGGGAGTTGAATCAATGTTCACTGTATTTTAACTTTTTACTTTAATCTTAATGCTAAACATAAATGCTTAAGAATTGAATTAAACATTCACATAAACATGAAACATGAAATCAACACATGACACCAATATGGCTACCGGAAAACTAAAATAGGTAAAAACTCCAGTGGGACTTGATACCCACTAATAATTTGCACTAGTGTTTTGTGATCCTTGTTAGAAGATCCTTTACCCTGTTAGGAGTAGCTTTACAATGCTTTAAGTACATTAGACCTTGTTAAGGGTCAGACCCTGTTAGGAGTTTTTTAAAATGATCCTTGTTAGGGAAGTGGACTCACTATCCTAGAGCTCATTGCTCAAATGGTGAAGGCTACAACCTTCTGAATCAGATACACACTATATCTATAGGTGAACTATTCACTGTGACACTGCTTGTCAGATCAGTTCCTTTGATGCATTGATGCTTTGACCTCTAGAAAAGCTCTAATACATCTTATGCTCACTTCGCATACCTCTACTCTACTTATCACATCTCTCTTTCCATTTCCATGATGAATACAATGGGCACACCTTATATTTATGAGCTTATACAAACAAAACAATTAGGTCAGCCCTATAATTAATTACAAACAATGCTTCCAAATGAATTGGATTAAGCATTCTTATAGTTATAAATATAAACATGTCAAAAACCTAAATACAATGGGTGCATGGTGTTTAAAATATTAAAACATAATCACAATCCAAAAAGCTAACTATCGGCTCCATGCTCTGTTCACTACTGGCACACATTGGCCATGCAACTACAACTGACTATAACTTTCACATCTTTGCATATCTACTTATGCACTCATAGAATAAGAATAAGTATAGTCTAACAACCTTAACTTCTAGGGTGCATACTAGAATTCATCCATACACATGTGCGTTGATGCTCTGAGCTACTGGAACTCTGTATACTGTCTATTCTTCAATACTTAACTAAATTTTGATCTTTCCACTAAGTGGACTATCTCCAAACTGCTATATGACTTTTTTGCCATAATGAAAACACTATATCTAGTCATATAATCCAATATAAACAACTTGCCAACAAAGAGTAGTAGTGAAAACAAAGGGACCCAGCCAGTTGGGTTCAAACATCCCCTTGCATTCTCTATGTGATTGATTTTTAGGATTCTCTCTCAAGACTAGATCGCCAACCTAAAATTCTCTATGTCTGACTTTCTTGTTGTAACCTCTAGACATTCTTTTCTGATATACTCTGAGATGATCATACGTTGCTTGTCTATGCTAATCTAGTAGTTCAAGTTCTTGCAACCTAGACACTCTGTAGTCATCATCAATTACTAGACCATGCATTCTGATTGTTAGTGATGGGATTTCAACCTCAATAGGTAGTACCACTTCAAACCCATAAACTAAAGTGAATGGTGTAGCCCTAGTGGGCATTCTGATACTTGTTCTATAGGCCCAGAGAGCTAGATTGATCATGAGATGCTAGTGTCTTCCTGTATTATTAACTGTTCAATGCAATATTTTCAATAGATTCTTATTTGAAGCCTCTGCTTGTCCATTCCCTTGAGGATAGTAGATAGATGACCAATGTGGTGTAATCTTGAATTTAGCACATAAATCATCTAAGTCTTTATTCTTGAATTGACCACCATTATCTGTGACTATAGAATTTGGAATACCATACTGACATATGATGTAGTTCAAGATGAACATAGATATTTGTTTTCCAGTTGCTTGAGTGAAAGGGACTACTTCTACCCATTTTTTGAAATAATCTCTAGCTGTAATAATATGGGTATGTCCATTAGAAGAGTGAGGATGTATGGATCCTATATGATCAAATGCCCATCGGTGAAAAGGCCATTATGTAATAAAGGGAATTAGATCTTTCCCTAGAGCATGAATTAAGTTGCCATGCACTTGGCACTTTTGATAGTTCTTAGAAAACTTGATTGAATCTTTCTCCATTGCAAACTCCCAAGCAAGATCATATCATGCAGTCCTAATGTCTAGCAAGGTGGATAACAAGAGGGATTGGAAAGCTGATGGAAGAGATGAAAGACAAGAGAATGAAGGGAAGAAATCCTCAAGGGAAAACTTCTCAAGAATACCCAAGCTAGGAAAAAATTATCATATGTAAAGCGCATTTGGACAAGAAATGAAAGGCTAGCATAGGATAAGTAACAAAATCACAATGCAAGAGCAGGAAAGGATGCAGTCCAAAGGAGTAGACATGTCAAGAGGCTTCATAGCACCATGTTTTACTCCCTTTTTCTCTTCTTTTTAGATCAAGACCAAAGGGGAAAAGGACAGTGAAAGGCTACAATGAATGTAGGAAAATAAATATGAATGCTAAACATGAATGGAATGAAAGAAAGATCATCATAAGATAGCTCACAAAATAGCCAAATGTTCATGTATAGGTCAACATTGTCAAGATTAAAGAGAGAAGACAAAATGGATGAAATATGTACAAGAACTACGCATGATGCCTAATTGCCAAGTTTTCATCATGATACTTATCCAAGGTACCACAAGGGAGTGGCTTTCACCATAGGATGAATTTATTTCTCTTTACTTCTACCAAGGCACCTATTTCTAGGTTTCCACCAAGGCACATTTTCAATTTTTTTATTTTTATTTTTATTTTTTTGGAAGAAGGAAAGCTCTTTAGATAATGCTCCTTGAAAGGATAAACTATGATGTGCCAAGGATTCAAAATGATATGCTCAAAGATGTTGATAGGGAAAGGGAGATGGAAGAGAAAAATGGAAGATAAAGTTTTATGTAAAATGAGTGAGGCTAGAAGATAGGAGGAATAGGCAAATGAGGAAAAAGGATAGAAGGTAGGAAGATAATGAATGGAAGGATTCTAAAAGGGTAGCTAGAAAGGAAGGCAAGATCAACATCAACACAAACCTTGAAGGGTGGCAAGATGATGGAAGAAACGTGAAGGAATATGGCGAATGGATAGCAGAGGTTGCGGTTTAGGCACATAGAATGGAAGAATGTTTTTGGAAGAAGATGAAGTGGAAGTCTTTGGAAGCTTGAATGTCAACTTCACTTGTTTCTCAACATTAGACTCTTTCAAGAGAGACTTTGGAATCGATATAGCCATAGGATTTTTATTTCTTTTTGATGATTTAGAGAGAATATCTTCAATGATGGATTTTGGAACCCATACTTGTCTTGTAGTTTTTTTCTTAGATATCTCTTTTGACTTTATGCCTCCATGTTGATTAGAGGAGACATGGAAATCTTCTTTTTTTGATAAATTTTTATATTGTTTCTTTTTCTTGTATTGAACATTCAAGTTACTTCCAAAAGACTTGGGAGTTGTGGAAGAAGGAAGATATGACTGGTTTAGATGGGTGGGTGGATGAAAATGATTAAAGGGTATGCATCTATGTTGATCTTGAGGAAAGATAGGAGATGGAGGGATGTAAGGACCCAAGATGGATGATGAATTAGGAGAGTTAGCAGGGGAAAGTGAGGGGACATTAGGACCCAAGATGGAAGGCATACATGAAGCCCTTAGTAGTGGTGGAGGAGGTCCAAGGATGGACATGGAAGATACAAAAGGATAATCAATAAGTTCAGCAACATATATATGACAACCAAGGACATCAACATCTTTAGAGTGAGCATTAGAATTTGCAATAGTATCATGAACATTTGGAATAGGAGAAAATTCTTTGATAGGACTGTTCGAAGCTTGAAAAGACTTAGGAAGAGTAGAAAGTGGAAGCAAAGATGGAGTGATAGAACAAGAAGATGGAAGAATTTGATCTTGACAAGGAGCTTTGGATAGCACAAGTGTACAATTTTTTCTTGAGTTTCAATAGGCTCAACATTGGAAGTAACAACACTATTTTTAATAACCTTAATGGAAGTATCATCTTTGGAAACTGCAAGTGCGGTAAAGTTATTTTGATTGTCAATAAGCTCAATGATGTAAGTGGTAGCTTGATCTTGCTTAGCAGAAGACTTAAGACATGGTGGGATGAATGAGAAAGGGTGTACGGGATCAAAATAACCATGGAACAGATAAGAGACATCATGAAAAGGATTGGATGACATGGAGGTTTCTTGATCTTGATCTTTCTTTATGTTCTTTTCTTTATCATTTTTGGAGTCCTCTTGACATGGAGCCACTTCTAAGGATAAGGAAGCATGTTGGGATTGTATGGAATACTTTGGAAGAGATGGTGGAGGACTAGCTGAAGTAGGAATTATAGAATATAAAGGTTTAGGCTCTTTAGGTTTAGCATTATTGAAAGTATTTGCAGCCAAGTGAAGGTTAGGACGAGTTTCTTTAAGAGGTAGCCCTTGAGGATAACTATAGGAAACCACATGAAAAGTATTAGGACCTTTGGTGGATGAAGGACTTGTGAAAGATTTGTTAGGTTTGGAAGCTTTAGGAAATGTATGGGTATTGGAGAAAGTAGGGGATGGAAGGGAACCATCAGAAGAAAAAGGTTCAACATTAACATGGTCTTTCTTGAGAGTGTAATCTTTATTTTCAGCATGAGATTTCTTACAGGAGAGATCCTTATAGTATTGATGTTTATAATCAATACAGAAAGATTTCTCTTCTTCAAGTGAAATAGATGGATCATCTAGGTATTGTGCACAGAAATCATCAAAGTCTCTTTCAAAATCAGAATCATATAGATCACCATCATGATCTTTCCAATGTGATGTCCCATTTCCAGTAAGCACGAGCACATGATGATGAGGACTCTTAGGAACAAAGGTGTCATAGGTATCATTATATTGTCCATCATCATAGTCATCACAGTCATCAAAGATGGGTGTGTCACTCTCTGTGGAAGATGTATCATAAGGGTTATCATGTTGCTCAACATGGTATGTCTTGAGATGAGGAGTAAGACTCTTGGGAGAAGTAGAAGAGGAAGGTGAAGACCAAGTGGAGGAAGAAGACTTGGAATATGAGGAATAATGGAAAGACTTAGAAGATGAAAGACATTTGGAAGAAGGAGGTCATGATAGGATCATGTGTATGATCCTAAAAAGGGAGTCTAATTTAATCAATTTTTCTTTTATTTCTATCATAAACTTATCACTCATGGAATTTTTGGAGGAATAATACTCTTCGAATTGAGTAATGAGTTCGAGATCATCCCTTTTCAAGAGAGGTTCCATAACAAGATAGTTAAGATTCATGGTTCTAGAAGAGGAGGAATCAAGCATGGAAGTGACAGAAGAGATGAATAAAAGAAAATAGAGTAGATAATAAGAGGAAAAGAATCAAAAAGACATGAAGAGTTTTAGGAAGAAGAGGAAGAAGCATGAAGGGATAGGAGAAAGGATGGAAATGGGAGACTAGGAAGACACGAGAGATGTGGAAGAAAGAAGACCAAGAGTCATTTTGTGCAACTTGATACCATTTAAGTTCATTTGGATGTTAAGAAAAATGTCATAGCACCTAAGATTTGACCCAGACTGACCAAGGATGACTAGAAATGACAAGAATCAGTTCGCTATTTTGACAGAATTTGGAATTTGTTGCAAATTGGATTTCTGACAAAACTAAGAGACAACTTGGTTTTAAGCAGTAATTGCGTGGTTCTCAACTCTAGACATCTAGTTTCAAGCAGTGTGTAATAGGAAAATAGGAATACAATCCCCAGACAAAAAATAGATTTGACAGAAAGTTGACCAACTGATAGTTATAAGCTCTCTGTTTTGAAAATTTCTAGACAGGTTCACGCAAGAGAATACTATTTTGCACAAGGAAGTACTAGGTTGCGCATGATAATGTGTTGTCTCACATGAAGGAATGCTTAGAAACTAAAATTTTGTGAGGTAAAAGGACACAGTTTGACAGTTTAGATATAATTTTTGAGGCATAAATTTTGAGACATAGATTTTGAGACACAGCGGTAGCTATTCTCTAACAAAATATTTAGTTCTCCCTCCAGAAAAGGATTTTTGCTCAAATTTTGCAATTTTTGAGTGTTTTAGTATCATATTGTTATGAAAAATTTTAAGATCCGTGTAACAATTTGTTTCAAGTAACCAAGAAGATATCCAGCACGCAAAACAACAAGCAAGGGAAGCAAGCAATCATCTGAAAACAAGGAACAAGGGAAAAAGCAACTTTGCGCATAAACAAGAAATAGTGATTTGTTGTGCTAATCCCTAGAAATACTACTTGTGTATGTTCCAAAAAGTTTTTCAATAACACACATATTCCTAGAAAATGAAAAAAATATGGCCTCACTAGGGTTTTTAGTAATGGTCTGACTCTGTAACTTTTGTGATCTCAAGAGGGTGAACTCCAATCTAGGAGCACCGGGGTTTTGACATAGTCTGATAAATTAATCAATCAGGAGCTGCTAGAGAGATCTGACAGCCCAACAAGAGACCACACTTGTGAAGATTTCCTTCATAAGGAAATTTATATACAGACTGTTGCTACCATGATGAAAATGGTTATTACCACTTGAGGTTTCATCCATGTGGTTGACCCAATTAAGGGAATGTCCACTATGGTTAACCCTCTCTAAAGGTGACTCACAAAAGATACCAATGGGGACTAGTTCCAAATTCAAGGATCTAAGTTTCTGATACTACCCAAAAAGGGAGTAGAGCATAGTCCTCTAGCCTTTTCACTTCTAACCAAAATAAAGTAGACAGATTAATCTGACATGCTAAGACCAAGATTATCTCACAAAGATCTATGATGTCAACCGCTTATGATCTATCAACCTCTCCAGAGAGAGAATGTATGAATCAAAAGTTGAAGACGCACAAATCTAGTAGAACGTGAGACACTCTTAGTACCTTCCCTACCTACAAGGAGATCCTTCATCAAGAGGAGCTTCACATGAATAAAAAAGTGAAAGAAGTTCAATCTCTCAAGATCATCCATAAATAGTATTCATGGGCCTATTTACTATGTGTAACATATATGTAGAAAGAAAATCTACATTCATTTTATAGCCCAAAATGAAGTCTGTTATATGAAAGCAAGAAAATTCACACAAGCTTGACACGTGTGTTTATTTTAATCCAAATCAAAATATTATCAGCTTGAGAAGAATACCTTAGGTCCAATGCTCTGGAATCAAGAATTTAGCCCACATCTAAAAGTACAAAATCAAGACAAATCAACAACAAACCATAAGCGTTAGAAATCAATAATCTGACAGTGCAAATCTGCAAATCTTGTGTCTCTGAAGCAAAATCTTGCGTGATTCAAGATGTGGTCCCACATGAGGAAGTACGGTCTCATGCAACGAAGGATAAAATCTCATGTGAGGAAGTGTTGAAACCAGCAAAACTTCGCGTGGTGTGATGAAAAATCTCACGCAGGAATCTGTACAAAGATCTATGGAAGTACAAACAAAAAATTAGAAATCACAGTTTTGACAAAAAAAAGTGCTAAATTTTTTTGAAAATTTTTTTGCAAGCAAAAAAGAAATAAAAAAATGTCTTGTAGAGAATACTAGATTTGAAAAAAAAACTTGGAAGCCTTAACCTCAAAAACTACTTCAAAAACACTAAAACAAGCAGCAGCAATGGAGTTTTGATAGATAAATGATAGAAGATTGATACAATAGAAGGGAAACCCATTTTAGAGCCCCACAGTGGGCATCATAAATGTGTGTGAAATTTATACCTAGCTGTAGACACAATATTTCAGTAAAACATTAGAGGTTAACAAAAACCAAAATCTGCAATTAATTAAAACTATGCTAACCAGGTGATTTACTACCTTCTAGTAGGTGTGAGTATGATGTTCTCAGATTGAAATCAAGATCAGTGACAATGCAACACTTAAATGAAGGATTTGAATGCAAAGGATGAAAACTATATGAATGCAGATTAATCCATTTTTTTGTAATTTCTATACAATAAGAATGAGAAACTATATGAAACTAATCTAAATGAATGAAATTGAGATTGAATGCAGATTTAACCTAAGAATGCTATGAATTAATATGAAAACTACGATATGACACTATGCAAAAGCTAATGATCAACTATGAAAGATCTCACAAATTGCCTGTCGCAAGTGCTCAATCCTTCAATCGCCAATTCACCAGAGTAATTGTGCAAATTCGAGTGTTGATTACCAGACCTTTGTGAAGAGCTAAGCCTTGTTTTTATAGAAATCTAGGGCTTTGAGGATGCATTGAGAAAAGCAATAAATCACTCTTGAAAAACTCAAGTTGATTTTTGAGTTATAGGGAATTTAAGAATAATTAACTCACAAAAATCATGCAAAAATAGGGTTTAACTCAAAATAGAGTTTAGATCAAATTTCAACTCATCATCACATGTTGAGTTTCAAATTTAAAATTGATTGTTAATTTCTAGTTGCTTGCTTATTTGTTTGTGCATGATTTAATTATAAATTAATTTAAAAATAAAGTGATTTATTATCAACTTAACTCATTTTTGAATTAAAACAATTGATTTATGGGTTAATCAATTATTAAATCAAACTTTATTGAAAAACTATATTATTAAATATTGACAAATGAAATTAATCAATTAAATAATAATTTAATCAATTAGTCATGAGATTTTAGATTTTATTGTCAAATTTAAATAATACAATTTAGGAATAATTTAATTAAATCCAATTAAACAATTAAGTGGTAGTATTAAACCTAATTAATTAAATATTCAGAATATTCAATTAATCAAACTTTAGGATAAATAGGATTTATTGCCAAATAATTATTGAATCAAAGATATTTAGGATAAATAGGAATGTTGCTAGGAATATGCCCCAATGCAGAATTTAGGATAAAATCAATTAGGATTCGATAATGTGCAGATGTGCCTTAGGTCAGGACTTTGATGTCGATTTCATTTGATTTAAAGATGTAGGAGGTTAATGAACCTATAGCCCATTTTTGAGGTATTACACATCATGCATCATAATATCAACTCATTATAGAGATCATGCATGCATATGTTGCATCAATATCATAACCATCACCCATCTATATAGGACATGATACATAACTATCATAATCATACATTACATCATATTTTTCCTGCATCATTACATATGTTAACATGTCACACACACAAAACTTTAGAATCATCTTAAACATGTTTTACTCCATCACATATGCATCATAAATCACCATCCATCACATACACAATAAAAAACCCACATTCCATCAATAAACACATAGTATAAGTTTGTTTCCAAAAATCACACCTCATCTCATATATATCAAAAAATATATATGATTAATAATAAAATTTTCTCAAAGGTTCAAAAAATGTCACACAAAAGGAGGGCTACCTAACACTCTCTATGTCTCCATCTCCTAGAGGTGGCATGGTGCTACTACTAGGACCCATCTTTTTGGAGGTGAACCAAAAATTAAAAACATTAAAATGTATATCATGAATTAACCATCTAATGAAATTGAAATTAAAAAAATATGAATTAATTATGTAACCATATTTTAGTCAAATAAAATTATATCAATAAATCAATATAAAATAGATAATATAAGTTAATCACATTCATATAAAATTTCAATCATGTCATCATCATCATCATCATCATCATGTCTATTTAGATAATGTTTTTTATAAAGGTAAAAATGGGTTTTAGATTGGAACCCAAAACCATTTATAGTCAAGATCTTAAAATATTCAAATCAGACCTTACATAAAACAAACATCTACTTTACAAATGACAGCAAGACCCTAGCCCACCCAAAAAGAACAAGAAAAAGAAACAATAGGCAGCTTGCAAAAAAGACAAAAACTGGCACATACACCAGCGACCACCCAGAAACCAACCATCAGGACCTACTTTATCTTTATCATAGCCTTCTCTGTTTGTTTCTGCAAATCCTCTATCTTCTAAATGGATTCTTTAAGATCTTTTAGCTCCTTAGGGGTATCAGGAAATTTCCTTTTGATGCCACTTTTGGTTCTAGACCCCAGCCCAGATCTCCAAACATCAGCTTCCAATGTTATAGTAGTGTTCTCCAACATATTATTCTCCAAATATTTATGTAGGGCCTTAAGGTTCATCACATAGGTCTTAAGGCCCTAATTGTTGTGTTTAAGAACATCATTAATAATATCTATTTATATAATTTTATCATGGACCTAGATATCATCTTCATGAACATTAAATCCTACATCATAATGATCTAGTTCCTCTTCTTTGACATTTTCGTTAGGCACATCATCAAAAAACTATTGATCTTGATCATCATCTTCATCATCTTGTAGTTCTTTGGCATCTTCTTCTTCCATCACATTATACTTTACCAACCTTCATCTTGGATCATGTCCAATAAAAAATCACCAACCTAGTTTATGTGGAACCTTTGAGTAAATATTGTCTCACATTGACTTGGAAGAACATAGGGCTCATTTACAGCTTTCTCAAATGACCTTGTATGAAACATTTTAAATCCATTGTCATGTTCAATAATAGTTCTCTCGGGATCATTTTCATTCAATCATAGCTTGTACCATTGGACAATGAACAAATCTAAATTGAAGGACTTAAAGCCACAATCAACTATATCATCCAAGATCCCATAATATCAATTTTATAAGACTTCAGGAGGTATGTCGCTTCTAGAGGAAAAATTAGTCACCTGAAATAATGCAGTTATCCTAGAATCACAAGTTTTATTCATGTCATCCAACTTTTTGATTTGAAATTTATTACCATTAGACCACATAGCCTTGTGGTGTTTCACATGCAATATGTCAAACATATAAAAATGATTGCATCACCGGTTGATAAACATATTTACTCTTGGTCGAACCAATGCAAAAAACAACACACACACACACACACACACACATCAATATAATTGAAAATAATAATAATATGAGTGGTTAATATATTTATATGTACATATTTATCTCTTAAACCAAATGAAAAATAATTTTTTCTTGGTGTAACATTTGAATCTCCATTACGATGAGCTTCATTAACCAATGAAGCCACACCTTACCATGTTAATGTGGGACCAGATTGTGGGACCAGATTGTTTGCGACATACAAATGTAGTGCATCCCACTCTCAAGAAAATATATAAAAAATAAAAAGGAATTTACAAATGACATATAGTTAGTTAATTACCATGGTATACAACCTTAATTTATAATTTTTGTACATTGAAGATTGATAATTAAGTAGAATATATATAAAAAATATATATAAAATGTATTTTAATTAATTTCCATGAAAATATTACAATTACCACTCAGTTTCTTCAATCTACCTTTCCCTATTAGATACTCTCTTTGGAATTTCTTAATGGAGTTGGGGTCCCAAATGTGATCTACATTGATCTTTGTTGCAAACTTAAAAAGATATTCAGTAATTTACACCATAGAATGGTATACCATATATCCCCCCACCATAGAACCCTCAAGATGTGAATTTTTTCAAATAAAAGCCTTGTTAGTACATTTTCTTGTTGTATCCTAATACACAACCATGAGCTCTTAGATAGAACTCTTGATTCCTAGACTCCTGGTTCAAACAAGAAAATAATAATTAACAAGGACTAAGTCCTTCCTCACTTCAAGCTCCTGGCTACAGGTGGGTCTACCTATCTCAGATCTACTTCTTCAAAGCATTACAATACTAGTTTATATCCTTGACACAAAGCTAATCTTATCAGCCCTTTCAAACATAAATGAAAGTAAATAATCTTTTAAGTTTTGTGATCATGAAATTGCTGCAAATTGAGGATAGACTAGTGCCTTATCCTAGAATAGAGAGTCAGGAAAAGAAAACATACATCTATAGAGAACTCCTAAATGAAAAACATCCAGAACCCAGATGAAGTGCCTTACAAATCACCCTCTTTTAAACATATTTAATCATCAAATTTTTGTAAAAATCCTGAGCTCTTAGAGATTAACCTAAAGATTTCACCCTTTCCTTGAAAGGAACTAAAGATTAAAATCACATAAACCTTGTAACTGGTGCACTAAAATGGCCTTACTGATTCAACACACAAAAGCTCAAGAATTCATACAAAAAGACAACACATATATGCAAGGGATTCCAATGTATTCATGTAGAAATTCAATGTGTCAATACATTTCAAATCCGACAAAAATTCTTTGGAAGATCAATAATGTAGCTAAACCCTCCCCTTATAGTAAAATTTTCAACATCCTTTACAATAGAGAGAAAAACTAGAGATATAGAAAAGGAGGTCAGTTACACAGAACTGACAGCTGTCCACTTAGCATCAAAATATCTCCAATATTATTGTACCTGATCTACAACTGATTCTTCCTCAACTGATCTGCATTCCTACAATCATTTCCCAAACAAACTAATTTGATCTTAGAATTTCCAGTTCATACTGCTCTTTCCCATCAATTTGAAACTGAAAATAATCATTGCCAAAAGATTCCTTGTTCTTTGTCATTCTAAAAACATATAATATGTCTATGTTTTGATAAAAAATGAATCTCCAAGCCTTTTTTCCATGAGCAGACCTTGTCATTTAAATTTTTTATTTTTTCTCTAATGTTTTGACTATGTTATAATTTAAATCTTTTTAAATCTAGCTTTTTTTATATCATTTCTTCATTTTGACCACAGAGGCCACTAGGATGCGCCACATGTCACAAGCCAATTGGATGCCTAGACTTAACTCAAAGTTGACCACCTCCATTTGGAGAAAAAGAAACTGCATTGATATCCAGATCTTCGAATACTTAATATAACCGTGGTTACATCCGACAATTTAATGAACAAGCCATTCTCTGAATCTCCAGATCAATTTATAACCTCACGTTAAATTTGAAGAATGGGCGACTGAACCCATTCTCCCAGTCTCTGAATTTATTGCCTTGACTACCATAGATTGGGAGATTAAGTGACTATGTATTCTCACAATCTCTTGATGTTAGGGCTAAACCGTCATCTATCTAGTGACAAGGCAACTATGTGTTCTTGAAATCTCTAAATTTTTCTTCCTAATCACTAAGGATCCAGTGACTCGATGATCGCGGTTAACTAACTACCACCTATGAATCATGTGATGATTTTCTAACTTCTAGCTTTGTTTCATGAATTCATGACTAGCCACCATGTGTCACCCTTGTCTTGGTCATCGTCGTTGCGTCTCTACAAAATTTCCTTACCTGTGGGCCCATTGACATGGATCCCGAGGTGACCTCTAAGCGCGCGTGTGCAGAGAGCCTCCTTTCTTCATTCTACCTTGTATGTGTACATGGTTGCATATAAACACCTCATAGTTCCCATTCTAGATGAATTTTGGATTAAGTAGTTGGGTAGTTTTAAAGAGTTGCACTAAAATCTTGATAGTGCACCTAGCTGGCAAATAGCTCCACGCAGGCCCACAAGTGCAGAGGCCACACAAGCCTCTATTCCTTATTTTCTTACACTAAAATTGGGTAGACTTGCATTTAAACACTATTTTGCATGAAAACTCATGAATGTGGGATTAAAGAAAAATCACTGCATAGTCTACAAATACTCATCCCTCACACACCTCAATGTCCCACTAGCATTTCCCATGGGTACCTATGTGAGAACCACAAACTAGAAGCCTCCATTCTTCTATAGGCTTCTACTCCTTCAAATCTCACACACAACTCCTCTATTCAAATGTGTGAGCTCCCATTGGATTTGTATAGGACCCTTCTTAGACTCCTCCACGTTGGCCTTCCTTCTTATTGATGTTGGTCTCCCTTTGTATTTAGTCTTATGTTGGCAGATTTCACTTAAAGTACTAGCATTTTCCTCTTCATATTATGCAGGCCTGGAACTCTCCACCTCCATGCGTGAGTGCCCTCCTTCATCTGTGCAAGGCACCTCTTCATTCTATTTTTTATTGGCAACCTGTACAATATGAACTCACACATTGTTCTTTGTTTTCTATGATGGTCATTAAACAATGCCCTTCCATTTTGTGTGAGCCTCCATCTTGACTTGCGCTAGCTCCATTTTGTATACACCTTGGCCTTTGTACTAGCTCTCATCAAGATCCAACAGCCTTCTCAATTCCTTATGCAAGTTCCAAACTTGCAGGCCATCCTCCTTGACATTCATGCTAGCTTCCCCAATAACTATTACATGAGGCTCCATGCATATTGTGCAAGCCCATCACTCACCTTGCATTTCCCTTTAATGGATTTTTGCTTCCCTTTCATTTTGTGAGATGCCAATTGCACCGAAAATCCTTCTCCTTGTATTGTGCAGGGGACCAGCTTTTTATTTCCTCCATTGTGCAGGTATCCCACCAGCATCCTCCATGCTAGTATTTTGTAAGCCCTTAGTCATTTAATGTTTTATGCCTTGGCTCCATTGAGACATTATGAACTCTCCATTTCATACTCATGTAGATCCTTGGCTTATCTAATGGCAGATAACACTCTTCGATTGCATTCAAATGGAGTTTGTAATAAATTTCTTCAATTCTTCTATCTCCTTTCCTAATTGTAATACCCAAGCTATTAATTTTTATATGCTTTCTCATTCAGGCAATAGGTAGATCCTTAGACTATTGCATGGGCTTTCTTTTTCTGGTTGGTGGCAATGCATGAGTTGGTCTTTTAATGTGTAAGTCCTCATTTATTTATATGTGTAAGTGCCCCCTTTTGGATTCAAACCTTTCTCTAGTTTTGAACACTGGTTCCCATTTAGACTTACATACTCTCCTTTATTTGGTGTATGAATGAATCTTAGTATGCACCATTTCATCTCACTGTGGTTCACAAAATCTTGAAGAGAAAGTGGTGGCTTTAATATTTTCAAACCTTTAGACTTAAAAATAAGTGATATGGAACAAGAAGTAGCACTTCCATTCGTTACCAGGGGCCTTAGAAATAACATGAGATTTCATTTCCTCCAGAACCTATGGACCGGTAAGCTCATCTAACCTTTTCACAACAATCTGCAATGGTATAGCCATAGTTTCATTTCCCTCCATGATCTTTAGTTTTTATACCCCTCATAATATGGAGTGTGAGGCCTCACCCCTAGCCTGTCATAGCCATTTAGTTTTGCATTTGAGATAGACATATTTGATGATTATATTTCGATGCTCTATGAATTTTACTGATACTTTATGTTATGGTTTATCACCTTAGATTTTAGTTGCACATCAGTTATGTTATTTTGATGAAACTATGATATCTATTTAGAACCTTATGTCAAATTAAGTGGATTTTGTGAATGATTGTGATGTCATGATGAAGTTTAATTGCAATTAAATTATATATGTATGCAATGATTATTTTTCAAGTTTAATTTAGTGATGAATTGTATATTTCATGATGAGATTTATGTAAGTTATAAATGAATGATTATGCCATGTGAAATTTTGACTTAATTATGATTAATTTCTTGAGAATTATTTGATTATGAAAGTTATGGAATTTACATGTATATTTCCTTGGACTACAAATATTGGACTTGAGTGTGCAGGGAAATAGGTCATGGTAAATTCAAAGAACCAGAGCATAGACTTCTGTAAATCAATTTGAGCCAAGGTTGCTTCTAGCGAGAAGCCAAAAACCTCATTGTATTATATTTAATTCATAAAATTATGGTGCATGAATGTATTTGATTAATATGTTAATTGTAAATGTGATTTATGTGAGAATGCCCAAGTGGATATGCCACATGGCTTGTGATGTGTCATTTTTGTTTGTGTCACTTGACACAAGTGTGTGTACTTGTGGCCATGACATGTCCACTTGGGGATTGGTTGAACACCAACCTAGGATGGTATCCTTTAGGATCCCCATGAAAATCACTTGGTTAGGGAGCTTGAGGTTTTGTCATATCAATGAATTCCGAATTTGAGCTTTACATGGATTTTTGGGGGGCTTAAAAGGTGTCTAGGGAAGTGTTAGGGATTTTTTTAGTAAGCCCACTTGATATACCTATGGGTAAGGGGAATTTTTCTTCCTAGGACAACCCCATGTTGACCAAAAGACCCCTCCAAAAGTTGGATTTTCAAAATGGCCGAAAATCCACTTTTGAAGCAAGGTCTTGGGTAGAGTTTCATCCAATAATGATACAAGTCTTTGGTCCACCTTTTTGGACAACCTTTTTAGGAATCCATATTTGGAAACCATGTAAAAAAATTGGGAAGACCATCCAATGAGAGTGAGATCCTATCCCTAGGAGATTGTGTGGAGGCCTTTTTAGAGGGGACTCTTGTTTCGGAAGAGTTTGACACCCACTCTCTAGATTTGGAGACTTAGCTATTTTGGAGAGGACTTTGGAAAGTGGAAAAGTTCTTCATCAACTTTCTTCCATAAGCTTGGATCAAGGTTGGTGGTATTCTTCATTTTGTTTATTTTTGTTTCCATGTTGAGAGAAAGAGTTATCATGTATGTTATTCTTTGTATGCAAAAAAATTAGTTATCGTGTTCTTGTAGTGTTTGTGTTTGAGATCTTGTTATTTTTTGATAGTGGATGTTATGTGAATCTTAAGTTTGTTGTAGTGTTATTTTCTTTGTGTTGTGAAAGTGAAGTTTTTATAGAGTTCTTGAGTTTCTTGAATTGCATTGTATTATGGGAGTGTTATCAAGGCCATAATCACCCTTGGGAGGGAAGAGTAGCCTTTTGGGTGAAGGGAATGTTGGGAAAATCAAGGGTGTAGAGTCTCTCCTTGGATAGGAGAGGGATGAAACACGGATGTATGAGCTCCATGTAGCCATCTCTATTATTTTCTTTATATATTAGGGGTCATAAGGAGTTGTTGAGATTGTGTTTGTGGTGAAAGATACATGATGATGAAGCCAAGTGATGGCTTATCTCTCATCATGAGATTTTTTTTCTCCCCTTGAGTATGGTTCCATCTTCACCCCAATTTATGAGTCATTTAGAGACTCTTTGTTTTGCCTTGGATGGGAGTATAATGTAGTTTTGGTGTTATTATGATTATGGTTTGTTTGTGTGTGAAACCTTGTCTATGTGATGGTTCCCTAAGCTCGGGGGTGGCTTATTAGAAGCCTAGGATGGGAGGTGAGCATCCCATGGTCTATTCTATATTTACGTTTATTTGCAGGTTTCAAAGCCATTGAAGATTTCATGTAGAAGTTGTACTCTTGAAGAAAATTTGATGATGCTTTCAGATTTGAGTTGTATCACTCTTGCTTTAGGTTTATTGTTATTGTATGGGAGTCTTGAGGATCCCTTGAGTTCAATGTATTGTTTAATGGAGTTATCACTCCAAGTCTTGTATTTGTAACAAGTGATGTTGTATCAAGTTGTGAAGTAATTGTATGGAAGATTTGTTGGTAGTTCAATTTTTGAAAATATAGTATATTGTTCAAGGGAAGTTTTTGTGTATTCATGTTTTATACAATAAGGAATATACAATGTATTTGTTTCATAAAAGGAATGTAAAGATTTTGTTGGATTAATTTATGTAATAGCATTGATTATTTACTCATTGAGATATCTTTATGTATCCATGTTGATATATTATGAAGAGGAAAATTTATTGTAGTTTCATTGTAGTTCATTAGAAATATTTCATTGAATAAAAATATTAGTGATAAGCAAGATTCAAATTCATTTTATCTCTCTGTCCATGCTATTGATTTGATATTTCTATGGTAGTAATTCTTTTGTTGTTGGAAATGATAGACTTTTAAAAAGAGTAACTTAGTTAAATTTATCTTTGTTACTTTCTATATTATTTTGTACTTTAGAATTCATTCTATCATTGATCCTAAACTATATCCACTTTTACAAATGAGACCAACAAACTAATAAGGAAAAAGAAAATTAATGGAGAAGAAAGAAAAGAGTCAAATAAAAAAACAAGTGAAGAAAATCATAAAAAGTGTGAAAATGAGACCTACAGATCTCTAGAAAATGTATGGAGAAATCCCATACATTTTCCTAAAAACCACAATCACTATTTTATTCATTTCCTTGTCCACTTGTGAATAGAACAATAAAATATACCTTTTTTCTCATCCATTTGGAGATAATGAATAAAATATATATTAAGCCCAATCAGACTTAATCAAGTCAACTTGGGTGGGACCCACTTGGGTTGCCACGGTTGCCGCCCAAGAAGCTCTGAAAAAGGGGCCTTAAGAAAAAATATACATATATAAAATAAAATATAAAATAAATAATATTGACATAAAAAAAAATACATTATTGGTATGTCATAAAAAAAAGTCTAATGCCTCGTGGGTTGCATTTTTATTAAATGTATTTTAAACAAAAATTTACCAAAAAAAAATTTTAAAAAAAATTGAAGGGGGGCCGGGGGGCCCCACTCCCCGTACCCTACCCTCAGCAGGAGGGCTTGCTATAGCAAGTCCTACTGCGCATGACAGCCTGCTACGAAAGGTACACTATCACGCCGCATGGCACCGCCGAGCGGTGGCCCACGCAGTGGTCCCCGTGGGGACCTTAACTTAAAGGGGCCGCGACCCTTACTAAATGCTTAAAGCATTTTTTTTAAATTTGTTTTTTTTTAATTTATTATTTTAGATTATATGAAATATATAATATTTAATATTATTAACATTAATTATGATAAATAATAATTATTAAATTAATTATTATTTATCATAATTAATATTAATAATATTAAGTAATATATAATACTTATTAAATTTTTATATTAATAATTATTAATTATGTCAATTAATATTTTATTAATTAATATAATTAGTTTATTTAGGTTTTTTATTTATATATATATATATATATATATATATATATATATATATATATATATATATATATATATATATATATATATATATATATATATATATATATATATATATATATATATATATATATATATATATATATATATATATATATATATATATATATATATATATATATATATATATATATATAGTAATTAGATGGCACTAATTAATATAATTAATGTTTAACTTATTTATTTTATGGTTTGACAACTATGTTAATTAAGTATTAGTAATTAATATAATTACTATTAATTGATATAATTATTAATTAAATTATGTTTTTAATTAAACTGTTAAGGGGTGATAGTAAGTTTCTAATAAAGGGATATTATGGGTTAATTTATAGAAAATTACAAGTTAAATTGAAATCTAATTTTATGATCAATGAAATTTGTTTAGTTATTATTTAGCTTATTAGATTATTGATATATAATCACAATGCCTTAATAATTGAATCTTGACGACTCATTGTAGTATAGCATTGGCATTAGGCTCAATTATTTGGTATTAGTATAGCTAAAATATTTAGTTGGTTACTATCATGAATGAACTTAAATGTTATGTTAACTTTGGTTTCAACTTCACTTTCTAGATCTAATCCCTTGATAAAACTAATTCAACTAGGAACCTATATCACCAACATTTGTAAAGGAAAATTGATTCAAACTCTTTTACATCCTTTGTTTGCAACAATCAAGTTGACTCTCATCTACTCACGATCTACTATACAACTATAGTCAACTAATAACCTTTGACATGAACTTATATTACCCTTAAAAAAAAAAGAAACATTGGTGTGTTTTCGGAGTGAAATTTTATGGCCATGACATCCAGATCCAATTATTCACCTTTCTTGCATGATCAAAATCACAATCTCACAGTGCACTTCGTAAAACTTATCGATAACACTAACTGGCCTACAAAAATGATCAGATGGCCCAACAAGAAAGCACCATCACGAGCATACACTGATCTCCAACATGATAGTACATCGGTTAAAGGAGAACATCTCAGAAGATTCCATCCAAAAGATAATAATGATCAAACATTGCCACTTAGAAACATTGCCTATCTGCACTGCCAAAATCACAAAAGTTAGCTTTGAAACTGGCTTTAAAAACTCACCCACTGAAGCTTTCAGGAACCAGAATCTCACGCATTGATTCACCCTCATATGTGGAATATGAATCCATAACTAGCTTCCTTAGAAAGTCAAAATACCGATCATAATATAATGTTAAAGTCAGCTTGTCAGACATGTTCAGAATAAAAATAGTGAAATAAGAATAAATTTGATTTGGAAATGGCCTGGGAAAATGGTCAAATGGATTGGCAGGGGCCTAAAAATATTCAGGCAAGTAGTCTTCCAGGTTTAAAATATAAAATAACTCTCAATTAAGCCTGACCATGAATAGGGCGCAAATCAAAAAGCCCCAAAATAGGCCACTAATCATTCTGAACAATGCACACTCAGAGAATTTTAACAATCTGCAAATGGAATGGCACTAGCAAATAGGACAAACGAGCATATGGGGGGCTGAAAGTTGGTGAGATGACTCACTCTCATACCTAAAGTAAGATGCAAAAATTGGCATGCTATGAACAATCACATGGAAAAATATCTAGACCTCCAAAGTGAGCTACTTAGCACAATTCTGGATAAACACAAAATGTAGAATTCTAGGAACACCTCCAAAAGCCTACAACATGAACATGCCAAAACTGAAAATTAGAAGTTCAAACCCACTACAAATGTCAAATGAAAGACAATGAACACCCTACCCTAGTGGTTCATCATGAAAAACAACATGCCTTATTTTCCATGCACTTCAAACTAAGCATCTTTACTGATTTTCAAGGGACTAATTCTGACACTTAGAGAAATTTTTTAATATGGACTCAAAAACATAGACTAAAATTTGGAGCTCCAATAATGGCTCTAATTGGGGATGTGTGCCCCATGCAGGCATGCAGAGGATCCAAAATCTTTGGTACAGGAGACTACTCCAAAGTGAAACAACTTGACACTTTCTACCTTCTCAAAAATCCAAACACTACTGAAACAAAGCAACTTTACAAAATTTACAAATATTTACAAAGGACTTCAAACTCTATCAGTATGAGTCAACATTTACCTCTATCAAAGATTTAATTCTCATTCACATGAATCCAAGGTAATCTGAAAACACTTCTATTGTTGACAAGACCCACCACACTGGAACAAAAATTCAACATACCATAAAAGAAATAACCAGTATTTTCAATGTCATTTTTACATTTGAAAGTCACTAGAATTTTGAAAATACTAATCATTGTGCAACATAGAAATGTCAGACTCTTCAAAACTTATAACTAGCTAAGGAAGAGAACATTCTGACTCAAACATAAAGCTGGAAATATGTTGGCTTTCCTCAATAATTGCTTGAACATCAAAATAAAACTTCTAAAATTCAACCTCTTGTACTTCATGTGAATGTTCAAGAAAATCACCTTTAACCACAACTTGTGGCTCCAAATCTAACTCATTCTGAAAAACATCAACATGCTGAATCGAGAAAACAAAAGACTCAAAATGTGCCTGATAATTTATACATTACACCTGATTCTATTTAGCCTCTTTCGAAAACAAAACATCATTATTCATTTCATCACACTCTCGAAGAAATGAACATACCTCTGGCTGAAACAAACAATCAGTGGTAGAGATTTTGACATCTTCCATTTCTTCATGAAACATCTCAAAATATGGCATGAATAGATCAATACGAAGCCCATTACATACATCCTCATCTTGGCACATGTTTTCCAAGCACAAATCACTGTCATAGGGAGCACTGTCAGCATTGCTATTTTTTGTTTGACAAGACATTGTCTCATTACCACTAACAATATCACAAACATCAATGTCAACATCAAACAAGATGATTTCCATTTTTGGTGAAGAATCATAAACAGTGTCACAACCATGACAGATGCTTTTATGAAAACTTTCATAAACTGGTTTATACAACTCTGAAAGTGAATCTACTTCAACATTTTCAATGAAGTCTTCACTTAAACAACTTTCAGTTTTATATTCAGAATTCACAAAATCAATGGAAGAATTTGGAAATGCTAAGAGTGACTCATCATAAAAAATTGAATGTATCTCAGACTTGACATCATCACTTTTTTTAACACTAAATACCTCAAATTTTGAAATATGAACACCATTTGAATAATAAACCTCATCCTGCAAATCAGAAAGAGAAGGCATCACTTTAGGCTCATGGGAATCAATACATTTATTAAATAAGTCATCACAAAGATCACTTTCAAGACTTATAAAGTAATCATTATTTTTAGTAATCACATCATCATTCTTCTTCTCTTGAACTATCATTGCTGAGAATTCATTTTTACCCCAAATCATTTGACTTATCATTATTCTGAACTTGGGGCTGACTATAGAGATCACAGAGAATATCAGGCAGAAAATTATGACACAATCTTAGAAGCTCAACTTGATTTTCATTAGTTGACATTACACCTACTGGATCATGAAACTTTCCAAGATTTTCATTACTTACTTGAATCATCAAATTAGTTTTAGCATTTGGGAAAGCCATCTCATGCAATCTTGTATTTTCAGCACCATGAAGCTTTGGCAACCCAAACCTTTTCATTCTTTCTATGTCTGAAGCTAGCTAAAAAGCATGATGAAGATTTTGTGGTTCCTTGTCTCTCAACAAGTAACCCATCTTACTATCAAATGCAGCCAAGTAAATGACTAAAGACAATGCATCATGTGGTCTATATTTCTTAGGAATCCTCTTTAGTGCTATCCCAAATTTGAAGTTAAAATAATTCACTAACTCATCTTTTCCTATATGAATGCCAACAAGATCAACTAACAAACTGTATTCACAAATGAATTCTCCATATGTTTCAATATATGTTGATTCAAAATTCTTCCAAGAATAGATAGAATGGTAGGATAGAAATGAAAACCACTCCCTACCACTTCCTACCAGTGATTGTACAAACAATCTCATAATCACATCTTCATGGCTGACATCAAAATCTTCAATCAGGTCCATGAATGCACTTAAATGTTTTTCAACTGATTCCTCTTTCTCCCACTAAATTTGGGCAAGAATTTTTTTATTTCTGGGGGTATCACATTTGGGTAACCAAGAATACCCTCAAAGTCTAGAGGTGAATAACATTTAAAAACTCTTCTATCTCCTGGCTAGGATACCTTTTGGTATATGACTACATTCAAAGATACACAAGGCTGGGAATATTCAGAATACATTTCTACTTTCTACAAACAACCACAACCCTATATATGTAAACTCAAGCATACATACTATGAAGATTTTATCCACAATAAAACAGACATATCCCCTTGAAAAATCATTTGCATACACCAAAACACAACAGCTGAATGTACTCAAATTCTTGTATGCAACACACTATATCTTCCCTTTCACTTAGTGCTTAAAATCATTGAATAGGGAAAAAAAATTTGCACATGATTCTCATGAAAGCTTGACATGAAAATTAGAATACCTGGAGATGTTGTGACTACTACAAAATACTGACCTGAAGTTTTCTCCAAATCACCTTTTAATCATTTTTAGAGTTGCCACCTCTTTGCAGAGGACAAAAACTAAACCAGTTGAGAAACTTTTCTCAAATCTAAACCATCTTTATCAGCAAACACAACACACTTCATAAGATCCACTGTTTATTAGGATCACAAAATACATTGCAATTTATTTACAAAACACTAATCAAATAGAGATTCATAGTTTCCACTCACACTTGGTGAGAAAATATAACAAATTTTGAAAAAAATTTGACTCTATGATCACTTAACCAGACTCTAGGATGATTCAGCCAAGCAACGAATTGAGCATCTTAAACTTGCTGTCATTTATCTCATCCCCAGTAGAGTCACCAATTTGTTAGTACATTTTCTTGTTGAATCCTAAAACACACCACTAAATTCTTAGATAGAACTCTCTGATTCCTAGACTCCCGATTCACACAAGAAAAGACTAATTAACAAGGACCAAGTCCTTCCTAGCTATAGGCGGGTGTACCTATCTCAGATCTACTTCTTCAAAGCATTACAATACTGGTTTATATCCTTGCCACAAACCTAATCTTATCATCCCTTTCAAACATACATAAAAGTAAATAATCTTTTAAGTTTTGTAATGATGAAATCACTACAAATTGAGGATAGACTAGTGCCTTATCCTAGGGTGGAGAGTCAGGAAAATAAAACATACATCTACAGAGAACTCTTAAATGAAAAACATCTAGAACCCAGATGAAGTGCCTTACAAATCACCCTCTCTTAAACACATTCCTAAAGATTTTACTCTTTCCTTGAAAGGAACTAAAGATTAAAATCATAGATACCTTGTAACTGGTGCACTAAAACTGCCTTATAGATTCAACACACAAAAGCTTAAGAATATAGACAAAAAAACAACATAAATATGCAAGGGATTCCAATGTATTCATGTAGAAATTCAATGTGTCAATACATTCCAAATCTGACAAACATTCTCTAGAAGATCAACAATGGAGCTAAAGCCTCCCCTTATAGTAAAATTTTCAACATCCTTTACAATAGAGAGAAAGACCAGAGATATAGCAAAGGAGGTCAGTTACACAGAACTGACAGCTGTCCACTTAGTATCAAAATATCTCCAATATTCCTCTACCTAATCTGCAACTGATTCTTCCTCAACTAATCGACATTCCTACAATCATTTCACAAACAAACTGACTGGATCTTGAAATTTCCAGCTCATACTGCTCTTTCCCATCATGCTAACACTTAAAATAATCATTGCCAAAAGATTCTTTATTCTTTGACATTTCTGAAAACATATAACATGTCTATTTTTTGATAAAAAATGAATCTCCAGGCCTTTTTTCCATGAGCAGACCCTATCATTTAAATTTTTAAATTTTTCTCTAATTTTTTGACTATGGTATAATTAGAATGCTTTTAAATCTAGCTTTTTTATATCATTTCTTCATTTTGACCATAGAGGCCACTATGATGCACTACATGTCACAAGCTGATTGGATGCCCAAACTTAACTCAAGGTTGACCACCTCCATTTAGAGAACAAGCAACTACATTGATCTCTAATCATGGTTACATCTGTTGATTCAGTGAAGAAGCTATTCTCTAAATCTCCAGATCAATTTCTAACCTCGGGTTAAATATGGAGACTGGGCGACTGAACCCATTCTCCCAATCTCTGATTTTCTTGCCTTGACCGCCATAGATTGGGAGATTAAGTGAATGTGTATTCTCGCAATCTCCAAATGTTAGGTCTAAACCATCATCTATCTGGTGACTAGGCGACTATGTGTTCTCGCAATCTCTAAATTTTTCTTCCTAACTGCTAGGGATCCAACGACTCAGCGACCACGGTTAACTAACCACCACCTCTGAATCGCATGATGATTTGCTAACTGTCGGCTTTGTTCTACCAATTCATGAATATTCTCCATGTGTCACCCTAGTTTTGGTCATCGCCATCACATCTCTACAAAATTTCCTTACCTCTGGGTCCGCCAACATGAATCCCGAGGTGACCTCCAAGCGCGTGCATGCAGAGAGCCTCCACTCTTCATTCTACCTTGTATGTGTACATGGTTGCATATAAACACCTCATAGTTTCCATTCTGAATGAATGTGGGATTAAGTATTTGGGTAGTTTTAAAGAGTTGCACTAAAATCTTTATAGTGCGCCCAGCTAGAAAATAGCTCCACACAGGCCCACAAGTGCAGAGGCCACACAAGCCTCTATTCCTTCTTGCTTTACACTACACTTGGGTAGACTTGCATTTAAACACTATTTTCACATGAAAACTCATGAATGTGGGATTAAAGAAAAATCAATGCATTGTCCACAAATACTCGACCCTCACACACCTCAATGCCCCACTAGCATTTCCCATGTGTGCCTATGTGAGCACCCCAAAATGGCAGCCTCCATACTTCTATATGCTACTACTCCTTCAAATCTCATGCACAACTCCTCTATTCAAATGCATGAGATCCCATTGGATTTGCCCAAGACCCTTCTTAGACTCCTCCACGCTGGCCTTCCTTCTTATTGATGTTGGTCTCCCTTTGTATTTAGTCTTATGCTACGAAATTTCACTTAAAGTACTATAAATTTCATCTTCATATTGTGTAGGCCTAGAACTCTCCACCTCAATGTGTGAGTCCCCTCCTTCATCTACACAAGGCACCTCTTCATTCTATTTTTTATTGGCAGCCTACACAATATGAACTCACGCATTATTATTTGTTTTCTATGTTGGCCATTAAACAATTGCCTTCCATTTTATGTGAGCCTCCATCTTGACTTGTGTGGACTCCCTTTTAAATACACCTTGGCCTTTGTGTTGGTTGTCATCAACATCCACTAGGCTTCCCAATTCCTTACACAGGTTCTAAAGTTGCAGGCCATCCTCCTTAGAATTCATGCTAGCTTCCCCAATAACTATTACATGAGGCTCCATGCATATTGCCCAGGCCCATCACTCACCTTGCACTAGCCTTTGATGGATATGTTCTTCCCTTTCATTTTGTGAGTCCCCAATTGCACTAACAGTCCTCCTCTTTGTATTGTGTAGGGGACCAGCTTGCTATTTCCTCCATTGTGTAGGTATCCCACTAGCATCCTCCATGCTGGCATTGCATGAGCCCTTAGTCATTTAATGTTTGATGCCTTGGCTCCATTGAGACATCAAGCACTCTCCATTTCATACTCACATAGACCCCTGGCTTATCTAATGGCAGATAATTTTCTTTGATTGCATTCAAATGAAGTTTGTAATCAATTTCTTTAATTCTTATGTCTCCTTTCCTTATTGCAATACACAAGCCATTAATTTGTATATGCTTTCCCATTTAGACAACAAGAAGATCCTTAGACTATTGTGCGGGCTTTCTTTTGCTGGTTTGTAGCAATACACGAGTTGGTCTTTTAATGTGTAAGTCCTTTATTTATATGCATTAGTGCCCCCTTTTGGATTTACACCTTTCTCCAATTTTGAACACTGGCTCCCATTTAGACTTACATAATCTCCTTTATTTAGTGTATGAACGAAGCTTAGTGTGCACCATTTCATATCACTATGGTTCAAAAACTCTTGAAGAGCAAGCGATGGATTCAATCTTTTCAAACCTTTAGACTTAAAAATAAGTGATATGGAACAAGAAGTGGCACTTCCATCTATTACTAGGGGCCTTGGCAATAACAAGAGATTTCATTTCCTCCAGAATCTTTGGACTGGTAAGCTCATCTAGCCTTTTCACAACAATCTACATGGGAACAACCATAGTTTCATTTCCCTCCATGATCTTTAGTTTTTCTACCCCCCGTAACATGGATATCTGATTATTCACCTTTCTTGCATGATCAAAATCATAATCTCACAGAGCATTTCATAAAATTTGTCGATAACACTAACTGGCCTCCAAAATTGACCACAAAACTTGATCAGATGGCCCAACAGGAAAGCACCATCAGGAGCATATACTGACCTCCAACATGATAGTACGCCTGTTAAAGGAGAACATCTCACAAGATTCCATCCAAAAGATAATAAGGATCAAACATTGCCACTTAGAAACATTGCATGTATGCACTACTGAAATCACACAAGTCAGCTCCGGAACTGGCTTTAAAAAATCACCCACTGAAGCTTTCAATAACTGGAAACTCAAGCACTAATTCACCCTCATACAGGGAATATGAATCCATAACTAGCTTCCTCAGAAAGTTGAAATGCCGATCACAACATAATGTCAAAGTCAGCCTGTCAGACATGTTCAGAATAAAAACAATGAAATGAGCAGATATTTGATTTGGATATGGCCTAGGAAAATGGTCAAATGGATTGGCAAGGACCTAAAATTCTTCAAGAAAGTAGTCTTCTAGGGTTACAATATGAAATAACTCTCAATTAAACCTGACCATGAATAGGGCACAAATCACAAAGCCCCAAAGTAGGGCACTAATAATTTTGAACAATGTAGACTCAGAGAATTTTAACAATCTGCAAATGGAATGGCACTGGCAAACAGGACAAATGGGCACATGGGGGGCTGAAATTTTTTGAGATGACTCACTCTCATGGCTAAAATATGATGCAATAATTGGCATTCTATGAACAATCATTGGGAAAAAGATCCATACCTCCAAAGTGAGCTACTTAGCACAATTGTGGACAAACACAAAATGCAGAATTCTGGGAACACCTCCAAAAGCCTACAACATGAACATGCCAGAATTGAAAATTAGAAGTTCAAACCCACTACAAATGTCAAATGAAAGACAATGAACACCATACCCCAGTGGTTCATCACGAAAAATAATAGGCCATATTTTCCATGAACTTCAAACTAAGCATCTTTAATGATTTTCAAGGGACTAATTCCGACACTTACATAAATTTTTGAATATGGACTCAAAAACATATATTGAAATTTTGAGCTCCAACAATCCTTCAAAAATTTCAAGTGCCTCTCAACCATCCACATTGACCTTGTGTGTATAGGTCGACAAAATTCAATCTCGTCAACTTGATGAACGAGGTAGTGTTTTTGTGCATTGAAAAATATCAAAGGTAGACACTTTTCCATTTCACACATTCGACAAGATATTTTTCTCTTCCAATAATTTATATATTATTTATGGATTTCTTTACATGAAAATGATGTACAAGTGATTCAAGACACAAATATATTAATGAGAATTAACAAAATAATATAGAAACATAAAAATATATGGATAATATAATATCCACATGATAAATTGAACATATATATCTACTTACCTCATGTATTTTCCAAGATCACATATAAATTTCTTGACATTGTTGTCGAAGTAGTCTATGAGAGATAGAGGTAGAATGTAGTGCAACAATTATAAAATGATATTTTCTTTTTTTTTTCAAAACCTGGCTAGTAAACATAATACAATGAAAAGTACATGGAGTATACAAATATGTAATAATTATAAAATACCATGAATTACCTTAAATAAGGTATGTCAATCATGCATTTTCATTCTTAGCCCAAATTCACCCATCTTTGTTATGATATTGTTTATGTTTGCAACAAATCCTGTGGGAAATCAAATTTTTCGTATGACTTATTTTATAGTATTTCATTGCTAATTCATTAATAACCAAGGAAGGGTCTTATATTAATTTATTCTTCATGGATTTTTAATTGAATGCCATTTTTTATTACATGATTGGATTCCTAAAGGTCACTACAAATTTTGATAATTTTTTCTTTGTCGTGCCTTCCATTCAATATTTAACATAATGTCAAGTTGTTATATTCTTTCTGATATGCATGGTATCAAAAAAATGCACAATTTGTAGCTTCTCATAGTAGGGAAACTAACAAAATTGTCTAGGATAAGTTTTTAGTCCCTTTGGAATCTGGTCATCAATGCCTTGATGAACTTCATGAAGAATATAACTTCAAAAAATTAACAATGATAATCATTGTCAATTACAACATGAGTAAGAACAAAATAATATAAAAATATAAATTCCAAACATATCATATATGACAAATAAATAATTTAATTGAATGACATTAGCTTGATGATTAATTCTATTATATTCTAACTTCCATAGGTGGGGTTTCATTCTTCATGGTTTTGATGTAGTCTCTTCTTTCCCATTAAAATGATGTTTTTCAGTATGTTGGTACTTATGATATATGTGGAGGGAGTTCCTATACTCCTCAAACACCTTCTTTCTATTAGAAAGAAAATTCCACCACCACAACTGAGAGGGGAGGGGGTGAGTCAGTTGTGTTCTTAATTAACTTAAATTCAACTCTATCAAATCTTAAGCTTGTAACTAGTAACACCAATAACGACAAGATAATAAACATACACAATAACACTAGAATTGTTAACTACCAAAACCCTTGATCAGAGGGAAAACCCCAATGGGAATGATGCCCACAAGATGATGTACTAATATAAAATTTCCTTATGAAAGGATAGACCTTTTTAGAATTCTCCTACAATACAATCAGTACGTATGAGTCCCTATTAGGAGACTTTTCATCCTTGCTAAAATATCCCAACCCTATGAGGAGTTCATTGAGAAACTCAACGAAGACAACTCAACCCACTGTCCAAATTGCTTCTGGACTGTCTTCACTAAACAATCTTCTAGATAACACATCCAAGGGTGAAATGACTAAAATAAAAAAATCTCTTTGGCTATATAGTTTCTTTTAAGTTCTCAACAATCCAACATCATCATCTTCTTCTCTGATCATAAAGATTTCACATTCAAATATCGCATAACATTTAATGACCACATGATATGCACTTGTGATGCACTTACATCAAATAACTTTCCTTTCCTTTATACCATGTCATAATGATTATTGAGTAGGCCAAAAGGATTTCTCAATTTCCAATTAATAATATAGGGCATCAACAAGAATTTAAAATATATATTACATTACATCTAAACACTTACAATAAATTATTAATATGTAGTCGGCTCACAAAAAATAACATGCTTCACATCATCCACAAGTCTTCGTGGAATGAAAAGTAGATTTTTTTGTGTTTATCCAAGCATCATGAATATGTCATTGACAACATATCAACCTTCCTGAACTATCTTCAACCTCTCCAAAACAATAAATCTTGAATAATTGTCACTAGTTCCTGGTAACACTCACTGAGAATAGTCTTCAGTAAATTTTGCATAACTCAAACATATCTACATCATTTTTTTTCCTCTTAGAACCACGTCATCCAAACACATTCCTAAACTCAAATAATTCTTCACAAAACTCATTTCATCAGCATAAAACCAAACAATTCTATTCATGTAACTCTGTTAACTCTGTATAGAAAGTATAAATGTTGACATCAATGACAAACCCAGTCATGAATGTAACATATAAGAAATCATTCATCTCTAATCAACATCTAATCTATCTTGCTAACAACATTCATAAAAGTTCATGCTAACAATCTCCCACTTTGATATTGATGGAAACATAGATGAAAATCCATCCAGTCCCATCCTCCCATTAATATATTTCTTCCTCATCTCCTGTACTCACCCTTAGACTCAAATCTCCCCCATTCAATCTAGTCTTAATATTTTCATGTATATCTCTTTAATTCATTCTAATTTTAATATTTTTCATGTATATCTCTCCCCCATCGAGATCAATGAAAAAAGTGTCAATATATCAATTCTCAAAGTTCAATCATCTCCAATACAATCTGCAAAAGTCTTTGAGTATCAAAAGATACTGTATAAAAATAAAAAAAATTCATGACTAAGGATTCTTAATGACTCAGATCGAGTAAAGACAATCCCCCACAGGAGAAGCATCAAGCATCTAGTCTAAATAAATGTAGTGCTTTGATCATGCTAGACTGATGCATTTCTGCATCCATTACTCTGAAGAGGGTTGGGAAATAACCTCAATCATACCTCTTAGATACTCAAAATTATCCTTAGCTAGTGGTTTTGTGAATATATCTCCTATTTTATCCTTTGTACTAATATACTCCAATCTGATTTCTTTTTCTGCAACCTTCTCTCTCACAACATGATACTTTATTGCAATATGTTTGGTTTTTGAATGTAATACTGGATTCTTTGACATGCTAACTGTACTTGTATTATCACAATGTATAATAATAGGCTCAGTGAGCTCAATGCCAATATCCATCAATGTCTCCTTCATCTAGGTGATTTGATTACAATTATTTGTTGTTGCAACCTATTTTTCCTTTGTTGTACTCTATGATATACAATTCCATTTCTTGCTCAACTAGGAGACCAATCTTCCCCCCAAGAAGAATGCTCCACCACTTGTATTCTTTTGTTCATTAACATTTCCTCCCTAATCTACATCAATCTATGCACATAGTGTAAAATCATGCGATGTGTCATACCCAAGCCCATATTTTGATGTACCCTTCAAGTATCTAAAAATCCTCTTTACTACTACAACATGTGTCCCTTTAGGTTCTTCTTGAAATCTAGCTACATTCCCAAGTGTATTAGCTATATCAGGTCTTGTGTGAGCTAAGTATTGTAGTCCTCCAATTATACATCTATATATAGTATGTGCTACATTCGATGATTCATCCTTGCTTGATAATTTACATCTAGTTACCATAGGGGTTCCAACTCGTTTACAATTCTTCATTCAAAATGTTGTCAATAAGTTCTTAAGATATTTTGTTTGTGATATAAAAATTCGATCCTTGTTTTGTGTAATCTGCAATCCCAAAAAGTATTTCATCTCACCAATCATGCTTATTTCAAATTCATCTTTCATTTCATCTAAAAATTTCTTACTTGCTTCATCATTACCTCTAAAGATAATATCATCAACAAATACTTCAACAATCAGTAATCCATCATCATTTTTTCTCAAGTACATATTACTGTCTAGATTACCTTTCTTGAATCTCAAACTGATCAAGTGTTTGTCTAACATTTCATACAAATCTCTAGGAGCTTGCTTGAATCCATACAATGCCTTCTTCAATTTGTAAACAATATCCTTATCTTTTGTTAAAGAAAAACCATCAGTTGTTCAATGTAGATTTCCTCTTTAAGTTCTCCATTAGGAAAATATGATTTAACATCCATGTGATTTACTTCAAAATTCTTACTACACGCATATGCCACAAACATTCTTACTACTTCAAGTCTAGCCAAAGGTGCAAAAGTTTCTTCAAATTCAATACCTTCATGTTGTGAGTATCCTTTACATACCAAACTTTCTTTGTTTCTTAATCCTTCACCTTGCTCATTCATCATGTTCCTGAAAACCCATTTTGTACCAATAACATTCATGTCTTTAGGTCTTTCATTGCTTTCATCCAATATTCATTTTTGTATTCTTTATCTGTAGTCTTAGGTTCAACTTGTGATATTAAACATAGTTCTTCATTTACCTTGTTCCTTTTCATAGCTCCTTTGTTTGCACTTCCAATGATTTTATTTGTAGGATCATTTCTTGCAACATATTTAGGTGTTCATGGTTCATCTCTAACTTCTTCCCTACGTGTTGATTCACGTTCAACTCTCTAATCCATCTAAATTCTTCAATCTATAAATCATTGTCAATTTCATAAAATACTTCATGTTCATCATTCTAATTAATGTTAGTCCTTTGTCTTTTATCTTCACCAAAATCATAATCAAGAATTCTCTCCCAAATTCTAAAATTTTCATCATCCTTCACATTAGTACTCTCAATAATAATCCTCAATCTTCAAGATTAAAGCATCTGCATTCTTTACTTTTCAATGAATAACCAAGAAAAAATCATTCATCACTTCTAGCATCAAACTTTTCAATATAATTATCTCTTTTGATATAACATTTACTTCCAAAGATTCTAAAATATTTCATAGTATGTGTATGCCCAAACCAAAATTCATAGGCTCTCTTACCAATACCTTGTCTAATCTAAACTGTGTTAATTATGTAAACTATTTTGTTAACTTCTTCTCTCCAAAAGATATGTGATAAATTACCTTTTTAGCATCATAACTCTAGCTGCCTCATTAACTGATATGTTCCTTCTTTCTATTATACCATTCTGCTATAGTGTTCAAGTGCTAAAAGTTGTCTCTTAATTGCATTGTCTACACAAAAGATATTAAACTTATTTAAAGTAAACACTCCTCTTCTATCAAATCTCAAACATTTAATCTTCAAGCCAGATTCATTCTCAACTCCATTCTTTAATAACTTGAACTTCTCAAATGCTTCATATTTTTTTCTTTAAGAAATGCAACCCACGTCATTCTTGTAAAATTATCAATAAAAAGCATGCAATACCTTTCAATATAGAATCCTTTTGTCCTTATAGGTCCACACAAGTATGCATGCACAATCTCCAACGTGACTGATGTTGTGAAAATTTTTCTTAGAAATGAATTCTTCCTCTGTTTATTCATAACACATTCCTTCAAAAACCACGTTAGTAGGCTTCACAATCTTAGGCAAGTCTCTAACTACATTAGATGAGATGATCTTCACAATGTTATCAAAGTTGTTATTAAAAAATCTCTTATGTTGTAGCCAATTTTCATCCACTTTAACAATCAAACATGTCATTTGAGTAGGAGATAATTGAAATACATTACCTTTTTTATTTATACCCATTCAATTCAGTTTTCCATCATTGTATTTAATAACACAAGTCTTCTCCATGAAATATAACATGTACCCTTTTTCCATAAGTTGTCCAACACTCAAAAGTTTGTTTTTCCATCAAGTGTAATAGATCCTTTTCCCTTAATCTAACATGGTGCATTATTTCCAACTATAACTATTCATCCATCATATCTATCAAGTTCAACAAATTTATCAACATCTCCAGTCATATGATGAGAACATCCACTATTAATAATCCAATCAAACTTTTTTTGTTCTACATTTGAGACTAAATATTTTTCTTCTCTTACTTATTCTTCATCATAATTTTCATTTTTAATAGAAACAAATCCTATTTCATCTTCATTTTCATCATCACTTTCTAAAAAGATTATATCTCTAACTGAAATTTCTCCATCTTCATCAACATAAGAGAAATTTTCTATCTTAGGTTTGTAAGGTTTTCTTAATCTGGTCTTATTTTCTCTCTTAGAACATTTAGATGAAAAATTACCAAATTCTTTGCATGTCCAACAAGAGAAATCTTTCTTACCTTTAGTTTCTCTCCTCAAAATTAGTGTCATTGCACCATCAAAGTTTCTTTCTTCTTCTTGCTTAGTTGCCAAATCTCTAGCATAATCTCTACTAGTACTTTCACTTCTTGTCAACATAGGTATGTCCTTTTGTACACTAAAAGTTGTTTCCACTCTAGGTGTACCTTCCTTTTGTTTTAGGCATTTCTCACGTGCCTTCAAATTTCCAAGTAGAAATTATTTTGTAATATCAGGTGTAATCATTTCTTCAATAATCTATGCTTTGTATTCAAAGGCTGGTGGTAGAGATTTCACTATCTTCCATTTGACTTCATTATTTGATTTCCTTCCACCACAACCCTTAATTCCTACAACAATCTCAATAATCATGCTAAAGTTACCTCTTATAGTTTCATCTTCCTACATCTTAGCACTTTCAAACATACTAATATAATTATGCAATTTAGCTTTCTTCAAAGTTTCATCTCCTTCAAAACTATTTTCCAATTTATTCCAAATTTCTATATCAAGTCTTAGATCTTTTACCTTAGTATATTCTATATCTAAAAGAGATGATAAAATAGCCTTTCTAGAAAGCATATTGTACATGTATTGGTTATTTTCATCATTTTTACATGAATCAAGTTTGACTTCTACAAAAATCTTCTTCATCTTAATAGTTAGCTAGTAGTCAATTCCCATGCCTAGAAAATGTGTCTTCATTCTTTCCTTCCAGTTGTCAAAATTAACTCCATCAAACTTTAGGCTTTCTTTCCTGAAAAATGTAGTAGCCATAGATATCCTAAAGCTATTTAAATATTCCTTCAAGGACCTTATGCTCTGATACCAATTATTGGATATATTAATTAACATAACTTCAACTCTATAAAATATCAGGCTTGTAATTAGTAACACCAATAATGACAAGATAATAAACATACATAATAACACCAGATTTGTTAAATAGGGAAACTCTTGATCAAAGGCAAAACCCCGGTGGTAATGATGCCCACAAGATGATGTGCTAATTAATATAAAAGTTCCTTGTGAAAGGATAGACCTTTTTAGAAGTTATTTACAATACAATTAGTACATATGAGTCCCTATTAGGAGACTTTGAATCCCTACTAAAAGATACCAACCTTGTGAGGAGTTGATTGAGAAACAAAATGAAGACAACTCAACCCATTGTTGAAATTGCTTCCAGATTGTCTTCACTAAACAATCTTTAGGACAACACATCGAAGGGTGAAATGACTAATAAAAAAAATCTCTTTGCATGTACAATTCCTTTGAATTCCTCAACAATCTTGCAACATCACCTTCTTCTCTAATCATAAATATTTTTCATTCAAAGCTCACATAACATTTTATCACTGCATGATATGCACTTATCGTGCACTTATGTCAAATAAAATTCCTTTCCTTTATACTAAGTCATAATGATATTTGAATTAGCGAAAAAGATTTCTCAATTTACAATTAATAATATAGGACAACAATAAGAATTTACAATAAATATTACATTACATCTAAACTCTTCCATAGAATCAATAATATGTAGCCAGCTCACAAATAAGTAACACACTTCACATCATCCACAAGTATTCTAGAATTGCAAAGTAGATTCTATCATGTTTATCCAAGAATATTGAATATGTCATTGAAAACATATCAACCTCACTGAACTAACTTCAACCTCACTGAACCAATAAATCTTAAATAAATGTCACCAAGTCCTGGTAATACTCACTGAAAATAGTCTTCAATAAACTTCACATAACTCAAACATATCTACATAACTTTTTATGCACTTACAACCACATCATCAAAACACATTTTTGAACTCAAATATATCTTTGCAAAACTCAATTCATTATCATAACACCTCACAAAACAATTTTGTGCATGTAACTTTGTTATCTTTGTCTAAACAACATGTATGTTGGCATCAAGGAAAAACCCAATCACGATTGTAACATATAACAATTGGAAGTCTTGTTTGGGAAAGTGGGATACTGATAGGGGGGGTGAATCAAAATCTCTAAACTTTTACACTTTGAAATCAGTTCAAAAAATATACCATAATCATAAACTTCAGTGTTGAAATGAATCTAACATGTGAATCACATCCATGAAAATAAAACTCATTACACAAAGATTTGGTAACCCCAAAACCCTTGAAAGGTAACAATGGGGTGGTGATGACACCCACAAATATTCACTACTTGAACACTAAAGTTTTTCTGTTAGGGCTACAAATTTTTTATCACTTCTAGTGATCTACCCTGTGAGGGGTTTGTCCCACTAAGAGCTTACATACTTATACAATCTACCTTGATTAAAGGATTTAAAACTTACAACTAAGTAAGAACTCTATTAAGATATTTACAAAGGCCTACTGGGACCACTCTATTAAGAGATTTACCCTAATTCACTTGTTAGAATGTATCAATACCTGATCCTTCGGTCCACACTTCAAATGCTAATAATAGATCTCCTTTTTCCAATACTAATTTTATCTCAAAATCAATTATAACTTTGTTTTGTCCTTCACTCCTCTACTCAGTCACTCTATTTGATCTCCACATTTGACAATAAAAGAATTGCTTCCATCTGCATACATGATATCTTCTCACAATTCTCTCCTTTGGGTTTTGATCTCACTTTAAAAAAACAAATGATCAATCTCATAGATCAAAATCAATGATCTATATTTGTCACTTATGTCGCTTAAGTATTCCCTTTTTCTAATTGGTTACATTTCTTGGATATGGATTAATTATTGAAATCATGATGCATAATCAACTCCTTAATTCTCTCAACAATCATTAAATCACACATAGAAGTCAGCCAAAATTATTTACCTCGGTATTTGTGCCTTTACAGATACATAAATCAAAATAGGCTTACTCAACATATAAAGTCTTTGATGCTCGGTCAAAACTATTCTCCATTTACTGGCGCTTGACACTAACTCTTATAAACAACTCAACATATATACTGCTCAGTAACTACTTAAGTACTTGGAGAGCTCTGACTTTCTTAGTAGTAACTACTACTCGGTACATATACAAACTACAAGTATATACATAACTCGACCTTAATAGGATGGCTCAGTCGCAATGATGATGGAACAACATTTCCTTGATAATGACTAAGTGTTGGACACAAATTGAAAATATGACTTGGAGATCAACAATCTCCCGCTTTCACATTAGTGGCAAAATTAATTTTTCATGACTTTACATTACATAACCAAAATAGTAGTTATTACTAGAGTACTCCTCCTAAGACTATGACTTGGTCTTCATAAAGACTACATTATATATACATGATTCTGACATATAATGAGTATACATTACATTTCAAAACAATATGTCCTACCTTTACACATTACCATCTCTTTCCATCTATTTTTTCTCTATCTTCTATTACCCCTTTATTCTTTGTATATACATGACTCTATTTCCCCCTTATTTTAGTCACTTTGAGCTGCTAGGGTGTTGGGGTTAGATAATACTTATCCAAAAATGGTTTGTGAAACTACAAAATCATTTCTAAGAATTGTCCCATCTAGATCAGACAGACTCCAAAACCTGTATCTTGATCTCTAGCTTAGAAGCTAGATCAACCAAATTCTTAGGAATAGAGAGATGAGGACCTCTCTATACTAACTCCTTTGGTGATGTCAATTCTCTCTACATAACCTCCAAATGAGGTGTCAACATTTTTTGTATAGAGATTAACTTGGAACTTATCCATCCATCATTAGTCATCAACTTGGATAATCCCCCTTGTGCATGAAGCAACCTGGTGAAATGAATAGAGTTGGAACTTGCATCCATGCTCAGTGAGTGTCCTATTGACTTTAAGTCCAATTTTAGGTTCTCAATAAGCTCTTGATTATCCTTAGTGAATGTATCTACATTTCATATATATTTTTACAAAGAATGAATATTTTGTACAACCTCTTCTTAGTTACTCTCTAGGTCGCAAAGTTCTACCTATTTCACTGCAATCTTTGTTGAGACCCATTCAAGTACCTTGGTCTCAAACTTTCTTTCAGACCACTACATTAGCTTCTCATTTTCTTCAATCTCATCATTGTTCACCTTTTTAACAATATGTACTGATTTATCTAGTATAGGTGAAGTTCCATTTACATCATCTAACTCAAAATCCTCTTCAAATATGTCTTTAATCTCATATAGTACCTTCTTTTGTTGATGTTCTCTTTTGAGTTCCTCTTGCTTTCTCTTCTTCTTCAAGAGATCTTGCAATATTTGCATCTATTCATATGTCAAGTTATCTTTGTCCCACTTCAGAGCCACTATAAATTCATCGAATGTTGTGTTTTGGGAGACTTGTCCTTTTTCTTATGTACCTTCTTCTTTGGCTCTAATGTGTTGCTACTCGTCAGCTGTACTAAGGCTTGAATAGCCTCTTTCTCCTTAGGCTCCTGATTCTCCTCAATTATTTTATTATCAATATCCTTTTCTTCCTCAATATTAAGTCCTAAAAATTCTATTTCAAACTTATCTTCTTGTTTTTTATGCTCTACTCTCCTCCTTTATTGAGTTCAATATTTACCTCGGTAGGTGTATTCTTTGTTGTTGTTTTTGGCTTACCCTGTTCCTTGACACTTGTACCTTGTGTGTCTTTCTCTTCAATTGTGACCCTGTTGGAGCTTATAGGTACTGAGTCCATAGTTGGTGCACCCTCAATCCTTGGATAATGATGTACTTACATATTAGAACTGGATTGGTGCTTGGTAGAAATGGATCCGAGGCTACCTCGGTAAGAATTTAACTTTTGATTTCTTCTTCAGTCAAGGTATTGATATTCATTTGTGTAGCCTCAGGTACATCCTCAATAGTTATTACATCATGTTTTTCACTCTCTTCTACCTTCTTCCTTATCTCTTATTCAAGATTGTGTGGCTCATCTATATCCTTGGTATTATTTAGTCCAACTTGTCTAGATGTTCCTTCATCTTTATGTGCACTCTTATCAACTATCAATCCAAAAATTATCTTCCATATCCATGTGCTCTATGTAACAACTTCTTAAACATTATTTTTCAATATGGAGTAATCTATCAGTTTAGGAATAAACCTATTTCTATTTTTCTCAATGAATTTTTCTATCTATAATGCTCCGCCAGGGAACCCAGAAGAACTTAACCTAAACAAGCGACTAAGTTTGCAGAATAATTTTTTTTTAAATTTAACAATCAATAACATCAAAGTCTACAATGTAGAAGCAAAGCATAGCATAAACAACTAACATAGGTTACAACTCTCAAGGGTTCCTTGATGTAGATTACGAAAGAGCTAATTAATTAATATAAGATAAAGATAATAATGAATCCAAGAATACAACTGAAAGATAAATACAACATCATGAGCATGATTACATAAATACAATTGGTACCATAAGGTGACCATAATAGTAAGCATCCACAGCACATGTCGTAGGGTATGAAATACAGCAACTGAAAAGAAAAACAACATGATATCTCTAAAAATATGAAACAATGATACAAGATTAGAAAAGGGATGAAGAACAAGAACACATCTTCAACAATGAAGATGAAGAAGAAATTTCTGCCACAAGGATCATCCAGCCTCGGTGCACGAGTGTCAAAATCTTAAATGGTAAAATAATCACTACCACCCAACTTCGTGAACCTAAACGGTCCACTCCCACTGTACTGAGGAGATAACATCAGATCCCACTTAGATAAAAAAACAATAACAACAACCAAGGAAGAGGTCCTGAAAGCTTCTAACTCAAAGGTGCAAAAGTACAATAGGGTATAACATACTCTACTAGAGGTAACCAATACACGTAGGAAACCCAAGATGCATACAGGAAGTGTCATCACACAAGACAACTCTAAGGTTATCCTGGTAGTCCCTTCAAACCCCGGTGCCCTAGTGACTCTATGTGGTTATAGTAACCTCTCGTGTAGACAAGGTACTACCTATGCCATATCCAGTCCATAAAAGCGGAAAACATAATCTCACTCCCATCCTAGTCAAACTCAATCAGGAACTCAGGCATGGGTGAGGCACATAATATCTTATTAGGTTCATTTTAAATTCCCAATGTTTATTAATTATCACTTATTAAACTACTTGTAATGGGATCTCCTGGTAGCCACTTTCAGGCTCTGACACCAATTACAAGCCACTTCCTGATAAACACCTAGATGACCTACCCTAGGGTTTCATATGAACATTATGAACTCTGAGTTATCACAACTCATGAATCTCTACAACTAGATTCAACATGCAAGACCTTAAACATGCATAACCAGATACATAATAAATCAAGTTCACTGACACAACAGAATATGCACGGTAACCAATCATGACAGATAAAGATAACCCAATCTTGCCTCTAGATTATATCCCAAAAGTCAACTAAAACCCCTCAAAATCAATACAAGATTAATTGATTAAGGGCATCAAAAGTCTTCATATAAAATTTATCAAATAAAAATTCGTAGTCAATAGTTCTACAAACTAATTATAAAACAATTGAAGTATGAACTTAGGTCTATAATTATTTGCCTCACAATAATTATACAACAATACAAAAGAATCAAATTAGAAATTAGGCTAAACTAATTTCTTTTAATTAAAGAAAAATCTAACTCCATAAATCAAAATTAAAATTAACTAATCTATAAAAGAATTAATTTTAAATTATAAATAAATTTTAATCATTAACTAAAATTACAAATATCACATAAACCATTAACTAATTACTGAATAAATATACTAAATTAATTAATAATATTAAATAAAATAAACTAGATTAATTAATAATTTTTAATAAAAATAAACTAAATACTAAACAAATAAAAATTAATAATAATTAATAGAACAAAGGAAAAAGCTAATAATACAAAATTAGCTATCACATATTTTAAAAATAACAAATGGCAAAAAAAGGAGGGGTCCACGGCCCCCCGTATCCCCCGTTCACACTGTACTGGTGCGACAGTACCTTTGGTACTGCCGCACGGCAGCCTCCTCAGGGACTGTCGTGCGTCAGTATAAAAGTACTGTGCACGGCAGTCCCAAAGGACCGTAAGGTAAGGGGTCTTTTTTTAAAGGCCCAAAACTTTTTCATAAATATAATTTTTTTTTCAAAGTTGCTTTAAACACCTTTCCAATTTACGATGATTATAATACATTTATAATTCATCACAAATTAATTTTTATAAATCCCTTTTAATAAATTTATTTATTTTTTAAAATAAGAACCCAATGCAATTTTAAAATTAATCTCCAATATTAATTTAATCAAAAACAAAACTTACACACACACACACACACACACACACACACACACACCATAAATTACAAAAAAACACAAAACATAAAATACTAACTCCACTAATCAATTTTTTTTTACAAAGATCGAAACCTTAATCAAATTGGGCTTTCTAAAGCTTTTCCTACAGATTCCTTAGAACCAACAAATTGCAAAATAGATTGGTGAAACCAATTAAATCACATTGCAATAACATACAAAACTTTTCATGCATTCAGATCCAATAGGGATGATGAATACACACCTTACCATTCCTACAGAGATCTGAAAAGAAATAACAAAAATAAATTTCAAAACCTACCTCAAATCAAAATTAAATAGATTTGATGATGACCAGAATGAAGAAAATAGAATCCAAGCCTTTCGATGAGCTCTCACAAATCTGTCCGAAATCTGTCTCTAAAATTCCTCCTCCAAAACCTGTGTAATCCAATAATGGCTAAAGCTCCCAATACTTACAGAAATCTCCTTTCTCATGCATGAATTCAAACTCAACTCGAAGAGGGCTTTGCATGAAGATGAACTTCAGTTCACAGTTCAATCCCAGTTGAAGTGAAGTCCCCTTTCCACTTTGACTTTAGTTGAAAGAACATAACCAAACTTCAACTTGAATTATTAATTCAATTTCATTCAATTAAGAATGTCCAACATAATGCATTCAATTAAATAAAAATTAGAACATTTAGTTAACATAAATACCACATGCCAAAATAACCTTTAATTTAATAAATATATTTTAATTGCAAAAGGATTAAATTTGTGATTAAATATTTCAAAAGTGAAAATATTTAATTAATTCACATTAATTAAATAATTCAACCACACTCAATAATTGCATATAATTAATTACCAATTAATTTATGCATCAACTATATAATAAAAAATAAGAATTGAAATAAATAAATATATTTATTTAATTACCATTTAAATGATATTCCACAGTTAAAAATAGAATAATCTAAAAATAGAAATCACATCAAATGCCACAAACCAATGAATCAGGAAGACCTAAGGACCCGCACTCATACTCAAGGACAAGGGTATAAACTCTTTCCAATTGGATGAGTTTAGAAAGGGTGGAAACATGAAATCTTGTCCCCTACTTTAAGACAATAATTGGCTTAGGTTAGGATTTGGAACTGAATATTATCTCCCCTCTTTTACCATTGAGATTAGCGATAGGGCACGCTCATCTTGACAATTTAGGGAAGTCAATGCCTGGTACTTGCAAACCTGCATAAGAGACAAGCATGTGCATATATATAGAGATATAACAGACAATGGTGAGGATCAGCCAATCGTGTGGATCTGGCAAGCGATTAGCTACGACTTCATCCCTCAACCACATCAACCACATCAAACATAAGTATAAAACAAACACATCAACCATACACATGCAAGTTTGGGGTTATTAAAAATCACAAGAATCAACAAATTCCTAAGATATAATCTATCATCCTAGATTAATTACAACATTTATAAAATCAGACTAGGGGCGAGGTACTACACTATCTTCTTTGGTGTCAACTTAGGCATGATCGGTGCTACACTACCTTCTCTAATTTGTCTCTCTATCATGATAGCATACTTCCATCTCTCATCAATTTTTCTAAACAACTCATTAGGGATAAGATTCCCTATCTCCAAAGGTGTCATCTTAAATGTACACAACATTTCTATCATCGCATCTTCAATCTTTTCTTTATCAAATTTTCCTAACTTTTCAAATTTAATGAATTGAAAACCTACCAAACCTTTAGTACTCTTGATGTTGTGGCAAATCTCATCCACATTGGCTGGATGCCTATGTCTAGACACTATGAATTGATTGTTGTCATCTATTTTTGTGATTTCCTCATCATCATTATCATCCTTCTGGAGTAATAATTTCCTTCTTGGCTTCTTCTTAGGATTTCTTAGCACAACTTTAATTTGAACTTGTTTCCTTTTCTATGAGCTCTCCCCTTCAGTTTTCTTTACTGGTGTCTTCTTTTGTGGCACAATAGTTGTAGTAGTTGAATCTTCCATTGTTCTAGGTCTTGCTACTATAGGAGGAGTAGGATTCTATTTTTGGTTCTTCTTCTTAGTGGGATCAACAACCATTACATATTTTCCCTTCTTTTGTGTTTCTACTTCCTCCTCTTCACTTTCTTTAGACTCACTAGATTTGTCCTCACCCAGACCTTGTGTGATTTCCAGAGGTGCATCCTCCTCTTCTCCTTGGTCTAGGATTTTATCAATATTTTTAACTAATTTCTTTCTCTTTCTCTCTAGGGTTGCAGACTTTAGGCCCATTGTTCTCTTATAATTTTCTTCTTCATAATTCCCAAAAACCTTGGTTTTACTATCAATCTCTTCTGCAAGTAAAGAATTTATAGCTCTTGATGTTTCATATATTTTTACCTCATAGGGAAATGACCTCAACCATACTACCCTAGGTGTAACAACTTGTACATAGGTGTGATCGGTATCCACAAGAAAACACACATCTTCATAGAATTTATCTATTAGGGATACTAGAATTTTGCTTCTCTTTCTCATTTTCTTCTTAAAATCTACAAAATAATTCTCCATCACAATATCAAATTTATCTCCTAATTGCTAAATAAACTCATTAATTTGTTGTGTCATGGGTCGGTCCTAACTCCATACTACATCTCTTATTCTAGGAAGATTATTTTCCACATAGAAAAATATATAGACTATCATGGATCTGAACTTACACATTGAGTTCTTTCCTTTCTCGATTCATAATAGGTTCTCAGAAAGTTGTGTCAACTGCATCTAGACACGATCATAAGCATGATCTTTCTTCACAATTTTCCATGCCTAGTCCACTGCAGTGCAAGGGACACTATCCATTCAGATTGACTAATATAACTTGTCAGAAATCACCCTAACTGAAAAATCAATCTCTAGATTTTTTATCATAGAGATAGTCATTCCTCTCTTATTCCATAGTGCCATTGTTTTTTCTTGTATCACTTCCTTTCTCTGGCATCTCATTGTCTTCTTCCTTTTAAGAGTAGGGTAACCAAAGAATCAATGAATTATTTTCTTGGTGATCTTCACCGACCTATTCTCCAACCACAATTGCATTTCATGAACTCTACTTAAAACAATCTTAATCCATTCTATCTTAAAATTGTGAGGGAAGTATAGGGAACACACTAACCCTTTCTCGACAATATGTTGATACTCTACCTTCAACAATTTGTTTACACATAACTTGTTGTTAGACTCCCTCAACTCGTAGTCTCTGATCTAATAGATCTTACACATGTAGCATGCACATACATCATGTATCATCAAAACTTTAGGTGGAATTTATGACAAGGCTCCCGAGAGATCTCCATTCACTGCACTCCCATGTACAACAAGAAAATTAGGTGGTTTGTATGCATCACTTATTAGTAACTGAACATTTTGTACTTCCTTTCCTTACTTCCTTATTGTAGGAGATGAGCTTGATGCCATTTTTTAATTAAGGGTTTGTAAAATAAATTTTGAGTAGCTCGCTAATACCTAGTTTCAACAGTTCTTTACAATGTTTACCAATGGCACCCTGTTGGATCTTCACAAATTGACTTGGCACAAATCACTCCTCTTAATCATCTTTGAATCACTCTGGAAATTCTCAACTTTCTAGGTGAAATGAATATGAAAGGTAAATTTCTATTATATAGATTCAAACAGTCAGATTAGGTCTTCATTAAATGCTATGTACACTAGTAGGTATAATACAACTATCTCAGATTTTGCACGATAGCTCATTTAACACATACCCATACTTGGTCAAAACCATGACTCGATCAATACTAACATTTCCACTTCAGCTCTATTGATATAACATCTCGGTCATTACAGGAGTTTGACACATACTGAGTGACTCAGTCACTATAGACATAAATACTAATGCTTGGCATCAATTATGCAATTTAACTCTTTTCTAAAATTAGTCCTAATGAATTTTAAGTTATGCAGATATTGACTTTAACACATCTAATGTTAGGAACTGGTGTAAAATATAACATTTGAAAATTTAGTTCCTTACATACCTTCTTTTCTTAGTTAGAAGTAGTGTGATCACTTGATCCATTGGATTGGGTGATCTCAGGTTCATTGGATCCATGACTGCTTGCTTTATCTTTCTTTCTCCATGTCTGGTTCATCTAGTTCTTTATTTTGTTAGGAATAAGGTGTCTCAAACTTGGATAATTCCTATTCTTATTATTTGTTTTGTAAAATGTATTTCTTACAAATAATGTTGATGTGTTGGCATCTTGAGTTGTGTGTAAGGAGATCATGGCTAAAACAGTTATAATGGATTCCTATGACACGTAAGAGCTATGTTAGGAAGATTCAATGATAGGTGAAGACATGTGGCAACTGATAAATTTGAGTACTATACACTCTTCCCCAATCGTGGGGTTCAGGGTTCCTATTTTTTCAGAGAATGGTTCCTATTTTCTCGAAGAATGGTAAAACCCTAATACGGTTATCTTTGGGAGTAGCCCTAAAAAGTGAAGCACATGATATAATATTTTTTAGGGTTGCGAAAAGATGAGATATGAGTGTATTGTTGGAATGTTTTAGGCTGCTGTGATTTGTCTTCAATGGTTTTGAAATCTTCTGAAAGAACTTGCATTGCAAGTGTATTGTAAGCTATAATAGTTTTGATCAATACATTGTGTAGTTTTTGGAGTGCTGGAGTTTTCACCGAAGGTTTTCCCAGGGTATATCATTGTGTCATTCTCTATTTTTCTATATGCATGGTATGTGGTTGCAATATCTTTGTTAAAGTAGTTAACGAATCTAAAATTATAAGGATTTATAAGAATTTGCACAATACTCTCCTATAGAGATTAGCGTAGGAAGCTGTTTCCGCACCTGAGTTTCCTTACAAGTGGTATCAGAGCTTGATCAACTTTTGATCCTAGTTGTTGGGTAGGGTTTTTTTTGAGCTGATCTCAAGTTTGAGTGGGAGTTTTTTGCAGAGCATTCTGAATCTTATTTGCAGATTGAGATGGCAAGTTCATCATATGGAAGAATGGAGGTGGAGAAATTTAATGGCACTAATTTTGAGTTGTGGAAACTCAAGATGGAAGACATGTTGGAAGATCATGACCTATGGGAAGCGACTTCAAGTGCTACAAGACTAGTAACTATAGCTCAAGTAGATTGGGATATCAAAGATCGTAAAGCTAAGGGTCTCATGAGACTCTATTTAACCGATGCAGTTCTTCTGAATGTTCTAGATGAGAAAACTGCAAATAGTTTGTGGGAAAGACTTGCAGCCATGTATCAGGCCAAATCTCTGGTGAACAAGTTGTTCCTGAGGAAGAAGTTGTACTCTCTACAAATGTAGGAAGGTGGATTCTTAACAGATCATTTAAATGCATTTAATCTGCTGGCTGGACAGTTGACATTAGTCGGTGTCAAGTTAGAGGAGGAGGATCATTGCTACACACTTTTGTGTTCTTTACTAGATTCATGGGACCATCTTGTGATGGCTCTTGGAAGCATGTTAGTCACCTTCAAAATGGATGATGTGGTGTCTTCACTACTATCAAAGGAGCTGCAGAGAAAGGCTTCCATTTCAGAAAAAGAAGCCCTTGCTATTTTTGGGAGATCCACTGAAAGAGGGAAGAAAAATGACAATAAGTCTGACAATAAGGGTAGATCCAAATCCCATGGGAAGTTAAAGACTTCCAATAAGTCTAAGGCAAAATGTTGGAACTATGATAAATCTGGGCACTTCCGTAAAGACTGCAAAGAGCCGAAGAAGAAGAAGAAAGGTTCAGATTCAGCTTCAGAAAGATCTCAAGAAGATGGCGATGCATTCATCATAGCTTTGGTAGCCCATGCATATGATGATGTCTGGTTGGTTGACTCAGGTGCATCTTTTTGCATGACCTCTCATCGAAACTGGTTCTCAAAATATGAAGAGTTTGATGGTGGAAAGATGTACTTGGTTGATGATTCTCACCTAAAGATAGTTGGACATGGAAGGGTCACTATCAAATTTCCTAATGGATGAGTAAAGGGAATCAATGGAGTTATGCACATTCTGGGTTTGGCACTAAACCTATTATCTATAAGTATGTTGAATGATGTAGGTGTGCAAGTTATTTTTTTGAAAGAAGGATGCAAGATGATGAGAGGATTGATAGTGCTTGCAAGGGGTACTAGGAGAGGTTCCTTATTTTAGCTAGATGCATGTATTCCTCTATGTAATAGTTCTTCATTCTCACCATCTGAACAAGTAGTGAAGAAGTCTGTGGCTATTGGTTCCGATGGTAGTGCAAACACTTTGGAAGGTAAGCTTCCTGCAGAAAAGACAATGTTGTGGCATATGAGATTTGGCCACATTGGTGAAAAGGGTCTCAGAACCCTAAAAAATAAAAATCTCGTTGAGGGGTTAAATGATTGCAATCTCGAGTTCAACTTCTATGAACACTGTGTCTATGGTAAAAAAAATCATGTTTAGTTTTACTCTAGTTCTCACAAATCTTCTGATGTTTTGGATCTTATTCATTTTGATGTGTTTGGTCCTGTAAAAGTTCCTTCAATCTCCAAGTCTATATTTTTTGTATCTTTCATAGATGATTATAGTAGAAGGACGTGGATTTATTTTCATAAAAGAAAGACACAAGTCTTTAGTCGGTTCAAGGAATTTAAAGCTCTTGTAGAGAATCAGACTAGTAAGAAGATTAAGTGTGTGAGAACTGACAATGGTGGTGAGTTTTGCTCAGCAAAGTTTGAACAGTTTTGTAAAGAATAAGGTATCAAGAGGCATAAGACAACTCCTTCTATGCCACAGCAAAATGGAGTTGCAGAGAGAATGAATAGGACATTGATGGAGAAGGCTACGAGTATGCTTAGTGGAGCTGGTTTAAAACAAAGGTTTTGGACCGAAGCTGTGGCCACCGCTTGCTATCTGGTTAAAAGATCTCCTACATCAGCCCTTGTTGGTAAGACACCCATGGAGGTGTGGTCTTGTAAGAAGCCTTCAATTAGAAATCTTCATGTTTTTGGTTGTGAAGCTTATGCACATGTTCCAAAGGAGAAAAGATCTAAGTTGGAAAACAAAGCTGTTAAATGTATTTTCATCAGATACAGTGTTGGTGTGAAAGGATACAAGCCTTGGGATCCTGTGACTAGTAAGGTGTTATATAGTAGAAATGTTATTTTTAGAGAGCTAACATCTTCTCCTATTGTGCTACAACCAGATGAAAAAGAAAAGGAAAAAGATGTTGTTCAGTTGCCTCCTACCCCTAAGAAGACTGAACAAAGAGACCATGTTGGGCGTAATGATGAGGAGAGCTCTAGCAGTTCTGATAGTTCGAAAGAAGAGGAAGAAAAACCTCAACTGTAGCCCTTGAGGAGATCCACGAGAGAAAGAAAGCAACTAGAAAGGTTTGGTTATTCTATGTTAGATTCCAGTTGTGCCTTTTCTTTGATTACTAACACTGGTGAGCCTAGATCTGTGAAAGAGGCTTTGGGCATGGAAGATGCAGGTTCCTAGATTGAGGCTATGGATAATGAGATGGCTTCATTGGAGAAAAACAAAACTTGGGACCTTGTACCTTTTCCTAAAGGGAGAAAATTTGTTGGCTATAAATGGGTGTTCAAGAATAAATTCTATGCAAATGGCAGTGTTGAAAGGTACAAAGCTAGATTGGTTGCAAAGGGGTATTCATAGGTAGAGGGAATAGATTATGGTGAAATATTCTCTCTTTTTGCACATTTGACATCCATTAGATTTCTCTTATCTCTTGCTGCATCATATGATTTAGAGATAGAACAAATGGATGTGAAGACAACTTTCCTTCATGGTGATTTGGAGGAAGAGATTTATATGTCATAGCCTGAGCACTACATTGTTAAAGGTAAGGAATCCTTAGTTTGCAGATTAAAGAAATGCCTTTGTGTTGTCAATTGGATTTGTAAGATCAAAATCAGATCATTGTGTTTATTTCAGAGTTGAAAATGATCGCCTTCTTATTGTTGCATTATATGTTGATGATATGTTGCTGTTTGGGAAGGGTAAGGGTATGATTTCTAATTTTAAATCTCAGTTGTTAGCACAGTTTGAGATGAAAGATCTTGGGGCAGCTAGGTACATCCTAGGTATGGAAATCAATAGAGACAGGTCTAACAGAAAACTTTGGTTGAGTCAGAGTAAGTATGTGAAGTCTATGTTGGACAGGTTCAGCAGGGTAGATTGTAGACCACTATGTGTTCCTATTTCTATGGGAACAAAGCTATTTGTAGATGATTGTCCAAAATCTCCTAGTGAGGTGGAGGACATGAGTAGAGTACCTTATGCTAGTGCAGTTGGAAGTCTTATGTATGCTATGGTCTGTACTAGACTAGACATTGCCCAAGTAGTGGGAGTCCTGAGTCAGTTTATGGCTAACCCTGGACGGGTACATTGGGATGCAGTTAAGTGAGTATTCAGATATTTGAGGGGTACATCAGATTACTCCATATGTTATCATGGTAACTCTTCTAGATCTCTGCATTCAGTTTGTATTCGTGGGTTTTTGGATTCAGATTGGGCAGGTGATATTGACAGTAGGAGATCCACCAGTTCTTATGTGTTCACTATGTTTGGTGGTGCCATTAGTTGGATGAGTAAGCAACAACCTGTGGTTGCTTTGTCCACTACAGAAGCTAAGTTCATGGCTGCTACTCATGCTTGTAAATAAGCCATTTAGCTTAGGAGATTGTGTTCTGATGTTGGTGTTGATGCAGAACATATTACTATTTGGTGTGACAGTCAGAGGGCTATTTGCCTTGCAAAGAATCCAACTTTCCATGCTAGAACGAAGCACATTGACGTGCAATTTCACTTTTTGAGAGATATGGTGGAAGATGGAAATGTAAATTTGGAGAAGGTAGATACTGTGAAGAATGTTGTAGATGCATTAATGAAACCAGTGGGCATTGAGAAGTTCAGATGGTGTTCGGAGTCTATGGGCCTTTTAGCCTATAGCGGTTAGTTCTTGTTGCTCTTACAAGGTGTTTGACAAGTGGGAGAATGTTAGGAATAAGGTGTCTCAACCTTGGATAATTCCTATTCTTATTATTTGTTTTGTAAAATGTATTTCTTGCAAATAATGTTGATGTGTCGACATCTTGAGTTGTGTATAAGGAGATCATGGCTAAAACGGTTATGATGGATTCCTATGACATGGAAGAGCTATGTCAGGAAGATTGAATGATAGGTGAAGACATGTGGCAACTGATAAATTTGAGTACTGTACACTCTTCCCCAATCATGGGGTTCCTATTTTCTCGGAGAATGGTAAAACCCTAATACGGTTATCTTTGGGAGTAGCCCTAAAAAGTGAAGTGCATGATATAAGATTTTTTAGGGTTGTGAAGAGATGAGATGCGAGTGTATTGTTGGAACATTTTATGCTGCCATGATTTGTCTTCAAGGGTTTTGAAATCTTCTGAAAGAACTTGCATTGCAAGTGTATTGTAAGCTGTAATAGTTTTGATCAATACATTGTGCAGTTTTTGGAGTGTCGGGGTTTTTACCGAAAGGTTTCCCCAGGGTATATCATTGTGTCATTCTCTATTTTTCTATATGCATGGTATGTGGTTGCAATATCTTTGTTAAAGTAGTTAATGAATCTGAAATTATAAGGATTTATAAGAATTTATACAATACTCTCCTATAGAGATTAGCGTAGGAAGTTGTTTCCGCACCTGAGTTTCCTTACATATTTGTTCAATAGTCTCTTCACTTTTTCTTTTTTCATTACTTGGTGCTTGTTCTTTTAAATTTCTTTTTATATGATCAATCTTGTGGCATTTGTAACAAACCAAACTTCTACTCATCCAAATCTTGGATTTACCTCTAAAATGTGTCCTTATATAGTTTTCTCCAATATGACCATATTCTCCATAATAATGACAACTATACCATGTATTGTAATTTCAATTGAATGTGTTACCTTTCTTAGGTGCATTACCTTTCTTCTTGGATGTCTACTTTGGTTTTTCATTGGATCTTCATTCTTGTTCTCTATGACCATGTTTCTGACATTTATAACAATGACCTTGAAAACTAGGTCCAGTAGGTGAATTACTAGCATTTGACCTATATTCATGTGCCTGATATCCAAGCTTTTTAAAGTTGAAACAATATCCATTGAATTTGGGCTTAGGATTTGACTTACCATTTTTTCTTCTGCAAATGTTTTTTTTGTGTCCTAGTTTCCCATAGTGATGGCATGTAGGTTTGTTGTTGTTTGGCTTTTCATTGCTCTGTTCTCTAGTCTTAGATGATTCTCCTTCTTCGGTCGATGATAGGTTCTCATTATGTCATAGTGTAGAGGTGTCACTAGACCTTCTTGGTGATCTCATCAGTTCCTCAAAGTATTTCACAACTTCATTAGGTTTGTTCATCCTCTCATTGAGTTCTATTTCAGATCTTAACTCATTCTTTAGTTTATTGTTCTTTGATCTCAGATTTATAATTTTGATGTATTTCAACTCTTGATTTGCAATTAACATTTTATTTATCATCTCCAATTGATTTTCTTTCAGCTTCTACATATCACATGTCCTTTCATCAAGTCTAATAGCCATTTGTCTCTTATCCTATTCTACCATTGTCTTGTCTTCCTCAACTTCCATTTTCTTTTCAACCACTTCACATATTCTTACTGATTGGATTTCTTATTCTCTCTTCATACTTATGACATCTTGATTTGAAGAATTATTTCTTTCCAATAGATCTTCTATTTTTGAATCACTTTCACTGGAGTTTCCATTATCAAATAGACCTTTAGTGTCCTCTTCTTGATATTGAGTGTCATTCAGTTGGATTACCAATTCTTTCCTTCTACTCAAAGATTCTTCAATTATTTTTTTGTTTCCTCAATATGGTGTAATGCAAGATGGATGTCAATATTTTGATTCTCTATGCTTTTTCCCAACTTATAAGCCTCTATCTTGAAGATCTTAATTCTCAAGTGGTTAAACTTAGTCTTAGAGAACAAATCTCTGATACGAATTATTGGAAGTTTTATTTGGGAAAGTGAGATACTAAGAGAGTGTGAATCAAAATCTCTAAAATTTTGCACTTTGAAATCAATTAAACATATATACCATAAAAATTTTCACTCCTCTACTTCGTCCCTCTCCCTGATCTCTACATCTGACAATCAAAACACTGCTTTCATCCACACACATGAGCTCTTCTCACTTTTCTATCCTTAGGGTTTTGATGTAACTCTAAAAAAAAATGATCAAGCTCATAGACCAAAATCAATGATCTACACTCATCACCTATGCCACTTAAGTATTCCCTTTTTCTTATCGGTTATATTTCTTACATAGGGATTAATGATTGAAATCATGATGTGTAATCAGCTCTATAATTATCTCAACAATCATTAAATCACTCATAGATGTCATTCAAAAAGGTTTACCTAGGTGTTTGTTCCATTACAAAAACAAAAACAAAAAATGTCTTACTCAGCATATGAAGTCTCTGATGCTCAGTCAAAGCTATTCTTCATATACTGGTGCTCAACACTAACTCTTCTATAAAACTCAATATATATACTGCTCAGTAACTACTGAAGTACTCGATGATCTCTGACATTCTCAGCAATAACTACTGCTTGGTACATATACAAAATACAAGTCTATACATAACTCAACCTTAATAGGATGGCTTAGTCGCAATGATGAACGACCAACATTTCCTTGATAATGACTAAGTGTTGGACACTAATAGACAACATGACTTGGAGATCAACAATAATAACTCAATCATATCTAATAAAAATCCAATATGTCCCGCTAACAACATTCATAAACATTCATGCTAACACTTTCCTTAACTTCAAGTTCAATGACGAGATTTCATCTTTGGATGACAAATTAGACATGAAAATTTTCCCTTTGTTTGAAGACTTGCAAGATCATATATAATTGGAGTAAATATGTATATTTTTAAATTACATATATTCAATAGATTATTTAAAACAATAAATGATATATAATTTATAAAATTAAATATTGTTAAAGTGTGCAAGTTGAACTTTATAACATACCACAAAAACATATGTTAGCCCTAGGGCATCATGAATTGTCCATGCAAGCATTGCATGGAATTGAAATTGTCTTTGTCCTCTTGTTCTAGAGACATCATACATAGTGACACCATTCTATAAATTTAGTAACTCATCGGTAAGAGGCTCGATATATACATTCATATCTTTAACTTAGTACTTGCCTAGTTGAATGATCATAAAAATTACGTAATTATTATATCTATTTTACTGTAATATATATTATTTAATGTACATGACTATTAAATGAAAAAAATACTTGGAGAAATCATTGCCAAAATTATGTGCTACTTTTTTATTAACATCCATGGAGGAATATTATTGTTGATAACAAGAACAGGCCATCGAGTAAATAGATCGCAACTCTCCAAATGGATTGACATCATCTGTTACCAATAAATGCTTGAGATTTTGAGGTTATTCTTTAAAGTGTGGTAATTTTTTCTCTATGTCCCTAAATGTAGAACCATCTATAGGAATTTGAAGAATATCATCTCCACTTCTATTTTATGCATGGTAATGCTTTTTTTTTCTTCAAATTTTTCACATGTAAATAATCATTACATACATGGAATAATAGGAATATAATGAAGAATCTTGTGAGGCACTTTTCTGTTAGTTGATCTTTTTGATATCTACTGATATGACATTATGGACATTCTATTGTCAATTTATGTTGTTTATGATATATACTATGATCATTGGGACATACATCTATTTCTTGATACTCCATTCCAATATCTTTCATAATGATAGATAATTCTTGGTATGAGTGAGGTATAATATTTGATGGTGCTAAAAAAAATTCACATATCAATCTACAACGAAAAAAATATTTTTTTTAATATAAGTATATTGATGGTACATATTTCACCCTTTATTTACTAGTGATGAAATAACAACAAAAATAGATGAAAAAATATGACATATATGACATACCTTAACATACCCGAAATATTTATGTTGCATAAACTATTCATAACCTTAAAGTTCACCAACAAAAATACATCATAGAGAAGATTTGTTTGTGAGCCTTCATAAAGGTGATCATATGCCTTCTTAAGATAGGTAAATCATTAAAAACATCAAATTCATCTTGATCATCATGATCATTCGTACCAATAATAAATGTGTCATGGATCGATGTATTTGTACCATCATCTTCAACTATGTTTTTCGGTGCGTGATCATATTCTTCAACAAGATCATTAACTTCATCTTCAATATTCATACCTATTTGTTCCTCCACATTCCCCAGACTATGATAGTCCATATCATTTACCCTAGAGTTCCCTACCTATATAATAATGATCAACAAAAATAAACCATGATCACGATCTCATGATCAAGTGATTTTTTTATATATAAAATGTTAAAATGATATAAACATTTAAAAATACAATTAATATAAACAAATATAATAAAAAAACTTACCAATGGACAATAATCATTCCCCCCTTCAATTTGACCATGTTGCCTACAATGTTTCTCATCTATTGTGAGTAAAAGTCTTCTATTCTTTAAGCCCTCACATTTATTGTAGGGACAATAATAATTTCCATCACCTTTTCTTTTCAATGAAGACCACTATCTAGAAATTGTCTCTTTGTTTTGTTCTTCATTAATATTTTTGGACATGATTTTTCTTCATATACAACAAAATCAAACTACCAAAAATTTAGTCGATAACCTTCAAAAACCTAGTAAAATGTTTTTACATGTATAGAAAAAACTATCCATGTAAGTATATTTGTACGGAAAAAATTATCCATCCAAGGGTTTTTTTAACTTTTTTGACTTTCTTCTGAAAAAATAAAACGTCATCAAAATTTTGATGAATGACTAGGGCACTTTTTAAAAAGTAGTAATTTGACACATTCAACCTCAATTTTATTACAAAATAAAAATAAAAATCACATTTCATTGAAAAGTTTCATCAGAATTCACTGTCAAATGAGTTAGTTATTGAAACTCTTGGCACTTTCTGACTAAAAGGAGGCAATCAAAAAATAACTTCAACCAAAAGTATCTCGCCTTTGTAATTTTAAGAGTTCTGACTTTAGCAGAGAAATGACTTCCAAGATATTATGGATTTCATTCATCTTAATTTCTATCTATATAGCATAGGATAAAACCATCAAGATTATTCTTGAAATAGACTCCTATTAAGAAAAATACTACATTTTCAAGCTAACAAAACTTTCTCTTCTTCTTAGGGAGGTAAATTGGGTATCTTCAAGTTTGCATGAACTATGTTTTATCTATGACCCAAGAATCTTCCTTTTCTAGTTGATCAAATGTGACCACTTCTTGCACCTCATTTTCATCATTTATAGAGACCTTGTTCTTTCCTTTTCAATTGACCTCTTATGTAATGAATCCACATAAGCCTCTTCCTTTGATGACCTTGGTGCATTAAAATTCAATATCATACTCCAATATCTTGGTGATCCAATTTGCCCTTTTTTTGTTATGTCACCTTCCATAATATATTCTCTTAAATTAGAGTGCAACACAAATATAGGGACCTTATTTCCTACTATATTATGTTTTAATTCCTTGAGACCCTCAACAATTGTTAAATCTCTCTTTTCTATAATGTTTTATTTTTCCTCATACTCTTTTAGGGTTATAGAATGAGAAGCGCTATGGTTTTCACTTTTCAAACCTTTATCCTTTTGAGTTAGTATGACTACAATTTTGTGTTGGAAAAATAGCCAGCACTCCCCTTGGGATTCGTGACATGGTCTAATAGCCTCCTGTGTCTTCTATAAGTCTAGTGGTTGTATTGGGCATTAACAAGTTGATCTTTTGGTGCAACAACAACCACTACTTGTAACAAGTGGTATCAGAGCTTGGTCATAGGTTCGAATCCCCTCAGGTAATGCTGAGGGGGAGATTGTTGGAAAAATAGACAGCGCTCCCCTTAGGATTCGTGACATGGTCTAACAGCCTCATGTGTCTTCTATATGTCTAGTGGTTGTATTGGGCATTAACAGGTCAATCTTTTGGTGCAACAACAACCACTACTTGTAACATTTTGTGTCCATTTCCATATATGCAAATTATAAAATCTTTGGAGGAATCTAGATTGGATAGAACTGGTCCTTAAGATATAGCTTCCTCTATTTTTTTAAAGGTGACTTTAGCTTTTAGAGTCCACTTAAAAAATAAGTCCTTTTTAATATTATTTAGTAATTGGCCTTACATAACAGATGAAATCAAAGAGGAACCTATTGATGAAGTTGACATTCCATAGAAAGGATTGCACTCCATTATTTTTAACTAGTAGGGAAAAACTTTGGATGGATTTTATCCTCTCTAGGTCTATGGAAATTTCATCCTTAGATACTATGTACTTGAGTGGCTTTCCTCATGGGACACCAAAAATAATTTTTGGGGGTTTAAAGAGAACATGAACTCTTGAAACCACTGGAAGAATTTCTCTAGTTGATTAGAGTGTTCCTCCTAATTCTTTGAAAACATAGTGAGGTCATCTAAATAAATGAGAGTAATCTCAATCAATGATTCTTTTACCAGTATATGAATAAGGTCTCCATGTACTTGACATTGTTTACACCTCTAAACAACTTTTTATGCATCCTCTTCCATGGTTCACCAATAATATCTTATCCTTAATTTTTTCTTATCTAGAACTAGATCACTAGAATGGGCCCCATAGACACCTTCATGAACCTTTTATAAGGTTGTCTACTCTTTGGCTGAATCAAGACATATGAGAAGTTTTTATTGAGACATTTCTTATGAAGGTTGTCAGCTATAATAGAGTAATGGGAGGCTTGTCTAATGAGGTTATTTTTAGATAGTTATGTGATAGGTTAGGTGAAAGGAAGTTATGTTTGAGATATGTGTAAATGTATGGATACCATAGGGATTTGAAACTATTGGTGTAATTAATTATTCACCTAATTATACTTTACCTAGGCTTACTTAGTATAATATATGCATATTAGTTTTCATTTGACACTTTTAGGATTTTTCACCTTTATTTGCACATGGTGTAGGATAAATTTCACTTTAGTTGATGGTAGTTATTATCACATTCTACTTTATGTGTGGTCTCCACCTCTAGTTCACTTATCATTTATCATTCTCCACATGTTGGACAAGCTTTATTATATAGTAGAGGATGATCCACCTTGGGTGGACATGTGATTCCATCATGTGTAGGTGATAAGTTATCTTCTCCTTATCATGGTCTCTTATCATCTTTCCTATATAAGTAGGAACATCTAAATTGTACTCATCAATTGTATTCAATCAATCATCTTAATCAATCTATCAATTAAGGTATTGATCCAGTTGACCATATTATATTTTATTCTTGGTGAGAATAGAACTTATTCTTATCATGGTATTTCTCTCTTTTATATTCTATTCATTAGCCTCTAGATCTTAGGTTGTTTCTATTAGCAAATTCTTACATGGTATCAGATTCTTTGAAGCACTATTGCATAGTCATCTTAGAGAGAATTTTGGTTTCAGGTTAATATTAGAGATTTTTTAGTCAAATTTAAGGTCACCATTAGATTTAGAGTGAATTTTAGTCAAATCTCAAATCAAAGTCCAAAGCTACAGTCATTTGAAGGTGAACAATGTTTACCAATTCAAGGAGTGATCATTAATTTTGGAGCACTTTTGATTCAAACAATCATTACTATCATGCTTAGAATATCCAAAATAATTAGAATTGACTATTGATTTACCCAAATCAGAGCTTAACACCTCAAATTGGAAAAACCCTCCCTAGACGATTGTATGGACATTGCAGGTATGTAGGTACAATTATTTTAATTTAAAAAAATTACTTTTCTATTTTTATAATATTGTGAAAAAAAATTAATTTTAAAAGAAGGGTGGGTATTTTTTTTCTTTCTTAAAAATTAATGTTTTTAGGCCTATAGGCCACCTATAGTCTGTAGGTACATTCTACGAGTACCGTAGGTAAACCTGTAGCCTCTAAGCTCTATAAGTACCGAAGGTAACCTATGGGTGTCAAACTATTTGGATAATAGAAAGGGGGGTCAATCAATTATCATAAAATACTTTTATTAATACTAATTGATCCATACAAACCTTAATTGAATCATATAAATAAGAGATATAAACTTGGAAGCACATAAGAACACTATACATAACGAACATGATATTTTTACAAAAAAAACTAAATATGGAAAAAACCATGGAGAATTCTAGTTCTCAATTATGAGACATTGGTTAAGGTAATTTTTACAAAGGGTGTCTCATTTCTAATTTTCTCACTATAGGTCCTCTCACTGCTTAAACCAATTAAAAAAGACTCATTTCCAAAAGAAGAATAATGAAAGGGAATCCACCATTGAAATAAATGTCTCCAATTGCACTCCAAGATCCCTATTATATGTTGCCTCCAGTTGCACACTTTTTAATACTTAAAGTATCTAGGCTTTCCCTTTCATATTTTCATCCTTCAACACACTTTATCATGAAACATATTCATATTTTAAGTATGACATTACATGCCTTCATAATCTTGTAAGTTGTCCAAACATAATTTGAATTAGGTCACCACAAAACATTCCCATGGTGGAAATGAATTAATTATTCATGACACACAAAATCCTGACTCAAAATAACATGCCACTCATTTACCATAATATCGAGAGAGAAAGAATAGAATTTACACATTACAATATACACTATGTTTCTTAAGCACTTTAACCAATTTCCAATTTGGACTAGGCACAACAAAGTGTATCTCATTAAGTTAAAATATAAATGGGACTTCGATAAACACAACCAAAGATAGATCATTGTAGTACAACATTTGGAGTGTGTCAATCTAGATCACCAAAACATCAAAATATAACCTCATCCAATCACCCAAAGTATGTTGAAATCGACAAAAACCATTAGTGACAATAGAAAAAACATCATCACGTTGCCAAAAATCTCCCCCGTTTTCATTAATGGTTTCTCTTATTTACTTTCCTTTTTGACATCCTTTGTAAATAATGTTTTTTGGTTTGGTCAGATTTGGCAACTACACTTGTTGAACTTACCCTTACCAAATTTTTGATGATTGTGTGACACATCATCTGGTGTCAGAGCCATCTAGCATTGAACTATGATAATACCATCTATTTGTAGCCCCTTCTAGTTGATACATATTGCCACATGTCCTTTTCCTAGTAGAAAAAATAGTTTTAGATATCTTCCAGATCTCACAAATCACCCTAAAATGCAACATTATAACCATTTTCACACATTTGTCCAACAGTCAAAATATTATGATATAAACCCTTCACATAGAAAACATTGTTAGTGTTATTCTTTCCGTTAAAGGTAATAGAACCAATTCTAATAATATGTGTCATTTTATAATCTCCAAACCTAATTGAACTACCATCATATTTATTGAGTTATACAAAATTACTTTTATCACCAATTATATGATTTTAACATCCACTATCATTTAACCATTCATCTCTATTTGTTCTGACATGTAATGTAGTTTTAGTCTGAGCATTAGATTCTAGTTCAATAGTAGATATATCAAATCTAGACTCATCTTTTTTCACCAAAAATAAACAATATTATTGATCTAATTCATCATTTTATATACTAGTATTTTCATTAACATCGTAGGTATTCTGATTGAATTTTAAGACTTTTGTCTTGTTCCTTTTTCTATACACCTAGTTGCTAAATGACCAATATTTCTACATCTAAAACATTTAACATGTAACACAGCTTTTTATTTTCTAGTATGTTTCATCTATTTTATTGTAAAGTTTTCCTCCAACTCATCTAAATTGTCACTATATAGGTCTTCTTCTATCTTTGTGGCTTTTAAAAGGCTATTTCATATTTCTTCTTTTCTTTTCTGAAATTCCTTATCTCAAAAGTAGTCAAAGATTGAAAGGTTTTCTCTGTGGTGAATTTCTTCAAATCAAAAAATTCTTCAATAGGTGAGATCTTATCACTTTATCTTTCTAGTAGATTCATCAAAATATTCTCCATAGAATCTTCATCTATTAGAGTGCGTCCATGAGTTTTAACTTCATTTACTAAACTTTCAAGTATCCAAAAGTAGCTTTCTATATCTTCACCTTCTTCCATTCTCAATTTTTCATATCTACACTTAGCTATCAACTTATTTGATAATTTGACTCTATCATTTCCTTTATAAATTTATTTCAAATTTTCCCAAACTTCACAAAAAGTTTGAAATTTATTTATTTATTTATTTGAATGTGTTTGTGGGTGGGGTGTGTTGAAAATGTTGTAGATATATATTACCTCCTAATCCAAGACAAAGAGATCCTAATTGATTAACTGAAAGGAGACGATCAATGCAAAAAGGAATCAACTAGTTAAATAGGAAAAGAGGATCTAATTTCTTAATTATAAAGTAAAACAATATATCATAAATATTAGGATAAAATGAAACAGTTATCTTTAAATGTAGCAGATATGGAAATTGTTGTTTATGTTGTTTGTACAAAGTTTCTGGAAATTATGCAACCTACCCTAGCCTGGAAACACAAAGACGGAGAAAACCCATAAATATTTTTCTTTCTTGAGCCGAGTCAACCTTGACCCAAATATGCAGGCACAATTGTGCCCCTTTATGTTGACCTTGACCTGCACTATTTCGATAGAAAATCTATTCACGAATTCAAAAAGTTTGTCAAAAAGGGTATTCTAATTTGCTTTGTAATTTGTTGTTTCATGCATGTTCCTGCAAGAAAAATGGTTTTGTTTGTTGGGGGAGGGGTTTGCCGTGGTCAAACCCTGATTTACGAATTAACTTTGAAATCAAAATTAAAATGGAGAATGCTAGCAAGTAGTAGAAGAAGATCTAACAATGAAGCTATGATATTCAATAGATATGCAATTGTATTTCAAATGTAAACAAGTATGTTAATATGAAAGCTTAGACTCAACATTAAAAACTATAAATGTAAATCAAAACCTCCATGATTATATGCTTGGAATCCCCCTTGAAGGAATAATGAATAAATCTTGAGAAGAAGACTTGAGAACCTTGATTGAACACTTGGAAGCTTGAAATTAGATGATAGATTATGCGTAGAATGATCCTCCTCCCTCTTTTATTTTTTATCTCTTTTCTTCCTCCTTTTTTTTTCTTCTTTCTTTTTCTCTAAAAAATGAGAGGAGAAGGCTTCCTTATATACTAGTCTAGGACACCAACTTCTAGAGAGGGTGATATATGAGAAATAAATTCCAATTAGGCACATCCCCTTAGAAGTCGACCTATATTAAATATCTTTTAAGAGTCACCACTTCGAAGCCTGAAGCAATCGACTTGGAAGTGGGAGAAAGAACTTTTGAGTCTCCCCCCACATCTGACACACTTTCCAATAAAAAGGGGGACCTACGTCAAGCTCAAGGTTGATCCTAACCTAGATCAAGGTCGAGGTCGACCTTGTCCCAATGGGTTAAGACCCCTAAAAAATATGCCAGGTGGGGAAAGGAGTGCCCAAAGAGGCCCAATCAGGGTCCTAAAGAGGCACAAAAGATGGAAAACTAGCATAAATTATAGGACAACATGATAAAGGCCCAAAAAACCCCCTAAGGAGGGATAAACAGTCTTAACATGGAAGTGATTCCATTTTAGGATGATACATTAAGCCCTGACTTTTGCGGGAGTATGGAAATCACACATACTCATGGTAAAGTTAGAAGAAAGACTCCAGTGGATCGCAATGAGGTAGAAGATCACTTAGTTAAGGACATGAGCCCCTAGGCCAAGGATTCTAACTCAATATACATACACAAGGGTACAAAAACAATAGAGAAAACAATGACAAAGCTAAAAGACACAAAAAAGAGGGGTTAGTACAAAAACAAACCCAAATCAACTAGAAAAGGAAACCTTGCTAAGAAATGCTTCCTATACTAATATCATATTTGGAAAGCTATCATAAAAGCATAAATGCCTACATAAGAAAGACAAGAGAAACACTATAAATAACATATCTTCATGATCTAATCCTACTATCATGAAAGGAAAGAGAGAAAAGAGAGAGTGATTACCTCACCTAGTAAGATGCCCACCTTACCATGAATCACTAAGAAGGGAGAGCCCAACAAGTAGCCAAACCTGATATTTCACCCATAAAATGTTCTTTGTAGTTGTAATGCATCTTCTGATGGCTTTTTGAATACCTATAGATCCACATTCTTGTATCACTATGGAATATAAAATGTGTGTCTCTTCAGGATTTAGCAACTTATGTGCATTACCTTCTGAGGATTTAGCATATTTGAAATTGAAAATGTGTGTCTTCTTCATGATTTAGCAACTTATGTGTGTTACCTTCCGAGGATTTAGCAAAAATAAAAATGAAAATGTGTGTCTCTTCAAGATTTAGCAACTTATGAGTGTTACCTTCTGAGGATTTAGCATGAATAAAAAATGAATGCGTGTCTCTTTAGGATTTAGCAACTTATGTGTGTTACCTTTTGAGGATTTAGCATGTTGTAAAATGTAAACTATAGTATTTAAGGAAGACCCTATATATGTTCCCCTCCTTATCATGGCTACCTAATAGATAGGATAAGGAAGATAAGGAGGATACCTACTTCACAAATTAAGGAGATATCCTATTAACAAAAATGTACACTATTTTCTTACCAAAGAGTATTGACCCTAACATCAAAGAGCATAGATAATCATGAAAAATGATGTCACTTATGGTAAAAGGATCCTCAAAGAGAAAGAGATCTTAAAAACAATACCCCCACTATAGAGGAGGGCTTTGAATAATATATCATCTTTCAAAGAAAAGAAAAGAGGGATCGAAGATTCAATCATCAAGCTTGCTGGTATCAAGAGGAAGAGGAATCTTGGAATGAAGGAAGAAAACTCTAACCCAAAAGAAAGGGGAAGAGTTTATAAAGAACATATTTTGCAAAATAAAGAAGAGGTGATGACTGAGGACAACAACCTCTCACATAAAAGGATATTCATAGCCAAAACATCAATCAGTATAAGGAAATAATTTTGCAGAATAAACAAATGCCACTAAGCTAAGGAAAGTAGATCCCTAGACAGAGAGAAAGAAGGAAAACCTTGCCCCAAGGGATGAAAGAAATGGATATACCAAGATATTCCATAACAAAGAGATATATTTTCAAAACAAATGTCTTTAGAAAATATATCATGAATACTAGAAGAGAGATATGGATGATTATGAGAAAAGGAAAGATATCATAATACAAAACCATAGGGATAAAATATAGAAAGAATAACCAATTAAGCTCAAAACAAAATACATGCTAAGAACATAATGGATCCTAGAAAAAAAGGAAGAAATACCTCTTGCCCCCTAGTAAAGAGACAAGTAGAAAAAATATCTACATTATAGAAGAATGAGGGGTATTCTCTATATGGAAATTATGAAGAAATTGTAAAACCGAATGAGCATGAGATATAATTCCTAAAGAAACTCTTTCTCTAACATACATCTTGAAATGCACACAATTAGCAAGTATATGTGTATTACTATAGTGAAAAGGACATTTGTACTTGGAGAGATCATCTTTAGACATAGGTTTAAAGCTTTCTTTCTTAGAATTCATTAACTGAACATACACCTTCTTAGCCACATCTTGAGGGGTATCATGATAATCTAAGGAAGGTGTTGGAAGAAGAACATGAAGAGGATGTGGATGATCAGAATCAATAACCCTAAATTGAGATAACAGAAAGCTAAGACCATGCATATCTTGTTTAGGGGATACATGAACCATATATTTAATACCTTGTTCATTAACGCCAAGGCCCTAAACCTTTATAACCTTGTTTAGCCATCATATTGTATCGTATAGTGTATATTATTAGAATTAGGAGAGATAGGGTACTGAGAGGGGAGGGGTGAATTAGTGCCCACAAAAACTTTAACACATTAACCTTTCAGATCTACAATAGGAAACAATGATAACCTCGCAAAGTAACTTGTATCTAATACATGTATCATTCATCCATTTAACTTGTGAAAGTAAATAACATGAAATCAACAATATTGTAGTCACATAACACAAGTATTTTCATAACATAGAAACCCTTGTTAGAAGGTAAAAACTATGGTGGGGATGGCACCCACAAATTCTTCACTACTATAGATAGAAAAGGTTTTCCTGTTAGGGCTACAAGTTTTGATCACTTCTGGTGATCTTACATTATTAGGAGTAACATATTAGATCAGCTAGATCTACCTAGTTATAGGATTTTAGGAGAACTACTTGAGTGTGCACTCGGTTAAGAGATTTGCATAAGAATGTCAAGTCTACTCTGTTAAGAGATTTAACCAAAACTCTATTATAATTTTTAGAAATAAATAGGTAACTATCTGCTAATGAAAATTTTATTGTCTGATACAGATCAATAAAGTAATGATAAAATATCACCTTTACTATGATGAATCTCTACTCTAAACTACTCAGTTAGCCTGCTCTGATTCTTCTTAACCTGATAGACTTCTGAATACTAATCTGCTCTGTCAACTAATAATCTTGAAGGTTGGCTAGAACTTCGAGTGCTTCTTTTCTCATACATCATTTCTTATAAAAAATGATGTAATATACAAATTATATAGCATACAACATTATGTCGCTTATACAAAATTAGGTTTACAAATCTTAGACAAAACCCTAAGATCTAAGGTGTACAAAAATGACTTAGATCAAACCATTACAGAGAATCTTCATTGTATCTTAACAATAAATTGTTCTCGATCTTGGTAATACATTTTCTGATCTATTGTAACTATTTTCATAGAAGGATGTGCCATTCCTAATTACTATGTCATTTCCTATGATCCTCGGTAAACAGTGTATAAATAGCTCGGTGTTCATTCTAACACTCAATGTTTACTATCACTCAGTATTGGTGTCAGGTGATGCTCAGTAAACTGACTGATGCTCGGTGTATACACTTTAGCCAACTATCATGTTTTTCTTATAGTTACCCACTAGCTTCATATATGTAACCGACTGATATCTTAGATAACCTTTGATACTAATGACAACCTTTAATGCTCAATAGAGATAATAATCTCCCCCTTTGGCATTAGTATCAAAACTTGAATGTATATAGACCTTATGTCTCAAAAAATACTTATATCTCTACCATATACATAAACATATCAAAATTTCTAAATACTCCCCCTCGGTGCATGCTCAGGTAATGTGTAGTATACTTAGGCAAATATTTACATATTTGGCATATACATTGATTTCCCCCTTTTTGATAATAATTCCAAATACAAAAATGGTATACTTATAGCTTGTCAAAAATGTGCTAATGGGTTTTCTTCAGTGACTCCAAGAGGTTTTCCCATTCCTCTTTCAAGCTGGTGAGAGCAATGTGCTCAAGATTGACTTGTGCATGCATGTCAAAACTGTTCTCCAACACCGAAATCTCTGGTGTTGCAACAAGTTTCTCCACGTTGACAATACGTTTCTCAAAAATTTTTAGGTAGGGAAGGAGTTCTATCTACAACTTAGTAACCTGATTAGTGATCTACTTTTCTTGTTTCTTAAGATCTACTATCAACCGCCTGAGTTCTTGAACTCTGAGTATATGCTTAGCAATAGCTTGTGGCTCAATTGTAGCTGCATGTGCACTGACTATGATTTAATTTTGAAGTGATTTTATCTTTTCACTGATCTTAGTAGTCAATGGTCCGACAGTGCATAGCTTCAGTAAGAATTGACAAATTAATTAAGTTATTGATTTGATCTCAGTTATTACCTCAGCTAGTTTGACCTTTTTAATTGCCACTTCTTGGCTAATTCTTTCTACAAATTTGTTTTGAATCTTGGATTCTACCCTTTCTTCAATTGACTTGTCAACATCAATGTCTGGGGCATTTATATTCTCAGTAAGTAAAGAAAGTTGATCTATGATAGGAGTATCTTCATCAATGTTCACTTCAGGTACTACCTATTGTAAGATATCCCTAACATCTGTTAATATTTCTTTGTGTTTAGTCTCTTTCTTGAACTTCTCTTGTGCTTCTTTTTTGGTGCATAATTCCCCATATTTTCTCAATTCCTCAGGGCTAAGGGTCCTCGGGTCACACTCTGGTATTATAATCACTTCATCTAGAGTGACCGACCCTTTTCCTTTACCCTTCTTTTTCTTTTTCTTATCGGGCTCTTTTGCTATAACAACAATAGCCTTTTCATCTGTTTCCCTTGGAGTATTCTATCTGGTAGACACATTATCATCATTTTTCTACTCATCAGTAGCATGTGTGTTGGTAGATTGAGTTGGAGCCTCTGAAGTTGTGTCTAGTGGGGTTGCCTTTGTAGCCTTTGGCTCTTCCTTATTCTCTGTTTCTGATTTATTGGCCTCTATTTCTTCAGGCTTGTTTGTCTCAGTAGGAGGTTCATTGCTTGGTTCCCCAATTGTAACTTGTGGTTTCTTGGGGATAGAGCCTTTGGGTTGTTCCTTACATAGAATTTTGATAGCTTTAGCTAAAACTAGAAGCTCACCCGGTAAAGATGTGATTGCACATTCGGTAAGTGGTGCCTCATCTTGTGCATGTACAGGTTCAATATTCACATCCTCATCATTATCCATGTCACCAGGATCACTGTTGATGATGTCCTCAATGAGTACATCATAGTCAGTTGTACCTTGGATCTAGATCTTTGCAAGATCTAGTGCATCCTATGAATTATCATGAATCTTTTGCATAACTGAAGTATCAATTACCTTGGTAACTGATATATCTTCTTCCTAGTTCTCTTGTGCATTATCATCTTCAATAAAAATTCCTTTTCCTTTGGACTTGTGTCTCTTCTTAGAAAAATTTTGAAAAGAAAATTTCTCCATTTGTTCTTTCACAGCAAGAACAGATGTCCATATGACTTGACCTGATTTGTCAAGATCTGCAAGGTTCTCATCCAATATTTGCATAGCTCAATTTTTTATTGGAAATATTTTCATCGATGATTCCATAAGTTCTTTTATCTTCTCCATAGATAAAGTTGGTGCTATTGAAGCTAGGAGTTGTTCTCTCATTTTCTTCTTGATTTCCAGCGCATAAGTCCATTTCTGGTTTATTCTTTCTTCAAGTGCAATTGGGAGTTGTGTACTAAACTCTAGTGGAACTCTTTTGAAATGTATCATCATCTGGATGACAGCTTCCTGTATTTTATTTTGATTTTCATTTGACATTTTGTCAAATCTTTTAAGTTCTGGGTCCAAGATGTCCCCATTCTCTATTATGTCCTCAATGACATCATCAATTGAAAGTTTCTTGTTACTGACAATCTTGAATTGTCCTTGATTGTTGTCTTCCTCTTCATCCTCTAAATCTTCCTTACCTCTTATCAATTTCCTTCTCTTTTTCTTTGGTGGCTCAGCTACAACCTTTCGACCCCTTTTAGCATATGTTTTTTTCAATGTAGCTGCCTTTGGTTTTACTACCTTTTCTTCTCCCTTCTTCTATGGTGGTGAAGATGTAGTGGATGACCTTGTGCATGCACCTATCTATATTAGTAACTACCTCTTCTTTGAAGATTTAGTAGGAGGAACTGGTGTAGCTTCTTATTCTTCTTTAGATTTTGTTTCCTCAATGTCATATGCCTTGTCAGCCAACATTAACTGACCTCTGGTTGCTTATTCAACTGGTGACTCCTCAAATGAGTCTGCATCCTTCTCAAATTTCTCAGATAAAAACTTTTTCATCTTCTTAGCCTTCCTTGTCATTTTATTAATGACCAAACCTATCTTGATTCTAGACTTATCTTCTTCAAAGGTTCCAAACCTACTGGCCTTGGGGTCTTTTGGTAATGCTAGCAGTGCCTGTATTGATTTCAAACCAAAATCATAATCCATTTCATAGCCAATAGGTGCTAGCCATTTGATTCTCCATTCAACTTCTTTTATCATGGTATGATCGATGTCTACTAGAAAACAAATGTCCATTGCATATTTATCAACCAATTCATCAGGAATTCTACTTCTTAAATTCATTTTCACTTTAAAATCTGAAAAGTAACTATTTATTACATTCTCAACATTATCTCCCATACCTTTCATAATATCAAATATTTGTGCAGTGATCAGTCTCTCATCTACCAATTTAGTGTGACCGACAGAGGGAAATAATTTTTGGAGATAGAAAAATAGACATACAAGTAATGAACCAAACTTACAGGTATTGGACTTCTATGACTTTATTGTCTTCATGATATCCTCAACCTATCTCAATAGTAGCTCAGCTAGGTCTTTCTGATGACCCTTCTTTATCAATTTATAAGCCATGTCTACTGCACTACATGGTACACTATTTGACCTACTCGACTAAAAGATTTTATAACCAATAACATGTGCTATGAACTTCACTTCAGGATCCAAATTAGATGAAATCTTTAATGCTCTACCATCCCATGTTGCACCAGTGTTCTTCTCAACTTCAGTTCATGCAGTGCTTCGAAATGCTTTAACCTTGTTAGTAGTCGGGTAACTAGTAACCCTTTTGATTATCCTCTTAGTTACTATGACCAGTTTCTCTAACCAAAATGTACCTTCGTGATATCTGCTTAACACAACCCTAATCCATTCATTCTTGAAATTCTTCAGAAAATCTAGGGCATGAGTGAGACCAAGTGTCTCAACCAATTTCTGCTCTGGCTTCAGTTCCATTTTCTCATTACAAAGTGCCTAAAATACAACATACATATCAAAATCTCCAATTTCCCCAATTTTACAGTGTATGTATGATATTATATCTTCCATCAACAAAACCCTAGGTGGGATGCTTGAAAAAGTGCCCACTATATCTATTTTTATTGCAACTTCCAAGTGTAACTTATAAGGAGGTTCCTTATAACTTGCTGACACAATTAAATTGACTTCTTCATCCACAACCTTAGACAAACTCATAGTAGATGCCATTTCTACAAACTAGGTTTTCTAATAAATATGAGAAATGTGCTTGGTAGGGTTTCAACTTACTCATAATGTATCGAAGAGTGTGCTCGGTATGGTCTACAATGACTTGAATTTGCATGAAGGATTCTTTCTCGAACTCACTCTATAAAATCTTAGCTCTCTAATATCTAAAATATGAAAAATGAACTCTTGCATCTGTCTATTTATATAATTTTTTATATTCCCATTCAAAAATTTATGCAATAAATGTCTGACCTACTTTATGGTTCATGACAACTGTCAGCTCGGTGACAACTATAAAATTTCATCTACTTAGTTAACACAAGATTTCCTTGCTCGGTTCATACTGATATTCAGTTAACCTTGAATAGTGATTAGCGAGGGGTAACCAATGCTTGGTCTTACTTTTACCTACTTTATAACTTTGTTAACTCAAAATATATAAACCATAACGCATCTTCATTCATGAAGATTTGGTATGTGTAGAACTTATATAAGGAACTGTATGTAAAATGTCATCATTTTGAAATATCAATCCCATACATACCTATACCACCTTAAGTGGAGGTACTGATGTTACCCAATCCAGTGGATGAGGTTTCACTGACAACATTACTTGATTCTGCATTCTCATTAGATGCCTTCTTCCACATGCTATTCCTTATCTTCATGATGTTTGCAATAGTGTTTCCACTCTCAAATACATGATTTTTCTCCGGTGCTCAGTCTCTGTAGTCTTTGCTTAAATGACCGACCTTATGAAAATGCATACATGCCATTCCAGTTCTTGTCCAGCTTCTTAATTGTCCAACCCATCTTTTCCTATTATAGTTTGCTATAGTGTGTCCATATCTACCACATGCAACATAGTTAGCCCATGTGTTATAATCCCAAACATAGGAGTTACCTTGTTTCTTCGGTTGATAAGGCTTGCATTGTGTTTTCTTCTTAGGATTCCATACTTGTTTCATCTTAGCCTTACAATCTCGTGTAGTGTGTCCATGTTTATTACAAGTATAGCATATTTTCTCCATAGAAGTATTGTTAGCAATATCATTCTATTTAGCTCTACACTCATAAGCTTGGTGACCATACTTACCACAATAATAAAAATATCCATTGAATTTAGGATTGACAAGAGGTTTACCTTGTGCTTTTATTCTACACACATTAGATGTATGTCTCAGTTTTCCATTGTGATAACATGTCAACACTTTAGGTATTTGATTTTGATAGTTGCTGACTTGTTTAGCTTGGTGTGATGATTCTCCTTCCCTGGTATAGCCTACACTAGCTCTACTCCCAAATCTTCTTTGATTAATCAGAAAGTCATCAATCTTCCTAGAACTATCCTCAGCTAATTTCTTCATTTCACTGTGTTGCAATTGAGTTTTCACTTCATTTGTCAGCTTCTCATTCTCCTCTCTACGTCTTGCAACTTCTTCAAGATTTCTTAACAATTCTCCATTTACATGGTTGACTTCTTGATTCACAATCATCATCTGATTAGATACTTGAAAATGGCAATCGGTGAGTCTTTGTATTTCACTTTCTTTTTCTCGAAGTTGTTTAGTCATTTGTCTTCAGTCATCCATAGCTAGATTCCTTTCTTTCTCAGCTTGTCTAG